>KZ505949.1:484690-548850 GCA_002844005.1 Limosa lapponica baueri | reverse complement strand
GTGAACGCCTCACACTGTAACCAAAGCACGCTCGCTGCCTGCGACTGCAAACACTTTGGGCTTGTTTCAGATGATGTTTAGTTTTTTAGGGGAGACTTATTACCTAATGCTCCTAAATAACAGCTACTCAGTGCTCAGGTTAGCAGTACTGGAATGGCAAAAATAAGATAAAATGGCAAACAAATGGAAATGCATTTGGATTTCTGATGAATCTCTGCAGCTCTTCGCCACCTTTCCATCAAGTTACCGGTAGCATTCGTGGCTGCTTGCAGACACATACACCCACTGATGCGAGGCCACGATCAACTTCACAACAAAGCCTGGCTCTCACAGATTCCCGAATCAAGTCAGAAAGGCATCATCCTGCCCAAGAAAATACTATGCCACATGCTTAATTCTCATCAGCCTCAGTGGGATTCACAACAGTGCTTACTTTGCTGAACAGGGAAAGGATTATTCATATTTAATCGCATGCAGATTGCAAGCCATCTCAACTTGACCTCCAAGAAGCTGCTAACAACACGTGTCAGCAGAAAGCCTGAAGGAGAAGAGCATCTAAGGAAGATAAGCAACCCCTGAAATACCAGAGGCTGCAAAAGGTGCACGTTAAATCCCGTAAGTGACTTACATGAAAGTAAAGACTTGACCGGACTTGCATGGTCAAGAGCATCTCCTCAGAGATGGGTGGTCAAAGCATACAAGAGCAGCTATTGTTACGGACAGGATATCAGGTTCTCTATCTTACTGCTCTCAGTTCAGGAATTTTCATGGAAATAACTTTCTGACAATCTGAACCCGTTTCCCTTGCTGGTGGCTGGTGCTTGGCTCATTCCTGCTACCATAGAAAGATAAAAGAATTGTGAAATACATAGTCAGGTGCTATTGCAGCCTGTATACCTCATGGCATCCCTCCAGGCCCTAATAATCCAAATTAAAAAGAACTACTGAAGATGAAAGCAACTCCCATGAATTTTTTTAAATGCAAGTACTGATTGCAGACAGAGCTTTCTGATCTTAGAAAGCACATAAACAATGACCACACTTGATCAGTTCCAACTTATCCCTCCCTTGCCCCTGCCCAAAATGAGGTGGGTTTTTGTGTTGGGTTTTTGGTTTGTTTGTTTTTTTAATTGGCACAGCTTGGTGCACACCATAGTTTCAGAGACCACAAGTGGTCAATACAGGGCAGATAACTTCCTACTGTATGCCCTTGAATTGGAGAATCTGAATCGCTATAACTCATCAACTACTACAAACCTTCCCACGCATTAATCTACATCACTTGGGGCCTTACGGTAAAATAAGAAAATTCATTTCCTCTCAGGTTCCCTGACAGAACAAAAGATCCCTTCATGTATAACAGATCCCGTGCATAACGGCCTTCAAGGAGAAGTGGTCATATTGAAGACTTGAGTCAACATTTCCTCAGCTTTCAAGTGTGCACAGCAGGAACTACTGTGACTATAAGAAAGATGATGCTATTCCAAAACAACTTGCCTGATTCCCACTTGAGCACACGTGCAAAAAGAGCTCCTGTTGATACTCAAGATTATTCACTGAGATTACCAAGACTCAGCCCCTAAAGAGACCAACAGAAGTCCCCGTTACATTAACGTGTGAATGTTAATGACTCATCTCTGAAGATGAGTGAAATCCAAGTACTGCACACAGCATTGACAGGTTATTCTGCTGCCAGATCATGGTCATGCTTCCTTCACAGCATGATATATTACTTAAGTATCGAGGGGAGAAACCCTGTTAGCAGTTTACTCTAGATGAGACCATTTCCCCACCCTCTAACTGAAAACAAAAATGTATCTTCTAGAAGGAAAGCAATGCAAAGACTTACTAACAACCCCTTCCCACTCAAATCCACTCCTAGCTTCCCCACTGGATAACCAGCATTTTGGGAATTTGTGCTCTGCTTAGTATCGCAGACCTCATTGCTGTGGAAAAGAACATACCAGATGACTTTGTAATTCCTTCCTTTCGTAACTACTAGAAGGAAAAAGAGAAACACAGATTTTTAGATGAAGGTATCTTAAAGTCTTGACTAAAACCACAGCAGACAGGAAAAAAAAAAAAATTCTCCTTGAGTCATTGAACCATGCAGGAGAATGCATGACTGAATAAACCCAGATTTTTATTCAGAATTTTTATATTCTGACATATAAAAGCAAGAGAAGACTTACCCTTCACTGACTGTATTTCAAATTCATACCCTCATAATGCTTAAGAACTGGCAACTTTATAGTCTGTTTTAGCTTGGAAGAAAACAGATGGATTTTGCTACCTTCCTGAAAGATCTCAAAGGCTCCAGACTTCAAGATCTAGACTGAAACACATACCTATGCTAACAAGTCTGCAGCATTTTATTAAACGTGAGCCAGGATCTGTCATTACCTTTGGAAATATGCCCACAGAAAACACATAGTATTGAAAAACAAGAAAGCTATACCAGCAACAAACTCTGTGACGGCTGAATGCTTGTGAAGTAAGAGATGTAGCAGAATAAAGAGATTCCAGATCCATTAAGCTGGACTGGTGCACCTGCAGGTTGCTATAGCAAGTGTTCATTCACTTGAAAAAACACAACCTAATTACATACTGGTGTCACAAAGCACTCTGCTGTCATTAAGCATTTTCCAGCCTTATGTTCCTGTTAGGTCCCAGTTTCTCACAGTTCCATAACATTTCATCACAAATTCAAGACGCCCCAATTTTACTTTGTGGGAACAAATGAGATTGAAACTGTCATGGGGTACTCTGTAAAGCAAAAAAAGAAATAGCCAGCTTGGAAACAAGTGACAAGCCAAGCCATTCACAGAAGAACGGGAAGGAACCGGAAAGACAGAAAGAAGTTCTACAGATGGGAAATGCGCCCTGTCACAAGGTAGTACACACTTTCTAAACTGCTTGCTATGGGAACCGGGTACATGCAGTGCTACTGGTTCCAAGATCTGCAAGATTTCTAGCCTCAATTTTTTTCAGTGCAAACCAGATCCACTATCATGGCGGTTTAATCCCACAAAGAGTTTCTCAGTGGCCAAGTTCTACCCTGGCAAGGAAAACGTCACACATTGAAGGATGAACATTAACTATACAGCAGTTGAACAGTCAGCTGTGCCCGAGTATATCATATGTTCCCAAGTACAAAAGTTATCCACGCTCATTTGAGGTGATCAAAGGTGATCAACAGGTGATCAACAAAGGATGTGTTTGTCACTTTTAGAGTTCAAAGAACAGAAGAAATCTTTTATGTTTCTGAGTAACTGTTGCTGGTTTTGCTATGTAAAAACAGTTGTTCCTTGTTTCACACAGCCTTATTAAAGGATCCCTGTCGTCCCCTAAGTGCCAGTTCTCAGCTTTGCAGTTGCTAAAAAACAGAAGCTATGAAATCAAAATTAAGTTTTGGACCTTACATTTACTACTATCTTTCCGGTATCATTCCTGTAATTTGTACTAACTTGAATGGCTCCATCTGCTCATAAATTTTATTTTTTAAGGAGCAAAATGACTTACGAGCATTTTCTTCTGCTACACTACCATTTAATTATAGTGCCCTAAAAAGGGGGGTAGGGAAATAGAAGTCTTGTAAAATACCACAAAATTACATAGCCAATAAGAAACAGATCTTACCCCAGCGATGCATTCCTCCCGAGTTTAATTCCTCCCGAGTTTATGGGGCTGGCTCAAGTGGCCGAACAGAGCAGACAGCAGTAGCCTCCATCAGAATTCTGCTTTTAGCAGCAGTTTTGTTAGGCTTTCTTCCTCCCCTCTCCTTTCACTTGGTGTTTGTACCAAAAGAAACCAGTAACCTTTAAAGATGTGAGGGAGAAAAGAACAGTGTGAGGAGCTCAAGTACTAGCATAGAATGAGCAGCTGAACACGGGTCAGAATTTTATGCCAAGAGGAGCACATGTCCTTGCAGTCATTTGTGGAAAGATCAGTTTCCACCTAGCTCACAAGACATGAAAGCAGATGCACAGCAATGCTTGCAGATCACTTGTCATGTCTGATGCCAGATCTGTAGTTGCCCAAAGTTTGCCAGACTGGGGAAAATCACCCTAAGGTCTGACAAGTAGCAAGAGCTATTACAGAAGGCAATCCACACCGTTTCTCACAGGAATAGCAGGAGTCGGTAAAAGCCTGTATGTAGGTTCAAGCAATTTACTATTTCACGGTATCATAAGCCCAGAAGGTAGTCTCCAGATGCTGCACTCCGCAGCCTGTTCTGCATGAACAGATCATTCTACGTGATGGCCCTAGACCCACCTCACTGAAATGGTGGGAATTAGCGAGAAGCTTAGTTTCAAAGGTTTTCTGCAAAACAATCTTATCCAAGTTTTCAAAAACTTGGATGGACAGTACAACTTCATAAACTGGATTAAGCCATCCACTTAAACCACTAAAAGAGGGGTTATTTCCTGCTGAGAACGACTTAACTGTTAAAGAAACAGTGAAGTACTCTGGTACGCAAAAGTTTGTTCCACATTTTAGGTACAGCTGCACAGTAATGGCAGGGAGTATGCCTTTCCAGATGCATTTTAGAATGCAAGATCACAGAATTTACAAAAGCCATTATACTTAGCAAGAGCTCAAGATATCAGGAGAGCAACTAAAGCAAGACTGTTCATCAGAGCTGGCATCTTTGCTTTCTTTGAGAACTCAGTCATTCCTGTAATTAGATTTCTAGACTGCAGCTATTAAGGATCCCCAGGCTAGCTCAATTGTCTACAGATCACGAGCTGTTTTAGTATTTAATCTAGCAGTCTATTGTATTCCACCATCAGCTTGTAATCGTTGATATGAAGCCACTGTAAATTTTCAAGTTGAGAGGAGGGAAACTCCTAGTCATACTAGTCCTAGAGCTGGTCTTCAGTTCCAGCTGCCCCACCCAAGTTCCTTGTGACCCTCAAGGAACTAGTTACAAAATATAAGTACCATTTGTCTGGAAAATAGCGTGCTACCCAGCTAATGCCTGGTAGGAATAAGTCTGGGCACAGTGCAGATTTGCTTGAACTCATTAGCTGCTCAGTATTTGAAGCTGAGCTGCTGAGTGCTGATCAGTGCAACACTGAGGTTAGCATGTTACAGCAACAGTGGGAGCACTCTAGCCTGTATCAAGAAGGTAGATGCCACATCTCTTTGCTGTTGCTATCACAGCGCAGAGACAATATGCTAATTCGAATTGTGCCATAGTCTGCTGTCACTGATTTCAAAACCCTGGAAGTCTCTACTGGTTGGCATTTAAAGATGTTTTGCCCTGTTCAAGTAGAATTCAGTATGAAAAAAGCACAGCTTACCACTACTGCTGCTATATTAATGTATTTTAGTGGAAAAGACACTACCTGCAGCTTGTCCCTCAGCACAGGACTGAAGCTTTTCCAGTCCTGTGAATGAAGTCACACGAGCATGTGATGCCTCTTGCAGTGTGACCTCCACACGTGACAGCGTGCTGATGTGTCCAGTGAAGAGACCACAACCCCCTTTTCGGTTAGGTGCTTTGGCACAAGTCTCCCTTTTTCCTGCCCAGCATCCTTAGCTGTCACATTAAGAAAGCTGATGCAATTAATAGCAGCGTGTAACTAGTAACCGGTCCCCACTCCCAAGATATTAAGACTAGAACCACACAGTGGATACTGCAGTTTTACATTTATAGCTGGACTTTTATAATATTCAAGATTAGCACAAGGTTCATAACCATAAATTATACATTGTTATCTAAGTACATAAAACGTTAATGATACATGTATTTGAAGAGTGGCACAAAGTAATAATACATCCCTGCTGGCAAAGAAAGAGGCGGGTGATGGACACGCCATTGACAGTACTGCAGCACTCTGTTAATTGAGCTGGTGCTGACTCTGCCCGCTAGACAGGGTCAGAGCATGGTGTGGCAGGAAGCCAATGCCAGAATCAGTTAAAGGTGCAAATAAAAAGTCAGGATTATGGCTCTCCCTACTGCCTCAATATTTTAGCAGTGTGTCCCCCCCTCCCCAACCCCGACACTGTGCTCTTTCATCTCTAGTACTTTGGCAGCCCATGCACACTCCTATGTTCACTTGCCACATATAGCTGCAGTTTCCTTTAGTACCATTTAACATCAACAAGTAACATGCTCTCTTCTTAAACAAAAAGGATCTGGGAAATGTTTGCTCTCTGGCATGAGAAGATTTATTTTCTTCAAGTCTCACATCTACTCCAGAAAATATAGAACAGACTCCAACAGCATTGAACCCCAACAGCATTATTGTTCAGAAAAGGAGACCTTCCCAATATTCCTCTAAACGTTCAGAGCACAAATATTAGAAAGCCCATTTTCTTTTGCACATAAGACTGCAAATAAAATGGGGTAGTCAGATGCACACCAGCTTTCAACAATTCATTATTAACGAGATGCTTCACTGAATTGTTAACAACCCTGCTACTTCAGTAGCTTCAGCTAAAGCTTCAACAACGTGATGCCAGGCAATTTCCCAGCTGCCTTCAATAGGCTTTGCAAAAGAAAGAAAAATCTTCTCTCTCCCCCCTGGCCTCAAGCAGTTATTGCTATATGAGTTAGTGAAATAGTGCCTTAACTTCAGACAACAGTCTCACAATGTCATAAACAAAAGCTGCCTTTCAGAGGTTGAAATGTAACCGGACAATAATCAATAAATAACAGTAGCAGGCATCCCGTTGAAGTCTCCTCACTGAGCCGGGCAGCAAGTGTGTTCAGCCAACAGAAGGTCATCTGTGCCCTTAGGACCATTGTACACTTCTTGGAGAAGTTAAAGAGGGACGGGAAGGAAGAAAACAGAGACAGTGAAGGTCTGTCAGAGAGCTAGTTACATATTGAAACCATAAACAGGCGGCTGGGTGAATCCTGGGGCTGTGTATCCGTATGGGAAGTTTGCCTGGGGAGGTACTGCGCTGGGGCCTGCTGTTAACATCAACTGCTGGCCTAGAAAAACATGAGAAAAACAAGAAAGTTAGTTTGAGAGCCCAAGCTTCCCTAATGCTAGCTGTACTACAGGATGGGATTATGAGGCTTTACCTAAAAATAAATAAATAAATAAATAAATCAGTCACTGTGCAAGCATACACTAGTCATGCTATTACTTAACATGCAGCACCGAGCGGTGCTGTGCATCGAGGGCATCTGCTCCTGCCACCAGAAAACTACAAAAACAAGGCAGAACTCAGAGGGAAGCTGAGTATCAATTTATCCCCAGGGCGTGATAAACCTGGCTTGTTTTGAAGAGATCATAATGAGAGCCAAACAAACTGATACTATTTAACCCATGCATGGTCAGAACTGACGAGTAAAGCAGTTCAAGCAAATAGTTAGGTCTGTTAGGTCTCACGGTCTGGAGAGTGCTGCAAAAGGCCCAAACATACCCTGTCACATTTGTCTTCATCATTAGGAGCACACATGCCTCATGCATATGTTAAATTCAGGTTAACATCTACATCGGACAGTAAACCAGTCACATCCTTCCCTTACCAGCCACTCTAGGTGCTTGTTGGCAGAATGCCTCTTCAGAAGGGCTTCTAGAATAGCAGCACACTTGAGGACAGCCATGCTTTTTTGGCTGCACGTCTTAAAATGGGTGAGCTAGAAAGCCAGTCTGCCTTTCTACTTGGAATAGCAGAAGGCAGACACATTCCTTTCAGATAGGAATAACAGGAGGAATTTGCATGCTCTGTAAGTTTTTCCTGGGGTTGTGCACACCTTGGTATTCCCTGTCCTGCTACCATACTGGAAGACTATTCCTAGGCTAGAGTTCTGAGCCACGTAAGAGGAGCAATACTTTAGCTGAAGAGTCAAAGTACTGTAAGAGTCAGAAGTCACTTCAACAACTTATGCAGTTCATCTAGCGGAGACAGCCATTTTACTATCTAGTTGAGATCAGTTTACTTCAACTGGAGGTAGTCATTTAAGTTACCTCCACAAAAAGACTCCACAAAAAGTGACCGGAGTGACAATAGGCAATCAATTAAAACCAAGTCTTTCACCTACCAAATACTATTGGAGTGGGTTCAGTTACTTGTTCCTCTTCTTTTCTTAGGCTTTCAGAAGCATCAAGTTTATCCACCTACATTGAAGCGAACAGAGATGTATGAAGGCCTTGTCTAGGAATCGCACCAGCGTGTGAGGCTTTTCATGCCTGGTACCTAAGCTATCAAGTGCTCATTTTATCAGTCCACACTGCAGACCACGAAAGTCTGCGTGTTCCCAGCAAGCTGTATTGTAAATCTGCCCTCCCAATTGCTTTAGGTTTATTGCAATAAACAATAGCTGTCAAATGCAGCTGAGATTGCCATTACCTTCACGTGAAACCCTTTATGGGGCCCTAGTCTAGTAACTCTTATGATCCAGAAAACAAGCCTACCAGATTGCAGGTCCAAGCATTATCTCAAACGGGCCTCACCTACACTTATCTATTAACCTTCAATCCCTCTCCCCTTTAACGAGAGGACCCAGTTATTTGCAAATATTCCAAGACCCATGAAGTTTGGTCTTATCTAGGACTACAGCCTAACCTTGGCTGCAGAGTAGTGGTTTAACTGTATTAGTATTCCCCACAGACCCCTTTTAGAGGAAACTCTAGAACCATCATGAAAAGCGGTCCAATAGTATGAGCTTTATACGGATCCGTGTTATGCCAAAATAAGGTAAACACATTTGTGAAAGCGCGACAGTAGTGCAGGAGGCCTAAGCACAACCTTGAATTGGGGGTAGCAGGAATAATCTGATAAGGCAACAGCATCTTCCCTTCTCTCAGGTTTAACAGGTTATGTCTTCCATAAGAGAATCATTGAGACCGAAAGGCATAAAAATCACACAGCTTCACATCCAGATACAGGCAGTACTAACATCCCGGGCAAACCTACATTTAGTCCAATGCTGTATTTCAGCTGCTCCTTGTCCTCCTTTCCCACTGCGAGATTCCTATCTGGTCTGAGAAGTGCTGCAAGAGGGGTCTCTATTACACTTTAGAGATCTTACCTAGGTGTAGTGTTTAACAATTTTGTGGATTTTTTGAGGTTTGCAACTCAAATCAATAACTTGAGTGGCGGTAGGTCTTTAACTGGTTCATTTACAGCTGTCAGCCTAACATCTCTTCAGGGTAACACCAAGGATGTGTGTTACAAATACTATCCATGTTACTGTGGATCACAGCAAATGACAGCTATCAGTTTCAAACTAGTTTTATTGCTCTACTTATCACCTGGGATTCCCACTCTCTCTTGAATTAGACTTTCCTCTTTACTGCTCCTAAAGCATTACAGAATTTGGAATGAAAGCGCAGTTACTCCCTCTGTTGGGGAAACAGCAAGCATGCTGACAGCAAACATCCCGAGAAAGGGAAAAGAGCAGCTCTCCAGGAAAGCCTAAACATCTGTGTTATTTGCTGCCTAGAAGTGAAACTGTTCAAAAGGCTTCCAAATGAGCATCACCATACTTTGTGTGCCCGTCCCCTTCCGGGACATAGGCTATTCTGTGCTTTAACACCTTTTCATCTGTAAAAGAAAGATAAGTTCTGGAAGATGTAACACCCCGCCGATAAAGTAGTTCATTCTTTTGAACTGTTGAAGTTAGTCACGTGACAATTTTAGACATACCACATTCATAAAGCCCATTCTCTAATTCCGTGTTTTGCAGTTAATTCAACAGACTAAATTAGTTCCACTGTAAACCACTTTCACCATGCAGATTTTCCTTCTGGCAAGTTATCCCATATTTAGTACATGTGATTACTTGTAAATCCAACCAGCAGTTTAAACTCCGTGATTTTAGACCTAAGCCTCACATGGAAGAGTTCATCAGGTGAACTTGTGTGGCAAGTTCCTCCTCAGTGGGATATGAGGAGGCAGCAGCATTTAAGATCTGTGCAAGCACTTTCAACACACTAACAGGCAAGAAGTTTACAGAAGCTTCATGCTACTATTTGAACTCACCATGCCTGAAAGATTGCACACTTCAGTAATTTACAGCATAACATGCAATTTGCACTTAGGGCACATCCTATTATGTGGCAACTGCTGTGGTTTACTTATGAACAACATCCTCCCTGCCACAAGATATCTGTAATACAGTGAACAGGAGCCCAAACACTCAAGTCCTCCTGAATCGCTTGCTTCTCTTTCTCACAAAGAGGAGCTGAGTCTGGTTGGATTTTCAAGTTGCTTGTGAATAGTTATCCTTTTAGCATTAGAAAGTGAACAGGAAATGAGTTAGAGCTAAATTACAGTGCTCTTCTGGCAGAAGCTACAGCTAGATTCCTGTAAAAGAAACCTAGGATATTGAGGGACACAAATGAACACGAAGAGTTTGAAATCAGAGTGTCACCTTATAGAACAGCCCATCAACCTGCAAGAAAATTCAGAGGGGAATACTTAACATGACTTGAATAGAAACAATCTGAAGCAGTCACTTTTAGATTACTCATTTTAATGAAGTTCTTTACTTCCTACGCAACCCTAAAGCCTTCTAAGTAAGGATCTTAGCCGAGTATCTTAAAGCTGTTTGAGACAAGCATTTCAGGGTGACACACGATCAGAATGTCTCTCTCTTCTCTCAGTCGAGGACTAGCTGTTGGTATCAGCATTGTACAGCCAGACTATGTATCTGAAGTTCTGTTTTCCATTGTAAAAAATCATCTTCAGCAGTTTGCTCCTACGGCTGATGTAGAACTAGCGTGTACTATTAGCTACTCAAAAGCTATATTCTCTGCAACAAGAAAACAGAAAGTACTTTCATATTTACACAAGGTAAAGAGCGATACAGGTTGTCCCCACCAAGTTTTTCAGCTTCATCATCAACTATGAAGCTGCTCTGAAAAGCACACAGTTGCTTGTCCACTGTTAAAAGCAAAAGTTTAACTAGAACTCTTTAAAGTCCCAAGGCATTTATTTATAACCTTTGCTAGTTAGCCTGAAGTGACTAAACCCACAGAACTTCATAGAAGACTTCATCTGTGAGGAACAACAATACTCCAAATACATGCAGAGAGCTCTGGTTTGCACAATGCTAATCATCCAGCAGACAAAAAGCCTTAACTTTTTAGTCTATGCAATACTCACTTTGGTAAGGTATTCTCTCATCACCTGGATAAAATAAGGCATTGCGAAGTCCATGATGTTATGCCTCCAGGCCAACTCAAGCACTACATCTGGGTGCAGCAAGTCGTAACATGTGAAAAGGCAGGCTGCAAAGCACTCCTGCTTGCCTTCTTCCAAGAACCACTGAAGCAGCTTCTCAGCTAGGTCCGCATCTTTGGATTCTGCAGCATACTGCATAGCATCCTACAGAAAAGAACAACAGTTAAGTTTGACCCTTGCCTGTCAGCATCTTGCTCTACATCTATCACTAGCTAGAAGAACCAGGTGTCCGGCATTCTATAATGCAGACTTTCAACACCAGGCATGTTCTGTAGAAGCCAAGCTACAGTACATAAACTCAGTTAAGTCCTCTTGTTTTGTGGCAACCCAGATACTAACATTATCCAACAGGCTTTCCTTAAGTACTTGAAGAGACCTAATGAGATTTTGCTTAGTTTTGCAGCAGAGAAGATAAACAATCCTTCTGGTGTCCCACCTACCTCACCATCAGATATTAAGGATTACCCAGAGCAGAACAGATTATTGCATCAACTGCTTGCTATGTGGCAAGACAGAAGACTATTTGCCAGGTCTCCTACAGAGTAGGCAGACACTAGGCCATGTGAACTCACTACAGGCTTGAAGTGATCTTGTAATCCTGTTTCATCTGTACCCTTACAAGACAAAGTCTTCAGTTCCACGTAAGATGTTCCATACCGATACAGAAAACCTTACAGATGCCATTGATTGATATACACAGATCTCCAAGTACAGGATAATAGTATCAAATTAGAGTTATGATATACAGTTGAAATTGCAAACGCTTACACTCTGAGAGTCCTTCCTTGAACTTCAACTAATGGGCTAAGACTAATTAGAACTCCGTATTTGAAACTAACCAAACACATTCAGTATCCAGGAGATCTACGCTTCAGACTTCTTTTTGACAGCCAGGGAGAAAGGCTGCATTAACTCACCTTATACAGACGGTCTTTCTTGCATAGCTCCACGCTCTGTTTCCAGCGGTTGTTACCCTTATACAAGTATGCTGCAATACGCCTAAATTCAATTAGTTCATGCTTTTCCAGACGCTGAGCCAACGTTATGTTATCAAAGTTGTCATAGGCATCGATGGAAGCTCTCAAACCCTGTTTGAGAGAGAATTGTTACAAGTGCTTCCAGATGGTAGTAGGTGAGAACTACAGTAGAGAAGCATCTAAGCATGGTGCACAAGTGTTCCAGTTCTGACAGCTGAATATTGATACTAGGGTTACAGCTTGTTTACCCTGCGTATTGCATGCATCTCTTGAAAAGATGATTTTTAACAAAGCAAGATGCTAACTCGATCACACTGACCTCACTTAACAGAACAGGAAACCTTAGAATGCAAAGGATATCTTCCAAATAGCAGCCAATGGGGCCAGAAGCAAACCTGTTTACTGAAGTGTTGCCCAGCAGAGTACGCATCTGATATTGACCTTTGTGAAGTCTGTTCTGAGAAAAACAACTCTGGCATCTGCTTTGTCTGCAAATTATCACAGTGTCTCAAGACTCCTGCCTGCAAAGGACCCGATTCCAGCCCCACTGCTGTTGCATTGCAGAAGTTATCTTCTACTGAAGGGAATTAGTCAGTGTCAGTTGGGGAACAACCAAACTATGGCCTCTTTTTGTTGGAGAAAGAAGAGCATCCCTCAGGCCTAGCAACCTATGTTGTGGGGCTCACCTGGTAATCTTCCTCCTCTGTTAAAAGGTCATTTAGAGCTTCATTAACTCCTTTGTTGTTGTGGTTCTGGACTGAACGCAGATAAGGCTTTACTAGAAGTAGCTGATTAACCTGGAATTAAGGTGATTGCAATACAAGATTAGGTATACCAATTCTGATACTTCATACTCCTGAAACAGGTTCTCAGTTGTGAGAACAAGAGTTTGTGCTTACTGTCAGGTCCCTTCAGATAAAGCATCTTGTATTGCCAGAAGTAAAATAAAACACCTCCTAGGCCAGTTATGCTATCTCCTAGGCCAGTTATGCTATCTCTTCCAGTGTTTCCCATATCAAGCCAGGATTGGGCTGCTTCTCAGTCCTTTATACTGGAGGCAAAGCCACCTGAAAGATGTCAACCCTTTTTTCCAGCCAGAGACTAGAGTGTCTTAACTTGAGCAAGAAGATTTCTTATTCATCTACCATCTCCCAAACTCACCTTTGAGAAAAAATTGACCGTCCTGGTGTGATCCAGTCGTGGAGATAATACAAGCAGGAGATCATTGATCAGCAGAGGTTTATAGTCTAAGTAGAACTGCAAGGCTTTGTAGTACAGCTCCACATTGGCCACCTGCATGGTTAGACACTAGTTAGTACTTCAAACACAAGTAAGCCTAAGGTGCTTAGTTTGGATCACTTAACTCAGCACAAGTTTATCTGACTTCAAATAAGTTTCCTTTTAGAGGCCAGAATTGTTACACTTACAGGCAGAATTCTTGTTCAATCTTATGATTGCTTCTTGTGCCATCTGCTTCCAGAGACAGTGAAGTCACAATCTACCAGGGGTAGTGCATACCAATTCTAACTCACCCACAGTTAAGAGATCCTGGCACAGACAGCCTACTAGAGCTGACGTGACCATTTGCTGAACTCCTAAAGCCAGCAAAGGCTATAGTCTTAACAAGTCTTTAAGTTGTTGCCTTGAAACCCATAGGATCAATAAGAATGCATTCAGTCTCAAATCTTGTCTGAACTATTCATCAATACACTATTCTCTGCTACATTCATGGGACAGCCCACCACAATTCTCCCACTAAAACATTTACAGAGATCTTTCAAGAACATTCACAGCCTCAGACTAAGACAGCGGTCAGCTCAGAGGTATTAAGGACGTTATGGCTCTTGGTTGTGACCTATATGACCTTAAGCAGTCTCCAAAGACATCCTGTGGTTGCTGCTGCCACTCAACAGAACGTGCTGCACAGCAGAAAACGAAAAGGTGTAACGATTAATTCTTGTGCTAAACCATTTGGAAGTTGTTTTAAGTACAGCAGGAAAACTGAGTAGTAGCTTAAGCAAACTCATTTTCTAAGCAGCGATTCTGTTGTGCATTTTTGCCTCTGTTCTGAAAGAAACTTTCAGCACTTCAATTGAGTTAACTAGTTACTTACCTTGGCAATTATGTCTTTAAACTGCCCTTCTTTCCAGGCATCAGTGGGATGATTCATCATAGTAATTATTGCATTGTCATACTCCTCGTACTTGTCATACAGGAATACAAGTTCTGCCCAGAGATGAGCCTGTTCTGCAGCTCTAAGCACCTGATAAAACAAGAAATCGGTCAGTTTGATTCTCTGACAGCTTCCCAACTTCATGTGCAGTGTAGCTACCTTACAGCATACCTTTGGAATATTAACTCTAGACCAGAAGAGCTCCAGATGTTCCCTCATTTTCTGAGGCTTGAATTTGGAGTATAAGATGGCAAGTTCAGTAAACATTCCCATATGAGCACGCTCTAGGCCCAAAGCAGCTTCCAAAAGGGCAATCAGTTCTTCAAAGTAGCCACGATCCTGGATGTTAGAAAATAAAAATTAATTGCAAATTCATGATCAACTGGCATTTAAAGCTTGCTAAAATGCATATTTAATTAAATTCAACATGCTTTGCTTTCCTCTCCAAGTGAGAGTGCTTAGACTTGCAAGACACGATTCCAACAAGACAACAGAACTGTTGAAGTAGGGACAGTGATAACTATCACCCTTCCATTTACTAGAGAAAAAAATGCATGCAGCTATTAGGAAATAGAGATGGAAGAAGAATGAATTTAAAGATTAGCCCCACTGGGTGTCATGGTTTTATCCATGACCACTTTTACTAGCAGATACAAGTATGCTGTCTAGAGTCTTCTAGGATATTAATGGTCATCTAACCTGATAGTAACTGATCAGCTCTTCAAGTTCATCAGCATGGATGACTATGTGTAAGCCACAGATCTGTGCCAAGCGGAATTCTTTTCCATCCACACAGGCGAAGCATACCTGTAATGAGAGTTAGCAAATAGTTAACAGAAGAATAACGTAATGCTTACTTAATCTCCTTATATTAAAGGAAAAGTTAATTAGCGAAACTTTACCACATTTGAGGCTTATGTACAGTTCCAAATAGGTATTTCCATAATGCTTGCTCTAGAATTAAAATCTCTGCCATTCATTTTACACTGTTTTGAAATGAAGCTTTATTATCTTGGGCAAGGGGACAGCTTATAAAGCTGCCAACGTACTCTGTAGCCAGAAGCAGTTAGAAAGCTACTATCACAGCTAATTGTACATAGCTATGAATTAACTCTTCTTTAATTCCCACATTACTGACAGAGCAATGGAGTCCAGTTATGCTCTACTGCAACAGTCAGAAGCCACAATAGAGCACAACCTGCAGAATACTAAAAAACCTACGAGTTTAAATTACCTCCTTCCAAGTCCTCGTGCTGTTGGCTTTGCGGCCACTGTCCACTGCTGCCTGATACTCTCCAAGGTGCACCAAGGTAGATGCCAGGCGAGCAAAGTTAGATACGTTGTTATAGAGTAGTTTTGCTGCTTCATACATCCCCTCTTCATAACAGCGATCACCAACCTGGATTAGGAGTCCAAGGTCAACAAGAGTGACAGCCAGAATGGGGAGTCAGCTAAACAGCAAGTCATATGTGGGAACTGTGGGTCAAGACATACCTGTTGTATATGGGCATTATTAGGGCCACTGATAAACTCCTCCAGTTCTGACAGACGATTAGTTTTTGCCAAAGCAAAAATAAGTTCTGTTTCTACATAGGACTCTCTAGCCTTCTTCCTGGCCATCTGCAAGAACTTGACTAGGTCCTCCCAGTTATCTTGAGGAGAGAAGAAATATTTAAGATCGTCTGTTTAGTCATCTTGTATTGCTCACCTTGCCCACCCTAGGAACAGTTTTCACTGGTAGTCCCAAGGATCTCCCCCACCACGATACTAAGCCATTTGCATTTGAGTTAAGGAATTCCTACTAAACACCAAGTCACCTTCACGTAAGGTCGAACTTCTTGCAACTATTCTACAGTCCAGCTGGCAAGCAATTCTGCCACACGCAGCTAAACAAATACATTTTACTTGGCTATATTTTAAATGATAACAGGCCAAATTATCTCCACATGAAGACCTATCTTTGGTGTAGGAACAGAGACAAGCTTGTTGACAGGAATCTCACTCAACATTGACTCATCCATTCCACGTACCAACTGCTCTCCTTTCCTCTGAAACAGGATTCATAAGTCTCAAGAATCCCTGATGCTTGACGTAGATGCAATTCATATCTAAACAATCTTAAGTTTGAGGATGTTTTGCCTTACCGTTTCTATTAGCTGCTTGAACAACTTCCATGTAGGCAGATGGATCATCTGCCTTTATATAGGAGTCAATGGCTTCTTTCACCAAGTCCTTCTGGAGCTGTGCTCTGGCTAGCTGGCTCCATACTGCTGGTTCGTTACACCTCTCTGCAAATTCATACGCACGGTCTAAGTTGCCAATGTGCTCAATCAGCACCTGTTTGAAATAGAAGTTGCAAGTTAAAAAAGCAGAGCTTTATAACAAAATGCATAAGCTGTTCAGTGTAAACAATACGAAGCTAACTGCTTTTAGAACAGCTGTTTGTCTAATGAAGTAGAGGCATTAAGAGTGGGACTCTTGTTACTGTTTTTCCTCTGCCTTACACAAGTCAGTAATGCCGGCTCAAAGACAACAGTAGTAGCATTTGCGTCTTCTGCACTTTTCCTGTCTGAGTCTCCAAGATAATCACTCTGAATCAAATGCGGCACACAGACCCCAAGCATATAGCGCAGCACCCCAACATTTTTTGATTACTTTGACCAGATCGGCCTTTGAAGCCAGTATTTTGACTTTGTTTTGCTATTCTTTGCACATAATCCCACTCCTTGAGAATCAATATAACAGTACACTTCCCATTCTCTCTATTACTAGCATTCTATACCTTCATTCAAGAACCACACCTCACCTGAATCGCTGAAGTATTAACATCAAATTTTCTGAATATAGCAAAGGCTTCTTCATATAGCTCATTACTGATGGCAATGTTCGCAATATCTGGGGCGTCATAATTATCCAGCCGGTTGATGTATTCCATCACACGAGTGCGGTCAGCCTTAATGGCAGTCAGGATCAGCAGATTCTGGAGATTTCTTTGGTTAACAGAAGGCAGAGGCTATAAGCAGTGCAGGGTAACACCTGTTCAAGTGACATGTATTGTACATGCAAAAAAGTACACCTGCTTGCTGCACTAGGAACATTCTTTCACCGCCAGATTAAGAGGCGCTGATATTTGCCTTTTAAAAGAAATCGCTTACCAATACCAGCGTTCCCTCAACACATCGCTGCAAACTGCACAGTATGACCTAGCTCTGTTCTTAAAGCACAAAGGACTTCAAATTCTGGGTTTTCACCCGATTATACACATTTAAGAGTGCGTATATCCTCCAACCAATAGGCCCATGAATGACTTGGGCCACTTCACGACCTAGACAAGGGCACTAAATAGGCTAAACTTGTGGACAAAGCTCTCCTCTTACCTGTGTTCACTGAATACAGAATTATCCAACACAATTTTTTCCAATAACTCAATCAATTCATTAGGCAGGTCAGCAGTCATGAAAGCTTTCACAGTTACAGAAACCTCCTCTGGATCCTGAGTCTCTGATAAAGCTGTTTGGACAACCTGGATTCGAAGGCAGGGAAGCATTAAGTGTTTTCCCCAAATTAGATATTTGCCCACATATTCCAGTGAATTACAGATTAAGAATTCAGAACTTTGAGAGTATTTTGTCACAGACAGCAAGAAAGAGCTACTTCTGCACTATTAGTCACACCTTGGGTCTATATAGGGAGCAAATTCACTCGAGCTCAGTCATTCCGCAGGACAGAAATAATAACTTACTGGTCACTAAATTTTCTGACCGTGAAGGTCGGAGTTAATTCTTGCCACTCAAACTCTTACAAGTTTCTGTATGGTTGAGATGGGGCCTCAAGGGACCTTGTGGGAGAAGACAGCTGCTTTAACAACCCATAATGTTTCCGAGACATCTGAAAGTTTAGCCTTTGTGCTGTACCTGGTCAATAAGCTGCCGCCTGAATGGGTTGTTTTCTTCCAGAACATTTGCCCAGAGCTCAGGGTCCTTCCTGCGCACCAGATAGCGAGCCTCACTCTTAAACAGCGAGTTTTCATTGCAGACCTGAAGGAGAAGTTACAAATATTGGTGTTAATGTTAAGGGTTAATACCACAAGACAGGTTTAGCTAACTATGAATCAGACAGTCTAGAAGACTGCCTAGAACTAATCGCTGACCAATGCTAAATGCCACAGACAAGTTCTTACCCAACCTCTGATCTGGAAGGCTCATGGAGAAGGTCTCCAGCAGAATTTCTATAGCTTCTCTTGGTTTTGCCCGACACACAACTACTGTTACAGTGGCTTCACAGTAACTATTTGCTTCTGTTTGAAGTGAAGACCTGCAGAACCCTGAAGAACTCAAGTTTTAAATCTAGAAAGGGAGTCACTTGCCTGGGCAGTGTTAAGTAGTGAACTGAGGAATGGTGCTGGCGTTTAAAGCCAGAAACAAGTTATGTATTTAGTGTCGTTAACTTTACAGTAGCGGTTTTCAGAGTAGCGAGTGGCTTGGATTCCCCCCTTAAAAAGTTAAGGGTACAGAATAAATGTGAAATCCTATTACTACCACTAGCTCCAACTCCCAACTGGAAGAGTATAAACCTGACGGCCCTATTCCATCTTCTAGCAATAGGTCATGTTTTGTTAGTACCCAAGTTAGGTCTTGGAATCTGAAGTACTTTGCTGTACTTTAGCAAAGTACTTACTTAGTACTTTGCTAAAATTAGTAGTAGCATCATTTTGCTTTATGTTGTACATCTATTAGTTGCAGGAGTTGAGCCCTCTTCTAGGAGGCAATGTCTCAAGAATAATTCTACAGGAGAAAGGCCTTTTCTCCATGACCACAAACACCGAAACCAGTTCAAGGAAGAAGCTGGTACTGACAGGTTTCTATGGTTAACCAGAACGTTCAAGCTCATCCTAGCAAAGTTTCCTAGCAAAACAACAACTCAAAAGCCACCTTCATATGCTGAAATAAAAGCCGAATGTAGCCAGCTGGGTGTTGGTTCTGGGTTTGTTTATTTGTGGGGCTGGGTTTTTTTTAAACAGCTACAGAGAAGGTATTATTTCAGAAATAGCTGCTTCAGGCTGGAAACTCACCCACTTTCAGCAGCAAGCCTAGATCATATCACCATTCTAACACTCACAGGACAGGCCTTGCCAGAGAACAGCATTTACTTGCTTTCAGACAGGGCAAAACAAGCTAGTTCTTACCCCTACACAGCTGACATTCTTTGCATATACTAGTGCGGAAGTGCAGGTAGGAGGGAGAATGTTTTCTTTCTCAGCAGCCACAAGCACTACAATTTGGCATTAAGCTCTGGTGTTCAGTTTGAGGCTAGGATGTGTTTGGAGAACCCTGGGAATTTCACTTGCCCTTGAACTTCCAAGGGAGGTCCTAGGAATCAATAAGCTTAAGATAGGAGAGGAATGCTATGGGAATAAGTCCAAGCAGTTTGACTGTTAACGTTTATTTTCCTCATTTCTAGTTAAGTATTGGAGCAACTCTAAGGGTCAACCACAGCAAGGGAAAATTAGAAGTCCCGTTATAGTTTCAAGGAACCTTTTCCTCCCACTGCAGAGTCATGCTAGATGACAGCCTGTCCCTTCTGCTGATCAAGTGCTCATGGCTCAAAAAAAAAAAAAAAAAAAAAAAAAAGAAATAAACAAAGGTTTAACAGCAGGCATATTCATTAGCTGGGCCAAATAAACAAATTAATTTTGAGCAGAATCAGTGAATGAAAGACATGAATGGTACCTGAAAGTTGCAGAGTTATACAATTTTAGTTCGGACATATAGCGTAAGAGTTCTCATCAGCATAAAAATTATTGTCTCTATATAGAAGAATCCTGCCTCCCTCAACTCCTAAGTGAGGCTGCGAGACAGGATTCTTCAAGTGTCAGCTTGAAGCCAGCTAGGCTTCCACTTCAGGCAGCAAGTAGTTCTTTAATATGTTTATAAATTCAGTTTTGCTAACCTTTATGAGTTCCAGGTCACATTGCCCCCTCTCATAAGCAACGCAGGCCAGATGAGGGTCCCTCTTTTCACAATATTTGCCAACTACACGGCTGTCATAGTAAGGATTCTCACGAAGGAACCGCTCTGGATTATTATTACTGTCAATGTAGATTTTGGCCAAGGCATTATGAGTCGCAGGTTCTTCACAGCCTTCATGAATCCTTGATTCAAGCCATGGCAACAGCAACTTAAGCCTTTGAAGAAGCAAACATTTTAGGTTTATAAGTCACACTGAGATACACTTGACAGCTATCCGTTAATACCTGGTCTTCCCTTCAAGTCTTCTGGTCAGATTTAAAAGCAGACAGAGACCAGTCAGTAATTTTTTAATGAGTCTTAAGTGAGTGGAGGTCAGATCTGCAGTTTAACATCAGGGAGGGTTACAGATGCCACTAGTTTTGCAATCTTTCCTTTCAACTCCCGTTCCATTAGCTGGCTCTTCATGTTTAAGCCATTTTTTCATTTTACAGGTAACTATAAACTACTTACAACCTGCTGTGTGCCTACAAGAAGACTGTCAAGACAGTTTTATCCAGATTTACTCTAAAGGCACATCCCATAGTTGGTTGTACTGGAAGCATTCAAAAGCCACATTTGTTCATCATGTAGTGCTATCAGGCATTCCTATATGGCCCAAATAATCAAGAAAATGACTAGCAAATCTAAGCTGCTTTTCTGTAAAGCAGCATAAAACAATACTGGTATTGTATCATTCAGAACTACATCCAATTCAATCTGGGTGTATACCAGGGTCAGTAAAGCCCAACACCGGCATTTACAGATGCCTTTTCATTACCGATTTCTTTTTTCCACTTCAGCCACCAGCTCGTCTGTTGAGAACTGGCCTCTAACCACCATGATCAAATTCTTAATGACATCTTCAGAACAGTCCACATCAAGAAGCCCTCCAACCACTGCTGGTATACGGCTAGGATTCACCTAGAATAAGCCACCATCATTAAAATTAGTTACTGGCATTACTAATAATCCATCCCCAGTCTTCCACATGGGACAATTTTAGTTAACAATTTAAACTATGCTTTAGAGCAATGAGTTTTAAGTTACTAACACATTTCTGTATAAATTCTAGGAAAAACTATAGTTATGAGTTTGTAATAGACAAAGGCTCACACTAGAAGTGTGAGCATAAGAGACATAGCAGATTCAGCTTTAGCCTACTGAAAGGCTAAGTTCCTTCAAAGAAAGGAAAGGGCAAGAGCTAAAAACGGGATTCTCCTTACCTTCTGTACGTAGATCTCTATATACTTCTGCAGGTTATTGCGATATAAGTAGAGCACCAGGTCATGAACAAAGTCAAACCGATCACAGACAATGATCAGAGGAAGCTGGTCTGTGAGCTTTGCCTCCTGTATTTTGTGGACAGAAAAAAAAAAAAAAAAAGCAACCACCATTTCCTGAAGCATTTTCAGGGCAGGAAAGTCCACCCAAGTTCCCTCAGCACTAAAAGTCACAATACATTCAAGTTAAGTTTAAGACTGCCAAGCAGACAATCGGTTTCAAAAGCAAGTTACCCACTATGAATGCCATGTGGCTAGCCTGTCAGTTGAGTTTTAAGTTTAGGCTCTTCATAATGTACCACATTAGGCCTACACCTCTAAGTTCAAAATGACTATCAATTCACAAATCAATTCAGAAGACAGTCGCTGGGCCAAGAATTTAACAATGCAAAATGAAGTGACACTAAAATCCCATTTTACCAGTCACGAAGCATGTGAAGCGTTTTAAGTACAGGTTGACTCCAGTTTTAATAAGCTTTGACTAGCCAATATCCTTGATAAAGCTTCTGCTGAATACTTCAGCATAGTCTTTCCTCCTGCCAACCTGGATTCACCTATTGTTAGCTGACAACATATTCATTAGTTTAGTTATATCATACAGCCTAGTTTTAAAGGAAGGGTGAATTTGGGCTTATTATCCCAGAGGTAGCCTAGAAGGACCTATTATATGCATGGAATAGGATCAGACTCCTATTCCACCTACACAGTAGACTGCTCGCAGCCATGCCAGCTAAACCTTGAGTTGGTATTTCCCTCCATTAGAAGGCTGTAGTTCTGCTGCTAAGCAAAACACACAGAGAGCTGCTCAATCCATTGGATAGAATATTTACCTTCAGAAAATTCTTCACCCGTTCTGGGTTATAGCAGTTACTTTCACGGCAGATTCTTTCCACTTCCTTTATCTGGCCAGTCTTGCAAGCTGCCTGAATGTACTTGAAGTGAACATCTGGATCCTGGCTGAAGTTTACAATGGAACCCAAGAAATAGAACAGTCCTAGAAAGAGTCACATGTTTTTAACAACATAGTTAGAAGCATAAGTGAAGCAAGTGCAGACTGTTACGGGTTTCAGCTTGTGACTTAGTTTCTTAACCCTCTCGAGTAAAGATGAGAAAGAAAGATAAAACCTGAGAGAGAGGAATAAAAACTCTTCTGATTTTTCCTGCAGTTGAATGAAAGCTACTGTCTCAGCAGGGCTGAACTATCTAGAACAAAGCTATCCGTAGAATCCACTGTGATGAGCTCACTTTCATAAATGCATCCTAAGGTCCAGCCATATGACAAGCAGCTCTCTCATAAAAGCTACAATCCTTACTATTAGCTTCAGTCAAGCTAATAAAGCTTCCAAGCTAGCCGCTTCCTTCTAATACCGTACCTTCATAGCTTTTGAAAGATTCAAAGAGCTCCACAAGAGACTGGGTACCAAGCTGCTCATGGTATTTAGAAGCAACTTGCACACAGAGCTGTAGGTTTTGCCTAATGTTGGCTGACAGCATGGCACGCAAACACTCCACAGAGTCTTCAACTGAGAGAGAGCCAAAGAAGTTCACAAGCCACTGCAAAGAGAAAGAAATTTTACTCAGGAACTTATACAGAATTTGACTGACTTCTGAAACGCAGCAACTAGCCAGAGTTTCTACCTCAGCTACTACAGAGAAGTCTCCCATTGCTAAGACCAGAATTTAAAAGAAACCCACTCACCATCTTTACAACTACAAAAACACAGTAAGTAAATGAAGTAAGATTTGAAATGCCCACCTGGGAAACTGAGGTCATATTCAAGCCATCAAAAGTACAGATTATGGTTTAATCATTAACTGGTCAAATGTTCTTGAATCACAGCTACGTGTGCTACTTCGGTACCTAGAAACCATCTTGCAGCAGCTGCAGGAATTTTAGCAGCTACAGAAGTGCTAAGGAGTATTCACTTTACTTAAGCTTTCACTTTCTTAATCTGTACAACAGACTTACCTCAGGATTCAAGAGGTGAGTATGAACGACAGCACGCTTAATATCATAGAGATCCGTGTAGTGTTCCAAAGCTCGCTGGAGCAAGCCTGCCTTTTCACACAACTGGGCAATATGAGCACGATCATAGTGTGTAAACATTTGGTTTCCAAGAATGGCATCTGCAACCTAGGAGGTAACAATTCATATTCAGACTGTTAGAGAATCACAGCAGCTCAGCCTAAGAGTCGTTGAAAAGTCACACCAGTGACTCAACTAGCAGTCTTTGACATTGCTAAACTACTTCAGTATCAGACATCATATTCTTATGGAGGCCTACTATTGTCTCTCCTTCACTTTTTGGAGGAACTAGGTTAAGAGGTCCTACCTGGGGGGCATGAATCAAATTCATTTCCAGGAGACGAGTCTGAAGGTGGCCTTCTGCAGGGCGGTTATTTTTCAGGGCATCCAACAGAAAGGACGTGCACTGCTGAATAAGACTGTTCTCCATGAACACATCCACAATCTGTTGACATCGGTCAAGTTAGAGAACGGGGTCTATACGTACACATGCACATATATCTCTATATACTAATGGCCTGGCTAGAAAGGCAACTCATCACAACACCTAGCGTGCTATATTCCCTTTGTTTTCACAGGATTACTACCATGGTAACAGACAAGTTTCACACTTTGTTTTCTTTTTCTCTAGCACGTAAGAAGCACATTACTTTGAGCTATTATGCCAGATTTCATCACCCACTCTATTTAGTTTTAACACAGCATGCAAATCCTGTCCCTTCTCTCTTGTTGGAATAGTTGCTTAGACTTTTTCTAAGTAGCTTCAGTTATTTAATAATGCAAATTGGTGCCTCATTTCTCTGTCCATTTAACCAGAAGCAGCCACTGGCAGCCAGCACTCCACTTAGGTTTATTTTTTCATCTTCCCATGAATTCTCTGCATGGAAAGAGTTAACGTATGCTCCAATAAAGCCAACAGCAGGAGAGTAACAGTATTGTTTAGACTAAGACTCTGACAGATTCACTATCAATGTTACAGTACTAAGCCAGAAAGCTTCCACAAGAACTTGAGAGCACATTTGCCTCCAAAGATTTGATGGTAACCAAACTTGACTAGAATACTTTAGTCACTTTTCTAACCAAGCCAACTAGAGACACGAACTGGCCTTACCAGTCCCCAAAATGGTACTATGCTATTACCTCTGTCTAGACAGAGACTAGTACTCTTTTGTAGGCATCACCTGATTAATGTTAGCCAGTGGCTCCTCATCCTGTACCAGCATCTGAGAGAACTGCAGGCCTTGCTCTGGATTGACTCTCATCACACTTCTCAGTAAGAAGATCCAGTCTGGCGTATAACCAACCTAGAGATTTCAGAAACAGTCATGCATGTCTGTGAAGACTTACACATCTTTTAAGCCTTCAGATTCTTTAGCATAGGTACTGTGAACTGCTGTAAGGTTGCTATGCCCATCCCCCATCTTCCAGGAATTCTCAGACAAAAGCATCGCTTATCTGTTAACACACAAATTCAGTATTCACTTACTTAGTAACTGAACTTGCACCGGGGCACTTCTCTTGCTAGGTAAGAAAACAAATCTTTCAATGGTCTTAAGGCATTATCTACCAAGCAAGGTCATAAACTTACAAGTGGCCATCAGGCAAACTGTTTTGCAATACGACCAAAAAAAAAAAAAAGTATGAATTCAGGAAGAATCTTATCTTTATTCTCTAGAATAACCTTGAGCCAGTCCATTAATTTGATAGGTTCATAAAATTCTGGATATTCTGAATTCCATTTTTTGCAGACTGCTCAGACCTTAGTCATACATTATGATTTGCGCTATGACAATGAAGGAAATATTGTTTCTCAATCTTACCTAATTACCAGTTTTAAGTGACAGGAGTCAAACTTAGATCATGGAAGATAGCTTGAGAATGTACACGTTAAACATAAGATAGAGTCTAGCAGTTTGTGTCAAACAACTTTACCTTTTTAGCATACAGCACTATTTTCTGGAATTGACCAGTTTCAGCAAAGCACTGAATCACTTTGTTTGGCACGTTAGCACGAAGATAGACACTGAGTGCAAGGGTTGGGTCAGCTGTCTTCACCAAGTCTCCCAGCTCCTCTGAACACTCCAGCTGAAGGCAGAAGTGGTATTTTGTCAAGCAGAAGAATTCAGAGATGTAGTATCAACAAAAGCATTGTTCACACTCAGTTGTTACAAGACAAGAGAATTAAGCTAGTGTCATGGTCGAGCCTACCTTGTCTTCCTTCAGCCACTTCTCCAGAAGCTGCTTGCGGCCCTGCTGTAGGACAGGGCGACAGAGCTCCAGAGACTCAAACTTGTTCAGCTGTCCCTGGTCAAGCAATATCCCAAAGTACTGCAGCAGCGGAGAGGCCTGCCCAGGCTGAGCTGGTACACTCTGGAACTTCCTGATTGTATCACTAGTACGTAGAATTCCCTGAAGAGGCACAAGATAGAGAGAAGCAATGATTTATCAGTGAATGCTGAACAGTATTAGTCAAAAAACAGGTGTTAAGCTATACACTGAAGCATCTACTCTTAAGCCTTCAGGGTGGAGATCTTAATCAAACCAATGACATTCTATCAAGAAGTCATTGGCTGCAGC
Organism: Limosa lapponica baueri; assembly: GCA_002844005.1. Classification (NCBI taxonomy): domain Eukaryota; kingdom Metazoa; phylum Chordata; class Aves; order Charadriiformes; family Scolopacidae; genus Limosa; species Limosa lapponica. Next base: position 522,658 of record KZ505949.1, on the reverse strand, counting down.
AAGTCCAGTTGGAGAAGTATAGCAAATGCTTCTTTAGGGATACAGGAGAATATATTCGTCAGAACAACCACCAAACTGCAGAGAACTAAGTCTGGTACTGTAGCACTTTAGTTTTTGAATGTCAAGTACTAATAAGCAAGTCCACTAAGCTAAGGCAAGTCCCCATGACTTCTAAACTTTACCTTTGGAGTTATTTACCTTTGGTGCAGATGCGGCTACTTTAGCAGCATCTGCGTAACTTCCTTGAGCGAACAGTGTGTTGAACTTTCTAGCAAATAATTCCTCTGCCCCAGCTAGATTACTACGTATAGCCATACGCAGTCCCAAGTCAGGATTCTGGAGCACATTCGTAGCATAGTTCACTATGTTGTCTTCCTCAACACATACAGAAAGCACCTGGAAAGGACAAAAGGCATATTGAGGAGTACTGTCCTTTGCTATACTACTATGAAGTATAGCAACCAAATGGCTGTACAGCCCATCAGTGAAATAGCAGATTATTAAAAAAACAAGCTCCTCCCCAAGCAGTTCTGTACTAGGAGTGGTTAAAAACCAACTAATCAAATAGTTACTTGCTCCCTTCCATGACATTTGTTGCATCAAGTCACTCGTTAGACGTTACATTCCATCTGAGCTTTAGAAGGCTCAAAAACAGAATGCTGGATTTGTTACCTGTCCTTTTTTGTTCACACCAATAATGCCCGAGGTAGGTTCATGAGGAGCTGTGACAAAGATAGTATCAGCACTAATACGGTTCATGTAGATGCACACTCCAGACTCCAAGTCATACATGTGTATATATCCATATTTTGTGATCAGGTAGATAACACCATGCTTAATTCCAATCTGCCAAAAGATGAGTTTTTATTAGCCAACACTAAGACAGTAACAGTTAAGACAGCTGCCTTTAGCCTAGTCACAAGACAGTGCTGCAGTGACATGCCTTAGCACTGACACTAAGAACAAATATAGCTTTAGACTTTTTCCTTACAGATTCAAAGCAATCAACAGCTTTGCTGGCCGTTTGGAGCCATAGCTCCACTGCATAGAGAGGCTGAAGGGAAATGAAAATTCATTTGCAGCAAACGACATACTCCTCATCCTAATGAGCCAGGCTGAGGGAAAAAGTTTGGGCATAATTAGCATGCTAGTCTAGATATGTCAGTACAAGTTTCTGTTCAGAAGTATTAATGAGATAATGCCACTCTCCCAACAAGGCCTAAACAAAGCACCAGCAGAACCTAAACTGAGTATTCCAGTTTACTGGAGTCAAGTCACTTAAACTGGGGAGGCTTTCAAGCCAAAACAATCTACAGACAAAGAAGTGCTTCCCCTTTGGAATAAGTCTTCAGGTGTTTTTTTAATTAAGCCTCAAGCTGAAATACACAGCCACATGAATCCTGCTGTGTAGACAGCTTGCTTTGCATACCTTATTTTAAGGGACCTGCTGGTTCATTTATGAAGCTGGTCTATTAGACTGGTCAGCAGTTGCACGCTCTGAGATAGTTTGCGTTTATTACACAATATCTAGCCCTGCAGACATGCTAAGTCTGTCAAGGCAACCAGATATGTTCTTTCCTAAAGAACCTCCCATTAACATCCCAAATTTCCTTTTGTGTGCTACTACGGGACTCTTCGTTCCATTTGTCTCTTATAGCGACAGTACTGTAGATGAAATGCCACTTTCATATGAAGCTACATCAAGCACCATAACATTCTTATCTAGAAATCTGAATATCAGTAGGAACTTCAATAGCCAAAGCGACATCAGAAACATTCTACCAGAAGACACTATTGAGGTTATTTTTGGGTCTGTTTTTTTCTGTTGTTATAGGGAGGGGTTTTTGGTAGGAGTTTTGTTTGGGCTCTTTTTTTTATTATTATTATTTTTTTAAATACAATCTTAAGTTGACATATCTAGACAAATACTGGAACTGCCTATGTATTTGTGTTTGAGTAACTGTTTTAATGTCCAGGTTACCTCCCACAAATCTATTAAAACCCCAAAACCTCTCCCAGAACTAGGAGGAATGACAGCAATGCCTTACTAGAAAGCATTCTTTTCAACAGAGGTGGCAGCTACAAAGCTCATTTTTGGGGGGCCAATCATCAAACATTTACCTGCATTGCCACAGGAAAGTCTGTCTGTGCCTCAGGTGGGAAAAACACATCAACAGCTTTTTTAACAAATGGCTGATTTCCAGTGGCTGGCTGACCTACTTCAATTATGTGTAGCTAGGAAGAAAAGAGTACATGTCACAAGATTGTCTGCAAGTACAGCCACATGAAAGAAGTTCCTCTCTTGAGATATGCTATCGAAGTCATCTACCACACTTGCCTGATGAATATCTACCCAATCCTGAACCAACACATCTGGGGAGCTGTGCTCCAGATATTTATTGGAGGGACAAGTTTCCCAGAACTTTATCAAGTGAAAACCAGAAAAAGCTTTTTAAAAAAATAATCATGCTTTCTATGAAAGCAGACTGTACTTCTATTCAAGACACTTGTTCAAGATCTTTTGAGTGAGACTTCTGAATTCATCAGCAATTCCTGCAGGACAAGACTAGAAAGCTCGAGATGTTACCTCACCTCTTTGCAGATTGCTCAACATTTGTAGCACATTCAACTGCTACTGAATTCCACTATGAGATCGATGGAAACAATGTACCTACAGCACTAAGCTTGCTTTATTTAGTATCTTTCTGCACTGAATTCAAATGCAAGAGGCTGCTTAATTACTTAACTGTCATGCACACAGAACACTGCCTGGGCCTAAATTTATGCTTTAAACACCCTGAGCTCAGTTCTCATTGCATCCGCATTTGTTCTTATGTCTAAATTTCACCCAAGCAACTTTCTGCAGTTTTTATCCTACTGAAAGCAAGCATTTTGATGGTGATCAAATAACGCTGTGCACATGGTTCCCAAGCTGTTCTTCAGAGAGCGTATGCTAAATTGTGTCATCACTGAAGTTCTATTAGTACTAAGTTCTGCTACAGCAGAACAGGAACACAGCTGCAGACTTTACCTTGCCCCCTGCAGGACTCCTCACGGCAAAACAGAACAGCGTAGAAGGTTTGGCATTCCCCTCTATCTTGAATTCTGCAAAAGCTGCTGCATGGCCTTCTATAGGTTGGGAGACCTTTCTATCAACTGAGTACAGCTGCATTGCACCAACCACACGATTTTGCTAGGAAAAAGAAGAAAGGTCAGCTTTTAGAGATACGATTTCAAATGTTTATTGCAAGATCTTTGGGACAGTAAACTAAAAAGCAGCAATGCCTCGCCTCTCCTCCCCTCCTCCAGTGCTTTAAATACATTAAAAGTCAGGCTATTCCTAGACAAAAGATATTTTTGAATTTTTGATCTATAGAAACCAAAGTTAAGAAACTATAGCAGCTATTGAGTGAAGTGGGGCCACGGCTCTCTCAACTGTTTTCATAGCACGCTGTTTCCAGGCCACTTACCTGTGCGGAAATTCCTATCAGCAGCAGCCATTTTTGGTGTTCATCTGTTCTGTAATTGATGATTTGGCAGCCTGCAAGACTAGCATGCCTGTCAAACATCTTTTGGGGTTGGGATTCTCCCTCCATGCTCCAGTGGTAGACTGCTGTCTCTGTCACCAAGGCAACTGTATTCACAGATATCCATTTCCAGAAGATCACTTCCTCTGCCATTGTGTGGGCTTTCATTTTACTTTTCATCTCAATGTTAAAGATCTGAAGTGTTTTCCCAGCTAGTATGACAAAACCCAAGAAACATCACAGATAGATTACCACAATCAACATCCTGCAGTCTGCCTGTTTACAAGCACCCTGTTTAACCCACTATTCCAGTGACATTACAGACAGGGTTAGTGTCCTGTCACATCTGAGCCTTCTCTCATACTTGACTCTTATCAAATTGAATCCCCTCCCCGTGCCCAACACCTCTACCGCCCCAGAATCAAGAAAGGCTACTTCTTATCGACACTTACACGGACATTCCAACAACTGTCAAGCAGAGACATTTTAATTAACTATAAACTGTAGTTAAAAGACAGTCCAAGCTGCACAGCTTGTGTAAACTCTGGTTTAGGTAGCAGCACTGGTATACCAAGCTATAGGTGTTTAGTAGATGTCATTCAGGATAATTAATAGAAAGAATGGTTCCAGTTTGTGTCAATTTAGTAGCTGCTGTAGGTGACCTGGACTGAGTCCAACAGCACAAGACTTGCAACAGCTCTTGATAGCCAAAGACCATAGCTTCAATTCTATTTTTCTGTCGAACAAACTATGCGCTGAACTGGGAGACGGATGGGCTCTGTACAATAGTAATACAAGAAGTCCCTATTGAAGAGCCCAGTCAAAGGTTCAAAGATTATTATAGAAAGCTTTGGAGTTTTAGTTCCAGTTAAGGTTACTGCTTCATGATTTAGGTAACTATATTGCAGGTTTAAGCTTGAATTTAGTATGCCTTTTAACTACCAGGAGCAGCTAGTAAGGGTAGACTTAAAGCTAATGTTAATGGTACAAACCTATAAAGACTAAGGAACTTTATTCCTTTCGGGACATCAAAGTGCCATTTTACTTCACTAGAGATGAGACAACTCTGCTCCAGGAATCTTGTTTCCTGTTCACAGGACACCCACTCAGACTGCTAGGGTATTGGCTTGTAATGCCATTATTTCTATCCACGTTTCAGAAGTGTTTTCCCTGCTAGTAACACTTCTGACTGTCAAACTGGTAGATGTTCCTTCTACTGGGAAGTTTTGATAGATGAAAGCTGCTGGCCACCGAGGATTCATTTTCAAGGGACAGTAACCTTAAGTTAATATGCATCTTGGACTGCCCTATGACGTAGCATAATTTACACAGTAATTTGATCGTATTAGTTTAATGCAGTGTCAAGAGACAACACAAGACTTCAGAGCTACCAAACGCAGTATTTATGCTCCCTGGATTAACCGCATAAAGAACTGCTAACCTCATCAACTAGTTCCCAGGACAGCTTGCTAGCTTTCCTGGGACCAAAAGCAACCTGTTTCTGACAACCTTGCTCTGCACATGCAGTTACCGTATTATACAAATACAGCAATACACCCAGGCCAGCTGTAAACTGATAGTTGGAAATAGCATATTTACTGTATTGGACAATAATTTGTCCAGCAATGGAGTGGTGCTATGGAGGGATTGATTTTTGGAACTTCCACAGTGTGCAGCCTTGCATGCAGAAGGGCTCTGGTTCTGGAAGGGCTCTGGTCAGCATCTAAACAGAAATACCAGTATACATACAGAAACTGCTCTCAAAGTCAGTCTTCCTGAAAAGGAAGCCGGATGTCCTTCTTAGGTTTAAGAACATAGAAGAAACCAACCGATAAGCTACTAAAATGAGTTAAAAGCTCATGCTTGTCTATTTTCTAAACTAAATTTGACTACTGTGTTACAGTTTGAAATGGGTTTTAGAAGCTTCATCAGGCAGCTAGGTGTGGTGATATAAATGCAAACTTCAGAACTCTAAACTACAAAAAAAATTGGTTATTTGGATTAAGAGAGCAGAACCTACTATAAAGTCACAGTGAGGGCAAGTGTGGGTTTGAGTGTCATGTCTACTTGAATGCTTTCTTAGGCCAAAATCTGAGGCAAAGTGCCAGACTCTTACGTCGGTTTTTCTGATCAAACTATCCGACAGACCAGTCTACTTAGACTATTCTCTACAGGTGTAGTCAAGTAAGCAGACTCATCTTTTGAGCACAGAATTTACATTTCAGTTCACTGCAGCATGAAGTTTAGAGATTCCACAAAGAATGGAAGCACCCCGAGTGCTACATTCTCCATCTACACCACCTGGGGAGTACTCTCAGTACAGAGCAAAGCAAGAGAATAATGAACACAAGGACAAAGCATAAATCTCAGCACACCAGGAGAATGCCACATGCAATCCAGAAATGAAATTGTGCATATTGTATTTCAGTTTAAATCAAGAACCATTTCATTTCTTTTTCTGAGGGTAGGTTTGTATGTTTATTGCTCAATAATCCTCAGATTATGAGCAACTCCCAATCATGGCACACTGAGTCACAACACACAACAGTTTTGACAGCTGAAGTCTCAATCAGCAGGGAAAGCCTGGAGTGACTTAAACGATGTCTTCAGTGCAGTTCACTGTAGTGCTGTTGGTTACTGTGGGTAACAACGTATCGGTTAGGTAGCCCTATTCATCCTCTTTTCTACCCAACCCTTTGGTCATTAGATTATTTATAGAAGAAGAGATCACTAAGTTTGCAATACCTGACAACACAACTTTGCATGTCAATGTGACATCATTCACCCAACCTTAGCTCTTCAGAGGACAAGCTCATTCACTCTGCATGGACAGAATGATACTCCTTCTGAGCAAGTCTTAACACTGGCAAGAATAAAGCTATATTCTTTTATTCTTTGAAGCTGATGATAATCCATTTAGTTAGTAGGTTAGTTTTAAAACCAGATTATATAGTTGCCTTTTAAGAGACAGATAGATAGATAGATGAAGCTCTGCTAGTGTAGAGAAGGCACTTTCCTTGCCAATATGGTTTGTTTAAAGGGGTCCAAGATTAAGGACAGTGAACTCTTAACAGATCTGAAATTATTTTCTCATTGTTGCCTTTACCCACACCCCAGGTAAGGCAGTCCTTTGCAAGATATATAAGCATCTTAGCTGAATCACGGATTCAGCTGAAGTCAAACATTAACACATTAGTTTTCCCCTAATGCCAGTAAAAGCCTGAGATCAAAGACAAAAAGTTACAGTTTTTGTACCAGTTCTGAGGACAGTTATTTCTTGGACCCCTAAGTAATTTCACCACGATCTTTCACAATAAAAACCACACTTAGGCAGAAATGAATAGCACACAGGACATGCTAGAGGTCTCTCATAAAAATATTGCAACTTGGTTTTGTCTATCAACTGTACTTCCATCACGTATACACACACACACAAATATTAAGAGCATACTCTTCTCCTTCACTTGGTACAGTCGATAGTCAAAGCAGCCAAATGGTTAGCAACAAGCCAATGGAGAATGTTTTCACTATACCAGCTGAGGATTAAGATCCCTCAACCTGGCTATGAAGTGAACTGTCAAATGGCTACCTTAAAGTTCAGTACTTTTTATGAGATTAGACCAAACATAAAATGTCATGACAAAGTTCACTCACCATCTGTTTAGATAAGATGCAGGAAGAAAAGTACACAGTAACAGTTATTGAGATTCCATACCAGAAGTCAGTCATTAAAGAGCCAGAAATGTATTAAAAAAAATTTCTTTGAGCTCAGAGTGCTACATAAAAGCAGTATCAACACCATAGGTACTGGTAAGCACAGGTCTTCTATGTGCAAGATCTCATGATGGCCAACTTAACATTCTTGTACAATCAGACTTTCACAGGTACTGGCCATCCTTATGATGTTTTGTTGGTATCTACTAAGCTCTTCAGAGCTACAAGAAAGGGCCAGGAAAGAGGAGAGGGTAAGAATGGCTTTACATTCCTATTCACCTTTACAAATGTCCATTATGTTTACAACACCTACTTAAAGGGAAAGTATACCATATGTTGACCCAGTCCTCAGTGAGGATAGGAGGCTGCAGTGCCAAGCCCAAGCATCTCACACCTACTTGGAGGCAAATCATCCAAAGATTACTGAAAAATCCACTGCCAAAAATACAGCATGCAAGTTCAGGCAAGAATTCTTATCCTCATGTACATTCTTCTTAGATAGTTTACATAAATCTTAAGAGCATACGTAAGCAGTAATACAGCTAAACAGTAGGTTTCATACTTCAATAATAAAGGGTTACTCACCTTTTAGCGCAATTACTTTAGAAGCTGGATTCATGATGGCACTTTCGGCAGAAATTGGACGTCTGATGGGTGTTGTTGGATCGCTCATGTCAATTATCACTACTTGTGCTTGCTCTCCCACTTTCTCCCTGATGCAGATGAATTTGTCAGATTCCATTGTTAGGGTACTGAATCCAATGTTTGCTGGGTTAATTCCCAAATTTTGGAGCTAGAAAGATGGAAGAGAGTGCTTTATTACCTTTCCCGTGTTCAAGGGAACAAGGTTAACTCAAACCTCTATGTATAAAATCTCTTTCAGAAAGAAATGCAAAACTCACGTATTTCTCTGACAAGAGTATATATTATGGAACTATGATCTATCTTCCGATTCTCTTTGTTCCATGAGTAAATAACTACACAATTCCTAGTATTCAAGTCATAAAGACATTCCAAATTTGTGTTACTGCTGCAAATTAGAAGGACTTTTAACTTAAGCATTTATTGTTTAACCTGGTTCTCTTAATGTGATAGGCTGTATACTATCAGTAGCATCACTATTCCAGATTTAGCAAGGCTGGTAAATTGCATATTAAAAACTTATTAAGTGGCAGAACTACAAGGTACAGCAGCAGCGGGTCTTAACGGAAAGAACCAATTACCCTTACGCAACCCACTCCTAGCAACATTATGGAATGAAGTTTACATGGCAGGTTTCAAACAGCCTATTTTTACAAGTGGACTTGTTCATCTTGCTTCTTAGAATCTAATTCTTACCAGTGAAAACTACGAATTATGTGTGAAAATATTATCAGTCATTCCATCTCTCCTTGCCCAAGATATCATGCCATTTGGCTCAACAACAAAGGCAGGGATTTAAATGCAGGCCCCCTCCAGCCTTATGTCCAGCTCTCAAAACATAACTTGTCCTCAATCATATGACAGTGGGTACAAAGTAATTACTCAACGAAACTTAAAGTCATTTTGTGTCACTGAATAGACTGCCCTAGAAGATGGCTATTTCTCATTTTCATCCTTTTGTGCTAACTTTGTTTCCATTCACTTACAATTCCAGGTGGAGGAGGTGGCAGTGAATGAGAATCACTGTTTCAACTGGTTTGCAGTAAATCAGATTTACCTATGAGCACACCCCAGCTTGGTATGTATGCAAACTGCATTCTATGTAACAGTTAACTGAGATAGGCCTGAGCACCTGCTTTATGCCCCAGAGCAATGATTTCAAGCAGAGGAACAGTATCAGCTTCACTGGAGCTTCTTAAGGGATTAACCTACACTGCTTTTCAGTGCACTGCAAGTGAAAAACAACTGCCCTCAAGGAGACAGGAGAGAAACGACCACCAGCATCACTGAGTCATTAGACTCCTTTGATACCAGGACCTTCATACGACAGGCTAAACCTCTTGGGCAACAAGTCCCATGATGTCACAAACACTGTTTTAGTGTGTTTTGATCTGGATAATCACGGCTTCTGTAAAGCTACTCCCTAAATCATAAATTGGGTATGTAATGAAGATACCTAGAAACGTGGTGTGTCAGAACTGTGCCCGAGAATGCCTCAGGAATTGTTTTCCATTTAGCTTACTAATGAAGAGCTGTTCAGCTCAGTAACTGCTGATCTCAAAAGTACTCAAGTTTCAGTAATGCAATACAAGCCAAATGTACACACTTGTAAAAAGATGTTTACTCCCTCCCACAAGTGTCTCAACAAAATTGGCACCATTCAGCTAACACCTCGCTTTATAGGCAAATACTTCAATACATGCTAGTAAACTTCAGTAGGTGCCATTCATTCCAAAAGGGAATCAAAGTTTAGGCACAAGAAGATAAGAAGCTGCTTGCAACTAGAGCTTTGGAAAAAAAGGTCCACTGGGTATGCAGCTATTACAGGCTTCTGTGTCAGTAAGGAAAGAAGTTTCCATATCGAGACAACTCGTGTACTTTTCATATGTATTGCAGAAAGTTTTAGTACCCAATAAACATGCAAGTTGTAGCTCCATCAATTTTTATGACCTTGAGCAACAGAGGAATGAATGATAGGCCCTTAATTCCACTGTTCTTGGTCACATGCTCCGGACCAGACAATGTCCACTTGTTGTGACAAATGACATGTTCACATAGTAGGCACTTGAGCACTTTAATGTTGAGCATGATCTGAGTCCATCTACCAAGAGACTAATTAAATTAAGCATCACAAGAGTGGTCAGGAAATTTAACTGCAGCATAGCAAAGTTCCTAACTTGATTTAATTAACCCAAACTCAGGTGTATTTTCAGAATACTGAAGTAGAAACACAGGTTCTTCAAGATCTCTTCTATATTACTGTGCTTCACCTTGACCTACTCTTCAAGAGACAGCCCCTGGCCACTCATTCTGCATGGTAAGAATCCTGAGGCACTAGCCTAGTTGAAGCTCACCTTTAAGCCCAAGGTTATTCTCTGCAAAATCAGATCCATGTTGAAGAAGAACATTTTTGCTCTTTTCACTAAGATAAGTAACATTTTGCATCAAGTTTTGGTATTAAGATTTCCCATTTTAACTGTTACAAAATCTAGCAATCCTTTCAGAAAATGTAATGCTAAATTATGCAGGAGTATCACTGTCATCCTTAAAATAGGGAAGTCAGTCACATCTTTTAAAGGCAAAATGCCCTAAAGGATGGTCATGTGAATACTGCAAGCCTCAGTGAATGATGACAAAGCTTCACATTTTAGTAGTCTGAAAACACTGAAGGCTGTTCCTGCCATCGGGGGAGTGATTAAGTATCCTCATCAGATCATACGTACTCCTGTAACATAGAAGCAGTGTAAGAGGCATATTCCTTATGACTATACATAAGAACACGAGCAGAATAGCTTTACCACCAAACAAAGGGACATTGGCCAGTATCACCTCAATCCTGGGTGGGACACACCTGCCAGGACAATCTGGACTATATTGTTCTAAAGCACCTTCTCTTGTTCATCAAGCACAGAATTAAGAAAACTTTATTATAGGAAGTAGCAAGCATTTAGCTATATATCTTAAAAGGCCCCGGGTGAAGGTGCTACAGGTCATTATTGAAGTTTGTATGTATTAACTAGAAATTTATTTTCATGAAGGAGTGAATATCGGTCTTCTCAATTGCTACTAAATTTTCATTTTTTATTATATTTCTTAAGCGAGCAGTACTCCCAAACCAAGGTTGCCTTCTTCTGAAAAGAAGGATTCAACATTACAAAGTAATTCCATAGACATTTACTATGGAGGTAGCCTCTTTCCATGATTTTACCGCACACTTCACTTTCGCATAATCCAGTTAAACCCTACCAAGCACCCCCACTTAGCTTACTGTAAAACTTACTGTAGAGGAAAAGATAACATTCTGTTTTATAAGTACCCACCTAATGCCTCCCCTACCCTTTCATGCCCTGATGCCCATTATCTACCTGTATAGCGTAGAACTATCTTCACTATCAGGCTCAATGAACCAGACAAAGATTTTTGCTTCATAGATACATAGTATTACTGCAGGCTGGATTAGATACCAAACTTACTTTTAAGCATCTTACAGATACTAAGAACTTACTGACATGGTAAAGATTAACCTGAGATATATTATCTGATTCTCAACCTGAATGACGATACACAAGTCCTACACTTAGGGTGAAATACAACTAGTAATCTGAGATTTAGTCTTTCCCCATTCTACTTTACCAACGTGGTACCGTTTGCTAAGAAACGGAGTTGAGTTGTTTTTACACAAGAGTTGTACTAAATATTGGGCTTTCTAATGCATTCCCCTTTCTGTGGAGTACTGCGATCCAGATTGAGCCAGCACAGACTAACTCAGACACCGATACTAGCAGTCTTCAAACTAAGTCCGTTTCTCTAATGGGAAATATGTAAGCCTGACTTGCTGCCTGTTCAATACTGACACTCCAATACTTGGGACCTACCACCAATTAAATGCTGGAGTCAGAAGAACTCTGTGAATTTAAGATCCCTCCAGGGTTCAGTAAATATCCCATTTCAGCTTTATATCACACAGCTCTAGTGGAAATGCTTTTTAGAGGTGATCAACTATTGTTTTTTAAGCCCACTAGAAAAGAGTAAGGTTTGGACAGAGGCTGTAGGCATCCAAATATGAAAAACAGCCTGCTAAAAGCTCCGTAAGCACATATCATTTCAAGCATAATACAAACCAAGAATGCAGTAATACAGTTTCTCAGAACTCTTTCACTCACATGAATATAGGAAGTTATAATCATACTCAATAAGGATTGGCACACAATTGTTGGACATACCCTCTCAACTGCCCACCTGCACCTCATCTCTTGCTATAGCTCCCATGTTGACAGGTGAGGGACACCAAGGAAGTATACCAGAGCTGAAACATACAAGACCACCGGCTCACAGGTTTTAGTTGCAGTTGCAATTAGGATTTCATCTTAAGTAACAGTTACTACACAAAAATTTGTTCTTGTATGTTAGTGATGAGGATTAGATCATCTATTGAATGAGTCTCCCTACCACATGTAGGACGCTTTTCAATTCAGTGAGTAAATATGATCTCTTCAACACTAAATAGGTGAATCAACTCATGATATATAGCCTTACCTTTCGGATATAAGTCCAAAAAGTAATTTAAAGGTTGCAAATATCCTAAGTGCTTTTAAGTCCACATGTTTAGCCAAAACAAACTCGTGAAAGGCATTACACTTCAGCTCAGTCATGCCTATTACACAACAGATAATAACTCTTAACAAGACATCCTGGACTATCCAAATAGGAAGTGTTTTTGTCCAGAAAATGACAGAAGTAAATCTGCGTTCTTTATGTTTTAAACCAGGATACCCTAACTTCTCAGTACTGCACCAAGATGCACAAAACTTATGTGTCAAGAGCATGTCATGCACACAAGTTTTGTCACATTAGTTGGTTGTGCTCAAGAACCTGTATTTGTTATTCAATAGAAAGCAGAATCCTGCCTACAGATCGATGTGTCTATCCATCTAAGGGATGAAGCCCCCAACCTAGGAACCTGAGACTCTAGGAACTCTTGCCGTCTCTGCAGGCAAGCAGAGATTTTTTTGCTAGTGAAAACTAGGGGGCGGGGGTAGAAAAAAAACTCAAAAGAGAAGCTTTTCAGAACAAACCAACGACTAAGTAAAGGAAAAGAAGTTTAATTTTAGATCAAGAATACTTTGGACACTGAATTCCAGCAGCATTGCTTCCAGTCCATGTACCAGTATATTCAGTCTTTTACAGCACTTCCATTGTAAACTACAATCCCCTTGGAAGAGTTCAATCTGGGAAATAATTTATAATTCACAGCTCTAACAGAAGCACTAGAGTTAAGAACCTGATTAAATCACAGTAGCTTAAGTAGTGTGTACCAGTACTTCACTATAGCAGGGCTGGCATAGTTTGTACTGCTGCAGCTGGTCAGCCATCAGGCAGATAAGAAATGAGTCCTTATCTTATCCCCCTCCTTTGCTATGGGACTTAACTATGATATCCTCTGTAATAAGAATGAGCAAGATGCAAGTTTCTTTATGAATTTGTGAAAACTCATAGCTACGAAGTCCACATCTAAAAGAAACCGTTTAACTGAATTAAATGAAACCAAGCAATAGGAAGACTTGGTTAATTCTCAGCTTAACTACTACCACATCAAGACCTGGATGCCTTTCTTTTACTGCAGCTATTCTCCATCTTTCAGCTCACGTGCTCTTACAGGACTTGTATGTGCAAGCTATAACAACTTCAAATTTAGCATGCACTGTGACTGGCAGTCACTCCTCCTGCACAGGCTTGGAGCTACAGTTCAGTCAGAAGGATGAGCAACATAGAGCAAAATGAGTTTCACACAGAATGTAAATAGTCTGCTGATCTCTAGCACTCCTCCAATTTTACATGGACCAAGATCACTGTTTCATTTCACACTATCATTTATCCGCTTCCAGCTAGAGAGAGTGCGAGAGAAGAGTTCAGTATTTAGCACTGCAACTTATGTTTAGTTTCTCTGGAGTGCACTTTCCGCAGGCTTCAGCTCTTTTAGTAAAGTACAGACAACTATCTTGAGAAGACTCTGAACTTAACGTGAAACAATGTTTCATCAGCAACAGTATGAATTGGAAATTGAGTAATTATAACACTAACAGCTATTCTAACCACTTAAAACCATATTAATTTAAATGGCTACAGGTATAAATAGTACACATTGACTTAAGGTACAGATTTAACGCAGGATCACCGAAACACAGCAGTTATAGGGAATGATAACTTTTTTGGATTTAACATCATAAAGCAGAGCAGTAGATCTGTTACACTAATTTTAACTATAACAATTTAACTGTAGCCAAGCCAATTTCGGGGGTGGGGGGCAGAACAAAAGAGATTAAGCTGATAAAGCTAAATATGGGTGATAGCAAAGCATTATGAAGAAGAGTAAATGCCTAATCTTTTAATGAATTCTCTACCAGGCAAGCATCATGGATCATTTACACATGACTCTAGATGTTTACAGCACATAATATTAAGTTAGAGCTGATAAGACTGCACTGCAGATACCCAGCCAGAGCAAACTCTACCAGTTCCCACATTCCTTCTGATTCCCCTCCACGTTTATCCCACCATGTAGAGACAACTGCAGAAGCAGCACTGAGGGGGCTGACTGCATTCCTACCCCCAGCTACTACTAATCTCAATTTCTCTGTAGCAGAGTACTGCTTTGCAGCTACTGCGCTCAAACTGGGGGGGGGGGGAAGAGAGAAGTGGAGAGAAGCAGGAAAGAGATGCAGGAAAGAAATGCATGAAGTGGCACAAAGTCCACACTGATGGATGATACCCAGTTCATATTTTGAAATGGATGTCTCATTTGACAGAAAGGGGCGGTACAGAGACAGAAGGATGACTTGCCAAGTCCACTTCCTGTTCTCTCATTCATTTAGCAAATTCCTTTAATTCCTGCTTTAAACTGGACATTCAGAGACCGCTGTTCTCTCACTCCATTTACAACCCTCCCTCATCACCAGTTCACGAGGAAACAGATAAACCGATTTGTCTGTGCTGCATCCATTAGTCATGGATCTTCTCCAATGCTGGCATTATGGTTTTCACAGGCTATGAAGAACAGAACTATGACATTTTTAGGGACGGGGTTTTTTAATATTGCTGTGTTTGGAAGGAGGGACAGAGGCTGTGCCGCTTCCAAGTCCAAATTCTTTCTTGCACCTCATCTCACCAATTTCCTCCCAGTTCGCAGCTGCACAGAAAGACGTCCCCATGAACCTCCGCGATTGGGATGCTGACGGTCGTTTAGGCAAAAGAGAGAAGCCTCGATCCCTCTCCAAGACGAAGACACCCACCTAAACCGAGGCGGGGTAGCCTTCACAGTCCCCGGGGCGAGGTCCCCGGCCCCGGCCCGGCGCCTCCCCCTCCCCGGAGCGGGAGGTCCCTCAGGCAGCGAGTGACTCTGCACAAATCGCGGGCACTCCGCGGCGAGGCAGCCCGGGGGATGGATGGAGGGACGGAGGGAGGCGGCAAGCCTGGGAGTCCGCACCGGGGGCGGGCCCGGTCCCGCGCGCCTTCCCGCGGCGCCCAGCGGGACGGCGGCTCCGCACCGGAGGGAGGGGGGACCCCTGCCACAGCGGCAGCGGGAGGCGCCCCCGCGGCCCGGCCTCCCTTCTCCTCTCCTCTCCTCTCCTCCCCCTCAGCGCGCCCCCAGCCCCAGCTAGGCCGCGGCCCGAGGGACGGGGTGAGGGAGAGGAGGGGGAGCCCCATCCCCGCGCCTCCACCGCCCCCCGCCGCTCACCTGGAAATGCTCCTGGAAGCGAATAGGCAGTATCTGGGCCATGGCTGGGGGCGAGCTCCCCGGGGCAGGGGCGCGGGGCAGGGGCCGGCGGTGGCAGCGGGGTAGGCGCCGCTGCACCCCACACGGCGGCGGGGAGGAGGGGAGGGGAGGGTAAGGGAGGGGAAGGGGGGGCGGCGCAGGCGCAGAGCCCTGGCTGGGATGGCGCCCTGGCGGGCTCGCCTCCCTCCTCTGCCTCAGCTCGGGGCCGCTCACTCCAGTGCCGGGATCACTCCGCACCTCGTCGGCATGCCAGGGTCTCCTCAAATAGTCCCGTTTCCACGGCGCTTCTTCCTCCCCCTCTCGCCCGCCCTCGCCCCCTGCCGCCCGCCTCTCCCCGCCGCCCTCCGGTCCCGCTGAGTGGCAGGGCTGGGCAGGGGGCTCCGAGGAGGGGGGGCCTCCCGCCGCCCCAGCTGCGGGCAGCGGAGAGGGGCGGGAGGTCTTGTCGGAGCCTAGGTATCCTTCCGCCGCTTCCACATGCACTCACATGACTCGACCCCCTTCCCGGCTCCCCGCGGCGGCGGGTGGGCGCCGCGGTCCTTCACCATCCCCTCCCGCCCTTCCTCTCGGCAGGGGCGGCGGTGCCGGGGTGATGTTCCCCTCAGGGCTGCGAAGCTCCCCCCGTGGGTGAGGAGAAGGGCAAGGGGCTCCCCGGTGCCGCCCCGCCGCCGGGCTGCGGCCCTTGGTGAGCACTGAGGGCCGGGAACGGGCCCGCGATGTGACCCTGCCCCTGCCGTGGTGGCTGGCTGCGGCAAAGGGCGTCTCTCCTCCGTCTCGGGGGGGACACCGGCTCATCCTGACTGTAGGGGAGCAGATGCACCCGTGGCCTTTGACAGTCATGGTACCCAGCTCGGTGCACAAGGGCCAGGGCAGCCGCCGTGTCTCAGCAGCCCCTGGGAGCCCCGGGGGGCTCAGCCAGCGCTTGGGCCTGCCGTGGCTGCCCACTGCCCTTGGCCCACCAAGAGATGGGAGCACCACATGGGCTTTTCTGCCTACTGCCGTGCCCGAAGGCGGGTGAGGAGTTTTATGACCGTTATCAGGGAACTTTGAAAATCCATCCTGCTGTTCTGCCCCGTTGAATTTCTAAATGGAAATAGGGTTCTGTCCCTGAAGAGCTGACATCATACATTGGAAAGTTATTAAACAACAAGTGGAGGGTCCAACATGCAAGAGGTATACCAACACCTTTGTTTTCTACCCTCACTCCAAGTCAGCCCGTTAGCATCAGATGGGGGAGCTGAAGGTAACGTTACTGCTATTATGTTTCTCCTAAATTGCTGTAATCCTTCAAGATGGAGACGGATTGCTGCAGTGTTGCTAGCTCCAGCAGTTTTATGAGGAGTGTTGTGGTGGTCACGTATTCCCAGAGAGCCCAGCTCTGGGAAACACGAGATTACAGGAGAATCTGTGATTTAATTTTTTATAAATAAGGTTCTCATGCTGTGGGTTGCAAAGAAAAGCTGAACAAGAGACCCCCTGAAGACTCAAAACCAGAAGGCAGATTAAAACAATTCCAAATATATTACAATTTAAAACCTCATTATTTTTACTTAACCTCATTCATTTTTAATACATGGAGCTGGGAATTACCAAAACCGGGTTAGGTTTCCAAAGGAATTGTAAACGTGGCTCTGCTGGGACACCTTGGTCCCGACTGGCGTGCACAGTCACAGGTTGTGGCTGTGGGGACCCTTTTGCCCTGCGTGGGAGACCTGAAGGTCTGTAGCTGGGCTGAGGAAACACAGTCCCTGGACACCCTGAATGGGTGGCAGAAGGTGCTGGGACTGGGTGCTGCCAAAGTCCTGTCCCCCAGGAAATGTGGGGTCTGTGGCTCTCCCAAGAGGACTCATGATTGGGGCTAGGCTTTCTCTCAAAAGCAAGCAAAAGAAGGAGGCGGAGACAACTTTTCTTTACGTAGTCTCAAAAGGGGTTTGAGTAGCATCTACTCCATAGGTCTGTTAGTAGCAGTTTATTTACAGTGGGTTAGCTATATAAATTTTTAAATTAGGGCAAGTCAACAGTGCTGCAGGGACAGGACCATCAGTGGGATGTCAGGACACGATCTGTAACCAGCCCATTTTGATCTAACGAACTTGTTCTGTGTTTTCCTCTGTCAACTTCCCTCCTTGACAGTCACTTTATGGATGCTAATTATTTCTATGCAGAGCTCCAATTGCTAGCTTTGGCTTTCTAATTAATAGCCAACGAGCTTTGTTTTAAAAAAAGAGCCACAGACTTTCATCACTTACTTCACAAATGAAGTAGGACCTCTTAAGTAATGTACCTCATTACAGGATATATATTTTTATATCGTTTATATTTTAAAGAATATTGTGACAAAGGAAAGGAACAACAGATTTGTCTCTGAGATATTTTTATTAGCAAGCATTACAAATGCACAAAAATCAGTGTGTACTATGTGCAATCACTCTTTGCAGTCTGACACTAAACTGCTGACACAAACTAGAGATCACTGGCAAGGAAATCAAGGCTCCTTTAAAGTATAATTAAAATTAAAGGTCTGTTATATTTCTTCAATCCAGTTTTAATAATATAATGCTTCATGCCCAATCCCAGCTGGCCAAATCCTAATTACAATATCCCATAACTTCTATAGTAAAAAAAGCATCTCACTTTATGTTCAAGTGCTTTGCCACACTTTTGTCTGCTGGCGTCTTTGCCATTTGCACCTTCTTTACAGTGTTCTGTGTTTAAATATCTGTTCTGTTTAACACCCGGCTTTTCTGCTGACGAGTTAGTTTTGTCACAAGCATGATCAGTTTGAAGGGGTGGCTGATAGTATTTGAAATTTTGACACAAATCAAAAAAGTGGGAAAAGCATTTTGCCATCTTTTCTCCACTTTGCACCTAGCTGAGCTTCCATAGCTAAAGAAACTGACCTCTGTACAGTCAGCTGTGTGTATGGATGTTTTGACTCAGTCTTTTAACCCTGTTTCTGTATTTAGTTTGGGATCTCTCAATGGAAAGGTAATACTGGCCTTATTTAAGGTACTTCTTCTACAGTCTATAGTCTATTCAAAGGAAATGTAAAGGGTCTCAAGTCTCTGGTCGATGTGCTGGTACCCCTCTGCTTAGCTTACTGCTACTCTCTTGCTCCTTTAAAAAAAGGTAGAGCCACAGCACTTAACAGTTGAGAAGGGTGTAATCCCTGGCAATCCTTTAACAACGCAAATGGAAAAGCTCCTGGTAACTGTTTCTCTATTTTTTCAGAGGTTGCTCTCCTCCAGATGTTTGGGTTTCTGGCTCCTTCTACAGATGGCAGCCTGATGCTCTTCAGTATTTGAGAACAGCCCTAAGAAGAGCTGCATTTTTGCCTTGGAGGGGCTATTATTTACATGGAAAAATGTTACACGTATTGTGCATATTCCTAGTCTTCTTCCCACAGAATCAGCCATGGAAGTCTCACTGAAAAACCAATGTGCATTTCTCTTAAGTTTTCCTCTTAGAGTCTTGTTCCAGAACATCAGTTCAAATCATTGCTTAACTACAAAAGTGTTCAATTTGCAAATGTTTGGCCACTGTACTAATTTTATAAGAAAAGAAAAAGGCACTAGCCCATATTCAGGCCTATATGAGAGAGCATCCACTTACTGACAGCGGGAGACCTGCCTGAGTCTGAACAAGTGAAGCTCCAAGTGACAGGGAGTCTGCAGGCTGGACTTGCAGGTCCTTGGGGCTGACCACTACAGACTGCTGGTGATGTGATGCATGTGGCACAGCACTGAGCCCAGAACGTGTGATCCGTGTCTGCTCCCAGTGTCAGCGTTTTGCCTAACAGATAAATGCAAACCTTACAAATGTTGTATCAGTGGTCACACACCACTGAAGATGCGGTGCAGCAAAGACAAAGCATCATGACAGCTCCAGAAATTCTGATTTCATCTCTCACAGAGAAAATTGACATTTCGTGCATCTCAAGGCCCTCACTGACTGCCCTGTTTCTTCAGGACCCAGTTTGAAATTGTACTCCCTGTTTTTCAAACCACACCCTCACTCCTTGGACTTTTTTCCAGTTTGTCTCCTGGAAACGGTGGAGCCCTCCCCTTTCCTCCCATCTCCTTGATGCTGAGTCAAGAACGGTCTCCTCTCATCGTCTCCCATCCAGAACTGACTCCCTGTACATGTCCTGTAATCATTCTCCATTTTAGTGCAAACTTCTGTTCAAATAATGCTCTTTTCCCCTGGAATTCGATTCTCCTTTTCCCATCTGTTCTTCTTACTAAACGCATAACTCTGGGTCATACGAAGCACTCTGAAGCTCTGGATGAGTTTCTTCTGTGGTTTTTGTAAGTCATTGCACAAGCTCCTGACAGCGGACTGGTAAAATTTGTAAGTGTAATGTTTTTGAAGAAATAATTTGAAATACAAAGATTCTGCTGCAGAGTTGTTTCATATGTAACTGTTTAATGTTTAAATTCCCTCTAGTTCATTCTCTGGCAGGAGAATGTCATTATACACATGTAGCATTTCAAGGAAATCCCCTGTTATGGTGGATTTAACTTCTGACATGTTCTTGATAAACATTACTTTATTAATTTAGTTTGGTCGGTGAAACCCCATCCTGTATTCCCTGTGCATGGAAAGCTCTGCTGGAGATTCTGATGGTATTTAATGTCAAAACGAACAGAAGTGTCTAGAGGCAGTAGCAGAGCAGGCTGGAGGTCTTTAGATTCCCCACAGAGCTAATGCCACGATACATAATTTACTTGTAACTGGCAAACAATATGCCTGTCTTTTCTTCCAGAAGCATTTCCATTTAAAGAAGCCGTTTCTCTCTGTGCATTCATACAGTTGTTTGCTGCTTCTCTGGAAACTTGTGTTCTCTGAGTTTTGCAGCACAGATGCTGAATTACTTGCATGGCAGTATATTAGCTGAAATTGCAACTCCTCCAGCCCAGCCTTGTAAAAACAGATGTCTACTGCTCAGTGACGCAAAGCCGAATAAAGGGCATGGGAGTCAACGTCTGTTTTCAAAATTGTGACAGATGGGTCAGGGCTGCTCAGTATGTGAAACTTTTTAGAAGCTGAATTCCTCCTGAGTGTTTTCTTTGGCAGGTCACCCTTCAAGTGGATAGAGGGTGAACCTGTTCCTTGAAAACAGAACTAATGGAAAGAAATTAGATAGCTAATATAAATAAGTGTGCACCTATTGCTAATTTCACTAGTTCTGGAATGTCAGAAAACCAACCTACACCTATAAATAGACAATGCAAAATCTTAGCCTAAATGGTCTGAATGGTTAGATACCATTTAGGAGCATAACTAGCAAGTGTGCATAAATAGGACACAAGAATAAAAGGCTGGAAAGGACCTGAAGTAGTCTTCAGTCTTCTAGTTATTACTTCTGTCCTACAGCAAGACTGAATGAACCGATGTTTTCTAACTGCAGATTAACACAGTGATTTGGGAAATGCTGAATATATTGACTGCTAGGGCCTTTTAGTTATTTCCTTTGGAATAGACCCTTGACAGGGAAAACTCAGTGTTCATTTTCTTAACATTATTATTTTATCCAGGAAATAGAATAAAGCCAAGAAAAGCAGAAACCCCATTACATTTTAAAGTGTAGTAATAAACCATGCAGATGGTAAACAAACTTTAAATTTTCTATATGGCCTTTACAGTATATTTCCCCATCTCTTAATCCTGGAAAGACGCACTCTCTAAAGCCATAAGCTATGAATTCGCCCCATCCCTAGAAGGAAACAAGTCTTTTAGGACTATGCTTTCCCTATGTTTGCCCATTTCCTTTTTCCCACCAAAGTAAGCTTTGAGACCATTGGCCAAATTCAGCCATACCTGATGAGGGGAATAAGCTCAAAGATACTAAATTTCTGCAAGTTTCATGAAAATAGGCAGCCAGAGAGTGGAGACTGACTTGTATTAAGAAAGAATGGCTGAAGTGGGAGTTCAGCCCATATGGCAAGTCTATGAAGCAGTCAACCCAAATCATGAGGGGAAAAAAAAAAATCTTTGACCAAGGCCTGCACTTCTTGGATTAGTTTTATCATTCATTAAGTATTTTTTGTTCCCTTTCTTTATGCCAGAATTCCTGCTTTTGTATGAATCTGTACCTTTGTCCACATTAACTTTAAAGATACGTTCAGAAATCCCTTCCTGAAAACACCATTATTTTCTGAACTGTGTTCTCCCCTTCAAAAACAGGGTTTTACTAGATCGTGTAATGCTATTTTATGTAACACAAAGGCCCTGGGTTTAGTTTTTTGTTTGGTTGGGTTTTTTTTTCCTATCAGCTTGTAGGGTTTCAGGAAGCTGAAGATAAAAGTCACCCTAATTTTCTTACTCATTTTTGGCTTCCTCTCTCTTGAATTGTTTGTGGAACAGGTTTTAATAGAAGTTCTCTACATTTCATGGTTCTTAATGACATATAACCTGAATGTAACAGACTGACTTTTCTGGAACTCCAGTCTTAACCAGAATTTTCAAAATGCAAACGCAACATGAAGATGTTTCCCAGAGAACTTCAACAACTAGATGTTTACTACCTTTTAGATTTTTGAGAAAATAACAAGACAGTTGAGCTAGAATAAAACATAGGTAAGCACAGACATACATGCTCAAAGTCCTCATAACGAAATGTCTAAATTAGCTTTAAAAAAAAATTCCTACCAATGCTAGCAGAAGTAGTATATAAGCACTCTTGCTATCCTGTTGCTAGAATGAGTTTAAATGACACAAGATTAAGACAGCTGTGCCCCTTTATGCCAGTGCTTTCAGTGTAACCGATCCTACTTGTCTGAGGGATGTTGAATAAAGGGAGAAAACCTCTTGTGCGGAGGCAGCCTTAATAAGCACCAGAGCGAATTTACAATCCTAGCTTTTTAGAGTGTAGTTAATTTTTTCAGAAATACCGATCTTTTTAGAAAGATCTTCCTAATTTAAAGAGTATTTAGTACTTCCTACCTTTCTAAAGGCCTGAGACGTGCCCTGCAATATAAAAAAGTGACACTGCTTTTTGGCAAACTGTGCCATTCCAGATATGTAGAGTATCTTTAGCAAACACAAAAATGAAAGGGGGAGCATATGAAGTGCAAGTTAAACCATTTATTTAGCATTTTGTGGTTGCATTTCTTTATAGATTTTTGGTCCTCATCATGGAAAAAATGAGATTTAATAAAGTATTAATTTCAAAAAGAATGCATGGAGGTCCAGTTATGCAGAAGCTTTTAGTTGCCTCCCTCTTTTTGCACCACACAATACTGCATCCAGGAAGCAAAGGAATGATTTCTAGTCCCAGCGTCAGAGTTTTCCCTCTTCCATCCAAGCTCTCCACAAGTCATTTGCTCCCACTCAACCAGAGCCTCGTGTAAACATGTTTAAAATTCTGGATCGAGTAAGGCTGTGTAGCCAGAGCACATCAGAAATGAGTCATCTTTGTGTGTTTCTACCCATTTCTATTTCATGAAGACTGAAACGTAACTGTTAAGAGCAATCAGCTTTTCTTTTGTTTCTTTGGTTATCCTGTAAGAGAACTAAAGAACTGAAAGAAACAAGTTTAGTGTTAAGAAATAACCCCTTTCATGGGCCCTCCCAAAGATCCTTAAATATCTGCATGGTTCTCTTCTAGCCGAGAATGTGTCTGAGGCAGCACATGATGTCTTGCCTGCTGCAAGAACTATGTTCAGTTAATGCATATTGCCAAGTTTGTGTTTGCAAACAGGAGCTTGATTTGCGAAGTCTGGACTGTGACTGATCACATCCATTCCCGAAGCAAGCAAACAAATGGCTGTATAAATGTCTGGTAGAACACATAAAACTGTCCTGAGCTTTTTCATTAGTTATACCAAAGCAAGGATAGTAAAGTATTGGCCATAGGATTAGCACACAGCCTGAATCCATCCTCATCTGTAATGTAATATAAAGTTAAACATTTTGGAATGGTCTGTCACTTCCCAGTCCACCCACTCTTGTCAAAAAATGATGCAGCTCGATTTGCTGGTGATACCAGGGTTCTGGTAGGGTATCGGCGTGGTCCCACTGGTTAGTCAGGGCTTCCTGATTTGTTCCACTGGTGTGTTGGCTCCTCGGCTGCTGGGTTACGAAGCAACAAGGCAGCATTTATTATACTGCTTATCTCAGATATCACTTCCTCTCTATTCATCTTCATTCATAGTTACATACGACATGCAGTATTATTTTCAGCTATATTTGGCTTGCATGTAATCCAACTTTCCAGCTCCTCGCTGTATTATGTAAATACAGCAGCAGGAGAAGCAGCCTTGTGTCCCCTTGTGCCAGGAGGATATGCTGAACGTCAACATGGATATGTTCCTGAAGACTAAACTGTTTTCTGTAAGTCTGCTCACAGATTTCATAATCCATCTGTTTTCTGTAGAATGCAGTTATTTAAAGCTACAAAGTTCACTTCAGAGACATTGTACAGTAGCTGCTGTTTATGTTGATATTTCTGATGAGGCTCAATATTGTCTATTTTCCATTTTATCTCAACACTGCCTTTAATAGCCTCTTTCCACCAGATTTACATATTATCCCTCCCGGCTGTTCACACACAGACATCCCTTCACTTGGCAATCTTCCAGTCACTCCATACTACAGAGGTACTAAAACAGCAAAGCAGTTGATGAGAGTCAAAATATAACTACATTATGTCATAATACATGGCCTCCAGATGACTGAACAATTAAACAACAGAGCATTCGAGACTCATCAAAAGTTATCTTCCTTAAGACTGCTCATTTTAAGTACTTGTGGGCAGGTACGTAACAAAATTGTAGAGACTTAAAAAATGTCTCTTCAAATGTTATCTAATTCCATTATTTATCACTAACCCAAGGGTAAGTCAGAATTAATGATTCTCTGAAATCCTAGATGAAAATTGTTCTTACAGGAATTGACTCCATAACCCTGGCACTTGAGACACCTGGGGAAACGGAGACATTCCCTGGAGATTCACACAGATCATTAGCTGACTCAGCAATACATCCACATGTGCCTAACTGCAGAGACACAAGGAAGCTTAATGGCTTTAATGTGACCCGCAGCACAAATATAAGCCTGTTTCTTAAGTAAGTACGTTCTTGAATTAAGACTCTAGCTTCTTGCCTTCTGATCCACCCAAACCCCACTGCTCTGCCATTGCCACGAGTGGCTGGTGTGCAGTGACACATGGAAACCAGCAATATGCTGCTGCGTCCCTTGGTAAGGAGCTGCTTTGGTTCTGCTCATTTTTGTACCTGGCTGGGGCATGGTGAAGCCCTCCAGCTCCTGGAGTGATGCCCCTGTAATCCCAGTACACTGCGTGTGAGCCCGAGGGGGGAATAAGGCTTCAATACTGCATTTCAAATGCTGATTAGTAAAGCTGGCAATTGAAAAGAGTGTTTATTTAGCTTATGGAGATTGCAGAAAGGGAAACAGCTCCAGAAATTCAAAGCTAGAAATGCTACAGCAGTCAGGTACATCAGATTCCTAAGAACAAGCTTCCTTCCCACCACCTTCAGATGCAAGGATGACAGTCCAACCACACCATCTTTCTCAGACGCTGCGCTGGGCAAACAGTTGAAATGCAATTCAACAACAAAAAAGAAACATTCAAAAGGGTCAAGAGCAAGGATTCAGGCAATAAAACAGATACCCAGAGACGGAAAAGAATCCTTCTCCATTTTTCCTCCCACATGTCTGGGAATCATTGTGCCAGGAAATTATTAAATCACACAAATTTCAATAAGGAATGCATTAATTGGATGGCACATGAAATTGCTGAGGGATATGCCTAAGTAAAATAAAAAGTTTTCAAAGTCAGTAGTGATGAAAGATCAGATAGAGTAGCTAGACTAAAACTTCTATGGACTTCTGCAAACAGTACTGGTATGGGAGGATATTCCCCTGATTGATACCAGTGAACATTAAGAGGAAGTGTGTGCACAGAAAGCAGAGGAATCTCTAATATTTTCTGCTGTAATTCAGCACCGAGGTCCCCATCGTATTTTTGCTCAAGCGGGAAGACTCTGCCACCTAATTAGGAGAGGGAGAAAGCTGACCCGCTAAAGCACTTCTGTACCTAGAAGGCCATTTTTATGTCTTTTTGAGAACAAGGTTACTTTTGCTGTGCCACAAATGGCAGTTTGTAGCACACTAGAGTTGTTCTGTGGCTTAGCAAGGTTGGGGCATTGATAACAGGATCCTGACAAGGTCGTTTTCTCACCTGCACTTTGCTTAATGCTGCAGTTCATTTTCAGTTCATTAGGTCTTGCTAAACATGTACCAACAAAACTTAACCCATCATTGAATTATTGCAACTATGTTGTTTAGGAAAGAACATCCTTCTCTCCATATCATGATACAGTATGTTCTAACCACTATTTTCTACCTGGCTCAGCCACAACTGAAGACAAACACAAGAAGAGGTGGCAGGTGGCAGGCTGGCCACGGCAGAGCTGATGTGGCACCTTCCCTGAGCACACGTGGAGAGGTGGGAAGCATCCCAAAGGCAGGACTGAGGATTAGCACCCACAAACGCTGCTAACTCCTATCTGTACTGTATTACTGCATGCAGCTTTGGGAATAAAAATAAATGCCAGAAATGCCAACAGCCTAGAACACAGCAACGTACCATGAAGAAGGTAAAATGACCCACAGGTCTCCTCTGCAATGTTGTCAGCAGCCTAAATATTTCTAGGGAAGAAGGCTGCAGAACTTTGCATCTGGAATAGTCACAGTCTCCATAGAATTCCTGCCTTTTAAGAGATCTTGACTTTCCACAAAAGTCAAGTTACAAGTCCTCAGACATTCAGTCCTGGTCACCCTGCATGCGTTACTGCAGCAGGAAAGATACAGGCTGATGCTGCCTCTCCCTTGCAAAGCTTTCTCCATGAGCAGCTGGATGCAATTGGGTTTTAGCCTTTGCTTTCTTACATGACCTTTTGTAACCTTACTATTTACACCATACTGCTGGATTTTTTAGCTGTCTCTCTGACTAGGCTGCAATCAGAGGAGGAAGGAACATCCTGTCATCAAGAGAACCAGTGGGCAGAGCTGCAAACAGATTGGCCAATCCAGACACAAGGCAATGGCGAAAACAAGGCAATAAAGTTAGGACTATCAAGATCTGACGTTCTGAGTGCTGGTATGCAGTGACTTAGTACTGACCCCACTGTGGATCTCACTGGAAGCTGTGAGCAGCCTGCATCACCACCCTTCAAACAAGGGAATTCCTGCAGGAATTTTTCATCAAAGGCACTCAAACTGCTAGCCAGTAAACACCATCTAGCAACAAACATTAGGTGCAAACAAACACTGGGGTTGCACAGAAATTCTCAGAGAAATCTGGGGATCAAATCTTAGGAAAAGTAAGTCAGGTTTTAGTAGCTACATAGTCTGAACTCAATTAGGAACTGGTAAAAATAATACACTTTTGAGAGCATACTAAAGAAAAGCTCTTCCCTTAATCATTTCTTTCCCAGAGGAAGGCAAGTGGGTGAATTTAAAGGAAGAGCAAGGAAGAAATTGGGAAAGACATAGGAAATGACAAGGAAAACTGATTAGTAACTTGATTTATCATGTAGGGAGACTGGAAGTCAGGAACAGAGAGTGTAGACTTTACCTATTTTACAAAACATGTCACATCAGTAAAAAATTTTCTTGAGTAAAACCAAAGGAAAATAATAAAACTATATAATTTTTGTCAGCAGCTCTAACGTGCCTGTTCTTAAATTTAAAAAACTTTTTGGGGTAGTGTCTGCACTCTCTAGGGCTGTCAACACCTGACATACACATTCCAAACTGTATCGTTTTCTTTCCACGCTGCAGGGTTGATATACACAGCGTGGCCTTGGTGGTACACTGCATCCTCTCGCTGCCCTACCTGACCCTGAAGGCTGCGAGACACATGAGCCGGGCAAAGGCTGCTGCTTCCAAGTGACAAATTCTAGCGGCTCTTCCGAGTGCTGATCTGCAGGCAGAGCTCACTGTTGGCAAATGACTGCTATCCATTAACAGAAAGAACAGATTTACAATTAATGTGGAGGGGGAAAAAAAGGATCATCTAAAAAGAAGATGCCAAGGAGGTCCATTGTTTTCCCCAGAATATCCACAGCTAGAAGGTTCTGCCTCACCAACAGCAAAGTCACAATCCATCTAGGCTTTTTATAGCTGAGGCAGGGCTCCAAAGTCACTGCATTTAGAAAACCCTGCCTGGCATTCAGGGATCTTCCCGATTCAGCAGTCTCTTTACTCCGGGGGCACCTCCCTGTTTTCTTTCAAGTGAGCCTTACTCAGCCTTCAGTTCTGGCCCCAGTGCAGTGGTTCTTCATATTTTCCCATTTCAGGAACACGTAATATGTTTATTTGGAAGCAAAGAATCCACCCATCCACCTACCAAAACAAAGTGAAAATTGTAGAACTCCCTCCTAAAAACCAAACCTCCTTCAGAAGGCGGGAAAAGAGAAAGGCAGCAGAAGCACATGGGTCTCGCTCTGCCTGGTTTTACATACTCGCACAAGCAACTTTCACCTCCCCTTCCCTCTGATTTCCCTGAAAAGCAGTGACTGAATTGTATCACGGAAGTCCTTGAGAAAACGCAAAAGAGCTGAAGTACCCGACCAGCCATAAACAGATCGGTGGGAAATACTTGCCCTTCTAAGACTTATAAACTGATCCACCACACAAAGCAGAGCAAGCTCAGGATATTCCCAGCAGAGATCCAGAATCTACCGCACTGCTCCATTCTCTGCCAAATTTCACTATGCCCTTCACGCTATTTTGATTTTTCTATATGCAACAATAAAGTGCAGAGATGGAAGAGTTCTCAGCTCCCATTTGTTAGAGAACTCCTAGCACAAAGGCAGCAAAACAAAGTTATCTGCATCTTAAAAAACCTGTCACTCTCTCTCTAGCACATTGACTTTCCCTTTCCAGAGCTTTTGTAATAGCACTTCTGAATCTCTGCTTTATGGTATCAAACAAAATTAAACTCTACTACCAAAAAATTTTCAGAAACCAAGTTTCTCCCTTCAGACACAGATAAGAACCTAATGAAGGTCAGGACATTCTGAAGTTTTCTCCCAGCACCAGCTTCGGCCCACACAGAAATATTACATACCTGTTTCAGGTTTTCAAGACAGTACATCTTTTCTTTGCCTTACTCCTGTTCCACCTGCTTTGTTCACGCATGCATCCAGTTTATGCTATTCCTGATAACAGCAAGCTTGAATTATTTTATCATCACACGTTAGAGTTTAGCAAAAATAAATGCCTGATTGCATTCCTCTCAGGATCAAGTAGAAATGCAATACCCTCTTTTTATTCTCAGAAAACAAAACATACCAGCTGCAAACTTACTTCCGTTCTGGCACAAGCTGTACAGAGTAGGTCCAGCATTTAAACAGATCGTATTATGGGAAGGATGTGTCAATGAAATTGCAGTCAAAGAATTTTGGGAAATAACTGCAGAAACTCACCATTAACAACAAGCACCTTTATTGACCACCTTACATTCAATCTCCTAAACTTCTGAACTACAGTCCAGTTTAGCATTTAAATAAGAGATAGATATTTCCATTTGACTTGTATAAAAAATGTTATACCAGAGTGGCACACAATTAAAGTACCATTTAAAAAGCCATAGACATAGATAATCACTACCTGTGATTTTGAAAATTAAGCCCCATATATTTCAAATTCAAAATTAACACATAACCTCCATATGTTATGCTTATAAAAATGCCTACAAAAATTTGTTTCTTCAGAAGGCTGAGTGGTTGGAAAGTATATTCTATTTCACGATATAACAAGTTACATCACAAAAACTATGAGGCAGCAAAATATTTCAGATAAATTTCACATATTAAAAAAAATCCCCGACACCGTATAGTGTCCCAACAATTTCAGTAGGCCAAGAGAGTTCAGCACAGCAACAAATCTTTGCAGTACAGACTAAAATTCAGCTATGCATCATTTGTTACAAATATTTAATTCAATGCTCAGGAAATTTAAAAATCAAGTACACCTAGGAATCTAGTAGTCAGGTACTGGTTATTCCCACTTTTGTTTTTTCCCTTGCTGCTTTTAGAGTATGTCTTCTCACATCTATGTTATGAAGGGTGTGCTATTTCCCAGTGTTTAAAACTTCTTCAAAATTTATTAGCAAACTTTTTGAGAAGCAAGAAAATCACCTTCTAGAAAGAGAACTTTTTTTTCCATTAAACTTCTACTCAAGCCAACAGGAATAAAATTAGTTAACTAGAGCTATTTTGCCGCAAGGACACCAATTTCTATGCCAACATGAGTATTTATGCAAAATCATTTAACTTATCAAAGTAGTGCTTGAGTGTAAATTACATTTCTTCTGAAAGTTCTACACCCTACATAAGGTAAGTTTTTCACCAGTTTCAAAGAAGAAATAAAACTCCAGCTCAGGACATAGTAAGAAAAGCTACTAAAGTAAGTCTTTCATAACACACGCAAAATGACATTTCCTGGAAAGGCAAGAATCATGTGTGTTTTTTTTTTCCCCTTTAAATTTCCCCTTTCTGCACGATGGAAAGTTATCCTAACAAGCAAAAAATTTCACCACTCTTACAAAATAGCGT
This sequence comes from Limosa lapponica baueri, assembly GCA_002844005.1. Classification (NCBI taxonomy): domain Eukaryota; kingdom Metazoa; phylum Chordata; class Aves; order Charadriiformes; family Scolopacidae; genus Limosa; species Limosa lapponica. The sequence goes on along the minus strand of KZ505949.1, from coordinate 492,416 downwards.
TGCGTCTTCATGTCAATTGGACTTAAGTTATCAGCATAAAGCATCTGTATGAAAGGTGAGAAACGGAATTCAGTTTGTAGCAGAAATTCATTCACACCCATGCATGATCTTTCCCCCCCAAGAAATCCAATGTGGGAAATAATCCTTTAAAACAAGGCCATTAAAAAAACCAAACCAAAAATAATACACAGAGCGGGAAAGCCTATGCAAACAAAGACGTATGTTACTGAGACAGTGAATAGCACTGTTAGAAGAGATAAGAAGTCAGACCTCCGCATAACTTCCACATGGCTGAGATCCTGGTTTTCTAGTCTGCCTGAATCATGAGGTTCTCAAAGCAGAAATAGTGATTTTTTTATTTTTTTATTTTTAAATTCCCCTTCCCTGCCTGTGTTTTTAAAGGCATCAAAGATATTCAGGATGCAGTAAACTTTTTATTAGGCTAATATAACTAAACAGTCGACCAAAAACTTAAGTTTGTTTTGTGAAATAGTTTAGCCTAAAAAAAAATGGAATAGCTTACATCAGAAAGGCAACAGACTTCATGCTTAAACCAACAAAAATTTTTGTTTAGATTCAAGCTCCACATTTCTTATTACATATCGCACAATTAGATCCTCCAGCTGCATTTTCCTCCGTTAGCCATAACTTAGTGGAGAAAGCCTCAGCACACATCCTAGTTACCAGAGCCTTACTTTGGAAAAAATTTAGTTGTGAAATAGTTGCATGGAGGTAAAAGAAGATTTCACACTAAAAGAAGTGTTATTAATTACTATGCAATTTTGGTATTCTGGAGAGAATTTATACATCCTAAGATGAAAGTGTTTCTGTTAGCCAGCATTGGGATAAGAAAAAAATACAAGTCTTTTCACCCTTTTTATTAAAAAGAGAAAGTCAAATAAGAAACTAAACGTGGTATAATTAAAACTTCAATTTTCCTTCATTGAGGTACTTAACACTTTGAAAACTAATGATTGTATCATTTAATAGATAAATGTATCAGCCACCTTGAGACATCAAATCATAGCATTCATAAATATTCTAACAGTAAGAGAGAATTAGTCATGGTATATACCCAAAATGTTAGATAATACATTGATACTAAGAGAATACATTGATATTAATAAGGCTCTTATGGTTCTAAATGAGCATAAGTGACACAAACCGAAAATTAAAAAGCAATTAAAGGTACTCAATAGCTCTTGAAGTTTTACGTCCCTGCAAAACACTTTTTTAAGGAACTGAAATCAATGACATCAGTAACAAAAGGGGAAACAAAGGCTCACCTTAAATCTAATTCTACTTTGCTAGTAATCCCAGGAATATTTTTTCTCTATAATACTATGTCCAAGAAGCATAGATTTTTTAGTGGTTTATTTTTCTACATGTGAACTTTCAGGAGACACAGTAAAAGAGGAAAGGCTCAAGTCTTCTTTTACCTCCTTAACAATTGGGTGGACTTTGTAGCAAGTAAACCCAAGGTAGCAAACCCCTTGGAAAAACTGGGAGGGCATGAATGTGATGTTCATGAAGGATACAAGCTTGATAGCCCTAAACACCAAGGTCTTCCTTTCATTCATAAGACAACGTGTCATCAGCTCAAAAATGTAACTCTCTTTTTAGCCACTCGCTGTCATTTGTGACAGTGATCGTTGCAACACTGACACGGGTCCCTTGGCCCCTCCAAACTGAAATAACTTACTTGTTTCCAAGACAGACAGCAAGTTCTCATTGTAATGTCTTCAGGCTGGAACAGAATTATTTTATCTACAGTGATACTTACAACAGAATAAAACAAATTGGAAGGCCCAACTCGTATCCGGAAGACTCAAAAACACTTCTGAGCTTCTCTTCATTTGCAGGAACTTTTCATACCTGCTAAGCCAACGCAGAAGTATGTGAACCGTCACTGAGTTTCTTAAAAACAGTCACATTACCTAGAAAACACAGCATCTGCTCAATCGCTAATCACATTTGAAATGTTATAATAAAGAATGATCTTTATATAATCTGTGCAATATCAGACCATTAATAGGAGCTATTTTTCAAATAACCACCTAACTGAATAAGCTAAGAAAGAGCAGAAAATAAAAAACAACAGATGGTGACAATTTCTACAAAAGAATCTTTAAGAGCACATGTTTAAATCCTGACTTTGTTACCCAAACTTTTTCAGTCACTGTCAATATTTCTTACAGAACATAAGATGCCCTTAGAGATCTTTACTGAAAATAAAGGTGATAGCATCTAGTGACCCAAACTTCAGAACCACAGTTCATGGATCCACCATTTGGCAAAAGTTATCGTAGGAAACGGAACACGCACAGAATATTATCATTACTGCATGACACCCATGATACTTTACAACTTCCACAGAACAGTTCGTTCCTTAAGTCCCAGAAATGCCAGAGAACAGTCACTTTGAATTATTTTTACAGCTGAAATTCAGCATTTTTTTAAATTTAAAATAGCTTTAGGTAAACAGAATTAGAGACATTTGTTCTGAACAAAGCAGCACATTCTGTTCCCCTGCCCCCTCTCCAAAACAGAGGCAAAACGTCGTTACTTTTCTCATCACAGCTCCCGGGCCAAGGACACTGAAGCTTTGTAGATTGCGAATTCCTGCACACATGATCCACAGTTATACAATTGAGCAGGGTACCCAGCACAAAAGCACTTACCAAGCACTGAGAGATTTCACTAAATGTGCACTTTTAGTATGTACGGTAAGAGGGAATTTAAGGTATTATGCTGCATTTAAGATTATGCAATTTTAATGACAACAAAATCGATAACATAACAGAAAAAAGAGAAACAGATACTGTCCAAGTTTTTTTTTTTTTTTTTTTTAGAGATTAGTTGAGATAAGATATCCAAGAAGAACTGATGCAAGACAAAAAAATTTCTAAAAATTCTTTAAAGTTGTCGGACTTTTTTATCAGTGCTTTTAATATTGATGTCCAGTGTCTCTACTTTTTTTGTTAGGCGATCCAACATATCATCTTGCTCATCTATTTCTGTTTGCAGACCAAGAGCTAGGTTTTTCAGACGACTCAACCCAGAAGACATCTCATCTGTCAACGAAGAGAGGGACCATAAGGAACAAAAGCAGTATAAAGCATACTGTTTAAACAGACACTATCATGATTCCCTCTTCTCCAAAAATACTAGAAAAATGTTAGTTACAACTGCTCAAGTCTGAGTGCTCTTCTCAGACAGCGGAAACACTGGTATTTTAACACTTCTACTGCATTGCTACCAGAAATAATCACTTCTTTTTTCCATTACAAGTTAACTACAAATGCTTAAAACCAAATTGGATCCTTATAAAATGACATTCCCTGTAATGTAGTTTTAACTTTTTTTTTTAAACACTTTATAGAAAATTGGGTACCTCTTTTCTCATGTGAGTATACACAATATGCTCACTACCTCAATTGTTTTGCTTTAAACTTCATGCAGATATTGTCAATACACTGAAGATTTAAGCAGTGAATTATTTAACATAGATGGAATAATCCCATTTCCAGATTTTCTAATTTGGCTACGAGGAAACAGTTTTATTGCATGATTGATTGGTATAAATGCTTCTGAGGCTAGTAAGTTTTGCATGGCTTGGGGAATAGAACAAGTGTGCTTCCCCTAACTCTTATGCTTGACTATTTCTCTTTGATCTATTCCTTTCTAATTTCTCTCCAATCTCTTCTCTCTAGGTCGGCTAAACAGTGACACATGTAAGCAAAGAGGCACTTTGCATATATGCTACAGAACAAAGGAAGAGAAAGTCAGCTGAATGGTTTGGGGAAGTAATAAAAGAAATGCTGCAAATTCACAAATTATGTATTTAGTGCCTTTTGATTCTTCTGTTTTCTGCAAAACATGTTTATTTCAAAAGCTGCACACAGTTGTAAATTCTTTGGATCCAAACTGATGTACAATTTAATCTGTGAGTTTAACTGTCAGTTAGGTAAACTGAACACATCTTTCAATGTAAGGGGTAAGCTTTAGAAAAAGAGGTAGTACGTATCCATACTGGTATAATCTGGACGTCAATGTGAAGCACTGTTTCCTGATTAACATTAACTAGTACCTGCTTAATAAGACTTTTCAGAATTGATAGGTAAGTCTGCTTGTCCCAGCAATACTCCACACAACTTAAAGGAAGATTCAAAGAAACACTTACACATCCTGAGTGCAAGTGTTATGGGATAATTCAGCACCATTTCCTCATTCAAGTGGCAGAGATTTGCTATAGCGTATTTGCATTTGGTAACATGTTTTCTTTGTTGTCAATATAAGACCTAAGAGCATTTGTGCTTTTGGTCTGGGTTTTTTTCCCCCAGTCTCTTTGCTGAGGGACAGTTCGAGCAACTGTAACAAGCACAAGGGTGTTACAGATGAGTGAGTATTGATGCCAGTAGTATATCAGTTTCCACAGTAGATTTAGTACTATTCCAGGCATCCTAGCCTGTTTGTTTCTAGCTGGTTTCACAAGAAATGCATTTCTAACTCCGATTTGTTATTAATATTTGCAAGTAGTTGACACACAGACATCCCACAGCGTTCTACCATTCAAATAACATATGTTTCAATCAAACTTTGGGTTCTGCCATGTAGATAGATTTGAATTCAGAATACAAGCAAATGATTTTTTTTTTTATTATCAAATTTCACATGTGAACTAAATGAAAACGTGTTTGTTGGCAATACATTACTTAGTAATTTTCTCCAGCTTAAGAACCAAAAATCAAAAATGGTGTTATGCCAAACAGCTTCAATTTTCTCACTCACCTAAGTTGTTATCAATTTTCTGGTGGTAAGCTCGCAGGTGTTGGTTCTTTGGATAGGAATCCCTTTGCATTGAAGAAACTAAATCTGCTTTGCTGAAATCACTGTCTGTTAAGAGTATAAAATACAGAATATTAATAAAAAAGCTAGCAAGAAGAGTATTTAATAATTTAGAAGCACTATTAAAAATTAGTCTGACCACAGCTGCCATGTAATCACATAACCTCTTAGCAGGAGTATCAAAAATAGCCCAACATCCCTATCTATAGGGCATACCTCAAGATGAACAGTTAATTAAACTACAATCATTCTCTTCTGGGCTGCCTTTTGTACTTCTACTAAGTAGTTGAAAAAAAGAAACAAAACAAAACAAAACAGCCACCCAACCACCAAAGCAGGTCAGTTGGTAACTTACACCAGCAGCTATTGATTCCCCAGGTCAAGCCACCAGAGAGTTATTTCTGCCCTCTATTGGACAGACTTTTAATATTATGTGGAGTGGAACGGAGATCAAAATTACCGAAAAGCTTTTCTTCACTTGCCAAACTACAACTATAAAGATACCTTGCTGCTTTCTCACTCCTACTAAACTACGTAATTTAAGGACACTTTAAGAAGGAACAGTTACTTTGTACATAAAAGTCACCACAGAAGTTAAGGCATTGTGAGAACGGGTAACAAGACCAAACCCTGTACGCTTCCTTGCGTGAATCAAGAAATGACTTCAGTATGAACGGTTATACTCCATGTTTGCAATAACAAAGAAATCTGAAAACCATGACAAATGATGGTTAAAAAGAAGAACCTCTGAAAGTATAAGTTAACATTTTGGCAAACGTAGGACAAGGCTACTCACACACTGTGTGGGTTCTTGGCTAAAGTCTCCTCTCTGCAAATATAAGCACTAGATGCTTTTAAAGTGTTTAATGGATATAGCATAAATCCCTCACAGGAATGGCTAAATAAAATCTGTATCCAAGTAAAAACATTTCACGTCTTCCGTAGAGGTATAAACAGTTTCAGGGGAAACAAGTCCCTAGAATTCAAAGCCATGAAGGCTGGGATACAAATCTCCAAATGTTAGGCAGGCTGAAGAGTCTCTGCCTTCACCACTGTGCAAGTTAGCCCCATGTTGATGACAGACATTCAGTGTAAAATAAAGTTAACAAACCTGAATTATCCAGCTTTCTTAAATTTGGATGACTCTCCTGGTATTTTGACTCTTGTTCTTTACTAGACATCATTGCTTCTTTTAATCTAGTAATAAAGAGAATAAAAACATTCCTATGGACCACAGACCTCATTCTGAATCTGTTAAACAAGAACAGGCGTCAAATTTATAGCAGATGACCAAATTTGTTAGACCTGGTCTAAAATGTTCCTTTAAAATGAACTATTAGCAATTGTCTTCAGTGAAAGCAGAGCTGGTTGCTTTAGTGCTGAAAACAGCATACGGAAACTTTGGTATCAAAACCAAAACAGTACCCTCCGTCTTGGAGGCAACCTATTCTTTTCCTCTAGTGGAGGATGGAGAGGGATAGGAAAGAGGAAATCAATCCATGCAGCATTTCCAGGCTTTGCATAAATTTCTCAGCTTAAGAGAGACAAGTACTGGAAGACACAGTAATTCCATAGCAATTAATTTTTATCTACAGCTTTTAATAGAAGCTAGAGAAATACACATAGTATTTAGCTAGAAGCATGTCAATAGTACAAATCATGATTTCCTGATAAAACTGAAGCAAGCACGGTAATTCAGAAGATTTTGAAAAATTACTTGCGTGATTTTGTGTAATTGGTGGAATTAGTTTCCCACAAATACAAAGTTATTCTTACTACCTCAAATATAAATAAAAGTATTTTTCTCAGAGTTAAAGAGAGAAGGGAGCTAGACACCATCTCAGGAGTTTACTTGACAGAATCAACAGATCTTTTGAGTTCTGATTTTCTGATGACATTTTCAAAGATGCTGTGGGAGATAAGTGCCAAGTAAACCGTTTATTTTACTTACCTACTGTTAGTATAATATTCAGAGGTTCCATTTTGCTCTGGCTTGCTCTCTGGAGGTTTGGCTTTGAAGTAGTTTACCAAGCCCCCCCAAACGCTTTTAATGCTATTTATGTGCCTTTGACTAGTCTTCAAGTCCTGGTCCATTTTATCCACCATCTGTTCTGTGCGCTTCAGGGCCTCCCCTTGGCGTACAAGCTCCTAACAGATATTGACAGAAAAAGACAAGCTAGTAAAGCCAAGATGAACTGAAACATCAAACACCTGACACTCTAAAGAGAAATAACAGAGTTCCTTCAGCTATGTAGATTATTTCTAAAGGCATACAGATTTTTCACTCACATCTCTTCCACCAGGGCATTTCAATCAAGAGTTGCTAGTCAGCCACAGCAATTAGCAGCTATAAAATCCTGACCACTATGCAATGCCAGGTTCCTAACACCTACTACAAACAGCATCCAGGACCTTTCTGTATTGGTCTTTTGATGGTCAGGTTGACCTTTGTACCTCTTCTTGTTAGAGCAAGCATGGCACCAGATGGGTGATGTAGTGGAAATGCAAAAGTTTATGGCAGAGAAATGAGCAAGCAGAACTATTTCTAGGTGTAAACGACACCTTCATGGGGAAGGGATACTATTTTCACATTACTGGGATGTTCCCAATAATTTAGAAACAGAATAACCAAAGGAAATAAACACAAAAAGAATTTTTTCATCTCTTTTAGCAAGTACTAACACTGCAGGATTTAGAAATTCTGATATATATGATTATCTTCTAATTCAGCAGCACCAACACAATTCCAAAGTAATCCAAAGATTAATTCTGTCAGGAAAATTGCCTGCAGCTAATACTAGTGCAAAACAAAGAACTTGTGTTCATATTCTCTCTAAACTTTGGGGAATCCTAATTATCTATTCTTCCCCCCCCCCCC
>KZ505949.1:420432-464679 GCA_002844005.1 Limosa lapponica baueri | reverse complement strand
GGGGGTGGGGTGTCTCCCCTGAGCAGAGCAGAGTGGCAGATTCCCCCCCCTCACCCTGCTGGCCACGCTGCTGGGGATGCAGCCCACGATGCGGTGGGCTGTCTGGGCTGCCACTGCATGTTGCCAGCTCATGGCCAGCTTTTCCCTGCCCAGCACCCCCAAGTCCTTCTCGGCAGGGCTGCTCTCCTTCCCGTCATCCCCAGCCTGTGCTGACACTGGGGGTTGTCCTGACCCAGGTGCAGGACCCTGCACTTAGCCTTATTGAACCCCATGAGGTTCACATGGGCCCACTTCTCAAGCCTGTCCAGGTCCCTCTGGATGGCATCCTGTCCCTCCAGTGTGTCAACTGCACCACACAGCTTGGTGTCATCGGCAAACTTGCTGAGGGTGCACTTAATCCCACTGTTGAAGTCATTGATTAAGATACTGAACAGTACTGGTCCTAATACAGACCCCGATCTCTCAGCATTATGAAGAAAGCACTGAAAATATAAAATTTTGAGGAATTGCTTGTTTGTAACTGTTCTTTCTTCTCAGACACTGTTCTTTAGCAGTCATTAATGCCCTAGCTAACATCGCTGCGAACATTCAAGGAGAACACCTTGTGGATGAACTACTGATGAACTTGCTGGAACTGTTTGTTCAGCTTGGGCTAGAAGGAAAGAGAGCTAGCGAGAGAGCAAGTGAAAAAGGACCAGCACTGAAGGTCAGATATTTACTGGTTTTTAATTGTATGCAGCTGTGCATTTATATAGATGGCACTACTAAACACACTCTTCTGTATGTTTTTTAACCAAAACCACACTTTTACATACACAGAAAAATACCACCCTTTGTTAAACCTAAGAACGTTTTATGGTCATGAAATATGAGTGCAGTCTGTAATGCCTTTCAAACACCCAGCTAATCTGTGTATAGTACCTGACATAAAGCAGTGGTATATTCAGCTGAGCCTGATTTTGTATGAGAATGAGTAAACTGGAATGCTAGAGGCAGAGGCGCTGACTATTTAACGCCTCTTACTAATTCTTAAAGTTTCTTTAGATGTGACGGAATTCTACTTCTAATTTTAGCGGTGTCAAAGGAAAACTCAGGTTGGAAGGGACCTCAGGAAATCATCTAGTCCAACCTCCACCTTGAAGTAGCCAGTTTATGTCATCCCGATTAATCCTGAATTGCTAGGTGCATCTCAATTTATTTTTTTTCCCAAGATCCAAGTTGATGCAGGCCTATCTGTGTAGGCTTATAATGGAAACAGTGCAGTGAAGTGAAAATTACAGGTTTAATAAAAATTTCTGATGATTTGCTCTAAAATATAATCATGAACATGCTGTTAACCTTGGCTTTTGCTCTTGAGGTGTACGTTATTGTTTGAAAAGCAAAATGTAGTTGCTTTCTACTCATAAAAAATGAGAGCATTAGTCCGGTTATGTTCCTCCCTAGTGTTCAAATGCTGTAACCTCTTGGCATTCATGCACTGCCTTAGGATAACTTGTAAAAACTCACAGTGTTTGATAGTGATTTTATATACAAAAATACAGTTGTGTGTTTTAATAATTAAAATATGTTCATAGTGGAAAATTAAGGTTTTCTTGGAGATGTGGTTTGACAGCTGTTCCCTGCTTTTTAGGGCAGATAGGTAACACTTCCTTTTGAAATAGGCACGTTTTCCTAGTAATGAGGGGAACAGTGTGGTTTTTTTCTTTTTAATCTCCCGCTCCTCTGCGTGCTACATTTTAATAGTACCAAGTTCTTTCTTTATCCTTTTATGAGATGGGTGAACTCTTGGTAAATTCCTCTGAAATGAGTCTGTTTGCTTTGAACATAGATGGCATTTCATTAGGGATGCCAGCCCTTCTCTTAAAGGGAAAAGAACATATCTAGAATTTGCTTTTCATTAAGTTTATGGTGGAAAATTTTTCTCTATGGGTTTCATAGATTCTTTTAACCACAGATTAGCAAGCTGAAATGGTGAAAAACATATAGTAACTGTTGCTCTAAAATGACACTTCTAAATTAGTTTCTACCCTCCTCCTTTCAGGGACATTTTTCCACTTTTTCAATTTTGGAGTCACTATGGGAGACAAACTCCTCCAGTGACTTAAAACGGCCTGCAAATGGAAAAATATGATTGATTTAACATGGATTTGAGCTAGGAGGCAGTGTTTCTTTATTATGAAGATACTGATGGCAGTTTTCACTAGAATGCTTTTTATTCAGTGTAAAGTAAAAGTTATGAAAGGTATTCTGAAGACTGGGTTACTTCATTTTCAAGAAGAGTTAAAGTAGGTAAAACACTCCACATGCTGTGCTCCCGAACAAAAGCAAGTTTTTTCTTTGATAATTGTCAGATAGTTTCCCTGTATCTTCTGCTTCTCAGCATACCTTTTCATGGGCTTAAATTTGCTCATTAACCATTAGAATGCTTCTGTGGCTTATTTGTTCTGATTTAAACTAGATCTTTCAACCACGCAAAAGTGGCTTCTGTGAGGGGAAGAATCCCTGCAGGATTACCTAGAGCACATTACTCAGGACTGCATCCAGGCGGGTCTTGAAAATCTCCACTTCATGCAAAGCTGTACCCTGTTAGTGTGTCTGCCTTACATCTTTGCTGTGGAACCAGCAGTCTCCGTATCTGGTCTCTTTTGCAGTTGTTGGATGTCAGAATAGACGTGGTATCAATGAATTATTTTCCCCCTTTAGCTCAAGGCATAATATCTGACTTGCAAATACAGAAGACCCTGTGCTGAAAGGGGAAAACATTCTTTCTATGAGGGACATCCCAGTCTATGAGGAGCCACCTGAAAAGCTTTGTTGAAAGACTCCTGGGTGTCCCAGTCCTTTGGATTTCTTGGGTGCTCTCTTGGCCAACTCCTGCACATCTATTTGCAAGACACAGAGCTGTAATGGGCAATGTATGCTGTCATTTGCATAGACAGTTGGAATGTTTGCTGCTTGAAATACGTCATCTAGCAGGTATTTTAGAAATGCTTTTGTAGATGTCTTGATAACTTCCTTTTTCTTTTCCAGGCCTCCAGTAGCGCAGGGAATCTGGGTGTGCTTATTCCTGTTATTGCTGTGGTGAGTATCCAATGGTTGGGTTGTTGCAAACAGAATAATTTTTTCTTACATGTGTCAAATGTAGGTGCTATTTCATGGTCACATGGTTTGCTTAACAAGAAGTGCAGAAGTAAACATCCAAGCAAAAATATTGTAAAGTAATATTTCTTGCCCTACGAGGGGGAAAAATATTTGTTTAAGGATCACATATCTCTTAATTAATATATTATGATTGAGAGTTAGATTGTGGCTAGTCATGAATTCAAGAGATTCATGATTAAATAATACTACAGGGAAAATTTCTTTGAATAGCGTTTGGCGTGCAGTGTAATAAACTGCATGTATAAATATACATAATAAAGTATGTGTGGCCTGAGGAGAAAAGTCAAAATCTAATGTTAATAGAAATAGAGTTAAAAATAAATCTTAGTTTGGCAGCACAGTGAATCCTGCTTCTTAAAAGGAAAAAAAAAAAACATTGACAAAGGAGGGAGGAAGGGGAGGAAGTGTCCTGTGTCTTCTGAAACTAGAATTGGCTGTCATGCTGAAAGCATTTTATGAAATGTGCAAGAACACTGATGTCCATTCCAGACTCATTTATTTTGATGTATATTTGGTTTTGGTCTTGGATGACAACTTTTTCAACTTTAACAAAGTATAACTAAACCAGGACACTAAGTCAGTCAAAAATTGGTGTGCAACCATTCTAGATCTCCAACAGAAAATTTGATATGTCCAAGCTGGGTTTCCAAGTCAGTAGGACTAGTTGCCTATCTGCCACAGCTTCTACAAAAAAATACCTAAAAGATCCACAGACAAACTTAAACTTACTGGAGAACAAAAAACCATCATGTCACTTTTGCCCCTCCTGAAGTTGAATTCTTCTGTACAGGTAGTGGGACAGAAGGGGAAAGTGTATTACATACTTGCAGTAGGCATGCCTGCTTGCAACTTGCTCATGCTGCACATCTATTAACAAGCAGAAAAAAAATCACTCATTTCATACTCTGCCCTCACAAAACTCTTTACTGAAGCTTTTCAAAGAGAAGAGCCTAAAATTAACACCGGTTAAAGATCAAAGAACTGTTCGTTTCCTCCCACTGTCTCTTCCAGCAATTTCCAACATAAGTTCCTCTGGAATTCACCAGCGATTACAAGGGCCAGACCCTATAGCTTTACACAGATGTGTTTATAAATGTCTTGAATGGCTGTTACTCAATAGGTGCTGGGTTTTTGCATGAACATCATGAGAGGTATGTTCTAGTGGGTAGTATCTTTCAGCTGCCAGTAATGCCAGCACTGATTGGAGTGAAAGCAAGATCATTCCTTGCATATTGAGAAAAGATTAGTGCTTGTTAAAGACTTAGTGTAAAAGTTATGAAAGTACTTTTCTATTTCAAATTTTTATTGGTGATATATTTGTTCTGAATAGCTGGTGATAACTGCATTTTTCTTAACCAGTGTGACCTTTAAATGGAGTCAGAGAGTGCCAGAATCTGAAGCAAGAGTTAATGGTTACATTATGGTTGTTGAAGCAAATATTTGACTTCATTGCACAATGTATGAACATCATGAGTTTTGAGTAGTAACTGATTTGCTTTTCTGCTTGATCTCTTTCCCCTGAATATTTCCTTTTACTTAGGTCCCAAAACTTTTCAGATGCTCTGGCTCAATTAATCATTGACAAACTAATTAAATCCGGGGCCCGAATATTTAATCTTTTGAATATGCTTGTGTTTTTAAATATAGATGAAACAATAAAATGTGTCTATGAATGTTAATGGTTTGTTGTGAACCTTCAATACTGAAGGTGTTGAAGGTATACTGATATTTCATTGGCTGTCATGTTAAAAAGTTTTGTGTATGGGGCAAATAATTGTAGCAGATGCAAAATTACAAATTGCAGCATACAAAAGCCAAATGAAATCAAGAACTTAATATTAGAAAGCACCTTTTAAAGATAATTTAGAATTCTTAAAATGACTGTTGGTTTATAGCTTAATTTGCATATTTTTGCTAACATAAGACAAATTTATAATATGACTATATTTACATGGATACAATATTTGATAGAGCAAATAATAATAAAAATACCCTCACTAGATTGTGAGGCATTCTTTTTTTTTTTTTTTAAAGCCATGATGCAAAGGAAGGTATGCAAAGGTGAGTTATTTTCATTGGCTTTAACAACTTAAATGTAAGATGCAACTCTTCCTTCTGTGGGGTAGGTAGTAATACACTACAGAGTGCAGGTAAATTTTCACTTTTTCAAACGTGAAACAGGCATTTGTACTGCATTCATGTTGTTACCAGGATGACTGAGAAAGTTTATAGTCTTAAGTTTGACTTGAAAGGTGTTGTCTGTTGAATCAAGTATCAAGAGTGTATTTGAATTATTAACAAATGTTGTGGTTGCTATAAAATCACACTATTTTATAGAGAGGATTAGATGATATTGAGCCTGTGAAAAGAGCGTTTTACTAGCTGCTTTCACTCTAAAAGGTATTCTAAGCTCTTTATGTAATTTACCTGGTTGGCCTAATTCTGATACCGCTTGTACTTGTGAAGATGAGAGAACTGTATTAAAACCATACAAGTTAGGTTGGGGAAAAGTAGGGGATCCATTAGCATTTCATTTCTCCAAGACATGTTTATCTCCTCGTATTTGGTACACTCGTCCATAACGTTCGTGGTGTGTAAATCTGCTGCATGTTAAATGATGCAAGCAAGTGAAAGAATGTAGACAGCTACTCTTTTTCAAGTTAGTTTATCTAAAATACCCTGGACAGACTTCAGCTTCTAAGACTGGTCAGGTATTCAGGATTTCCTTATTCCTATTTATTATAAATAGCACAAATTTAAAGCTAAACTTCAAGAATCTAGATAGTCTAAATATTTTATTGATTACATTTTATACACTGAAGTAGAACACAAAGTGTACGTTACTTTGTGATTATTTTTTTTTAATACACTTGTATTGATAACATGGCAGTAACCATTTTAAATTGCAGTCAAATTATCTACTGCTATGAGTCCATTCATGTGAAACTACTGTAGGTAATATATTTTCTTTTGATACCAGTGGCTTTTGTATTAGCTAATATGACAATAAAATTTCCTTTATGGTACTGGTATATTAATATGTAATTATACAGCCCATGTATAACAGTGTGTTGGAGGTCTTCTCTGCTTTTAAGACTTGGCTGGGTTGACAACTCTACCCATGAACAGAAGGCAACTGGTACGATGTTCATAGATCATAAACAAAAAGGGGCGGTCGACAATAAAGCGAATCTGAGTAGAAAGAGGCATGAACCCGACATTGGTTATTGCTCCGGCCTCTGTGCCTTCCTCGTTCACAGTTATTGTGCCTTGATGATTGAACTGTTTAAACAAACAAAAAAAGGAAAACAAACAAAAAAGAAATTGAGCATCTGGTATGTATACGCAAATGATGTGCTCCATAGCCTTCCCCCCACCGCCACGGGTTCTCCCAGGGCTCCCTGGTAACACTCTGGCTGGTAACTCCTCTGCGGCTGCAATCCTTTGGTTTTGGTTTGTGAATAAGCCTGTTCCTGACTGACCACGACACCTTTAGTGCCTTTGACATCTGATTAATCAGGTTCCTCATTATATGAATAGACAAGGACGTGCAGAGAAGCCCACCTATCCCTCCTATGTCCTCAAGGAAAGATGAGAAAAAAATATTATTTTAGCTTCCTGTGAATTATTTTTTACTATGTTGCCGTGTTTTCAGGTGATACAGTCTAATCAGAAAGGAAATGAAAAGAGGAGAGGAGTAAATACCCTGTCAATGGTGATTTTGTCATCTGATACACCAGAGTAGTTGCCTTTTTCATTGAACAGTTCTTCTATTCCCATGGATGTCAGATAACCAATCAAGTTATAACTCTTCTCCAGCTTAAATTTAGGCAGAACTACTTCTCTTGTTCTAGTGAAAATAAAAACAAAAATGAAAAATCATTGAGGAAATAAATACTTGCATGACTCCTTTGCTTTACATATGTGTTGTGGTTTGGGTTTTATTCTGTCTTCAGCAAGGACACAAATATGCAGGACTGTTTCCTGTACTTTGAGAATTTGGGCATCATTACTTTTAAGCTCTGTTTTAAAAAATTAATTCCCCTGCCAAAACTTTTAGTTTGTCAATTTAATACTTCACTTATGATGATTTACATTATTTCTTTATATAAGATATATAGCTTTGAGCAGTTTAGTACATGTTTGGTTATGCTTGTAATAAATGTTGAACTGTCAGATTTTCTGGAGTACTAAATTGGAGATTTGTCACTTATTGTATACAATAGAAATAGGTTGGCTTCTTGAGTAGCACATCAGATCAACTCTTTGTTGATCAAGTCTGAAGACAGATACCACCTTGCAGAAGAGATAATTTTATCTGTCCCGTAATTGCGATGTCCATTGTGGATTACTGAATGTGTGCCTTTACACAACAGATATCTTGAAATACATAGTGCTGAAATGAACATAGGCTGCTTTCGATATGATCGCGATTATTCTGCATGAATAACCTGTTATTATAATATTCCTGGTTTTGCTCCTTATTGTAAACTTTATCAGTAAGAACTTTTTCTTTAAATGTACAACATTAAATACTTAATAGAAAGAATTTTAGAACTCCAGTAGAATATTCCACCTCAATCATCCTTGATCTCTTGATGGCATTTAAATTTTGAGAGATCACTGGCCCTGAGTTTTGGTGCAATAAATCTATCTTTTTGGGGTTTTTGTTTAGGTTTAATGTTTTAATCAAATAACCTGCTCTAGTGGGAGGTGTCCCTGCCCGTGGCAGGGGTGTTGGAAATAGATGATCTTTAAGGTCCCTTCCCACCCAAACCATTCTATGAAAATATCACATACTATCTTATGTGCTCTGTGCCCTTGCCAGTCTCATCAAGAAAATACATTAAGACTTTAACAATATGTACTTTGCAGCAGATACCTGTTTGTCATGCTCTTCTGCCATTTTTCCACCACTTGTGGTGTTATCTGCTTTTCTAGGGCTTTCATGCCCGAGAGTTTGTGCGGCAGTACAATCAGCATGCTGATGTTCCCCACAAACGGGAGCTGGATCACACCGCAGTCTAGCTCGGGGTCTGCAGCAGCTAGGAAGTTCCCTTTAGTCTGCATCATGGGAACCTTTATTGTTTGCTTCTCGTTCAGTCGGAAACTTCTCTTCGCTGTCACTTCCACTGGAAATTTATTCTCCCAAGTTCCTGTTAATACAGTGCAGAAGACGTATAAACAAAAAAACCCCAAGATCCTTGTTTAATAAAATTTCCACAATAACAGTTTACATTAAGTTTTAATTGATATGAATTGGGAATTACTGTATGAGATTGTTGATTTCAAATAAGCCTGGATAAGAATCGTAGAATGGTTTAGGTTGGAAGACAAGTTTTAAAGGGACTTTGAAATTCCTGGCTTGCTTTCTCTGTAACTTAACATTTGTCTGATTTAAATATTCTGAATTACTAAAGCATGTAAACAAAAACTGGAGATTTGAAAGGGCTTGGTGTGTATTATTTTTTTTCTACAAGGAACCTAGATATTACGAAGTTCAAACAGATGCAAAATATTTGACAGGGCTTGCACACAGCGAAACAACTGACACAGCAGTATTTTCTGAGAGATCTGATACTTGAAACCAGACTGAAGCATCAGAAACGGCAAGCTAAGTAATGGCTGTTTCTATTTTGCATACAAGATACTATGTTGAAGGCATTACCTTGACTCAGTCCATTCAAGTTACTTAACTTTCAGTGTTAAGACATCCGGAAGAGTTTGGGTGTTGAGTGCTTAATTCTATGACCCACTTGCACACCTATGGGGGCCTGTCATCTGCCAGGTTTATGCCCAAAAAATACAGTTCAACGTATTTTGCAGCCCAGAAAACTTTGCCATCAGGGATTGAATCTTTCTATGTGAAGATTTTTTGGGTATCCCAGATATTTATTGACTGTGTAAAAGAAGGTGCTTTTTTTTCTTAAATGATCTTCCTATTGATCTCTTTTCAGAAACAAGGCTCTGGAAAAAAGATTTTTTTCTTAATGGACAGACAAAGCTAGAATTTTATAGTGGAGATAGGGTTGCTGCTATTCCCTGTTAAAACTCTGGATTTAGGTAACTGTTGGCAAGCAATTATCTGGGGAGTGTGGCTGTAACTGTGTGGAGAGACTACAAATCTAACCTTGATCAGTAACCTTTTTTTAAACTGCAAGTGATTCTGAGATCCTTAATCTGACTTTGCCAAAGTGACCGTAACAAAAAGTAACAAAAAGAAGCCTTAAGTCCCACTTTAATTGTAATAGTTTCTTCATACGTCAGGCTGATGGGGAGCAATTTGAGACGCGATCAGACTGTGGTTAATATTCTGAAGGGAATGGTCTATAAAATGGATTATGCTATTCCCAAACAAATTGTGTCACTTCTCAGGAAAAAGTAACATCTGGCCGTACTTCAAGGAGCAGAGTTTGCAGGCGCAGGACTCAAACCAGCTAAAGACATGAAGTTGCTGTGGGTCAGCAGAGCTTCAGCAGCACTGTTGTCAGCTGAGGAATGGAGATGTTTATCAGCTCTTCCTGGTAAAAGAGAGGAGCTGAGGAACTTTTTTCTTGAATTCACTTTTGCAAATGTGTTTGTCTTGGGGTAAAATGCTGTTCTCCAGCAGGAGGCATGTGATTTTCTGGGGTCAGCTGAAACCAGTTGGCACTTTGACTTTTGTGACTTCCTGTTTTGAATCTTCCTACCAAGATGTCTTTTGGATCCATCTGTGGTTGCAGATAATGTTGTCTCCACTGATTGACTTATCTCTTGCATTTGTGACTAGAATTTCATAGAAGCCATTTTGGATCTGTCAAAATTTGTCGGTTATCAAAAGCTGCCGTGATCTGCGGTGGCAAAAATAACTAGCTCCTACTTGATAGGGAGCTCAAAAATGATTGTTCAGACCTTTGCAGAATGGAGGGTAGATCTTAGTTGGAGGCAGACAGGACACCTATACAAGGTAAGAATTGCTTCTTGCCAACGTGAATAGTTTCCAATAGTTTCTTGATGGTATTTAATATAAAAGGAGCTTGAGACTTTATGGTGTTTGGCAAGTATCCCGATACTGAGCATCTCTGTGTACCTGAGAATACTCGTAGGTTTCTTAGCTCTGAGAGCTTAACAGATCCTGTCTGCAGTGATGCAGACAGTGTAAATATTGTAAATGAAAAGATGTGGACAAAAGTTAGCATGTCTAGAAGGACTGGTGGAGAAACTAGGAAACCCAGGAGCAGAACTTGCTTTTGAAAAGTTCAGTTCCACTCGAAATAGAATTACCAGGAGACTGTCACTATAAGACCAAAGAATGGGAGACAGCAATATAGAATTGGTCTTTTTGGTTTTGGGGAATAGAAATTATGGTTTTCAGCAGACAGCATCGAGGCAATTTGGACTAACAGGGCTCCGTGGGGAGAAGAGAAAGCCAAAAGTCTTTTTGGTCTTGATGACTAAGATATCCAATACTAAAGCTATTTAATTTTTGGTGGTGTTTTTGTTATTTTGAGGTAGCACAAGTATTTAATAACTTCCGAGTAAAACAAAAAGGTGTTTTAAATTTCACCAAATTGTGAGAAAATAATTTATCTGTTTCACTTTGCGTAATCCTTTTCTTAGGTGTCAAGGTCAGTAAAGCCATGTATTTAATATGATATGACCACTGGAGATGTACTTAAAGATACAAATAAGTCTCTTTTGGATGGTACTTCAGAATAGGGGATTAATGACTGCTTCATATCTTTTAAAAGAGACAAGTGGCATTATTCAAGGAAGTAATGCCTTGCAAGTGAGTGGGAAAAGGTACTCTTTAACTGTTAAGCCTGTGATAGTGATACAGTAGGAGCCCATATCAGCAGATAGTTGATGCTGAATTAACTGAAATACTCCAAAGAGTAAATGTGTTTGTTTTTTAGTTTTAGAAGAACACTGTTTTTGTTCTCTTCAGTCTCCTGTATAGGCTTGTTGATGAGGATCGTGCTCTGATCATGTAAAAAAATACATACTTTAAGCTGAAATTCTTTATAGTCATTCCTATGAATCCTGAGTATTTCAGAAATGTTACGTGTTTTAACTGAAATCACCCTGTAGCGTTTCACTGAAGCTGGTAATTGAAGCAGGACTGAATGTGACTTGCACGTGAAGTAATACCTCTCTGTCTAAGACTGCTACAAAGCTTATGCTTTCTAAGGCTATTCTGCATTCATACATTGTTTTTCAGTCTCACTTTTAGACTATAAGGTTTTGGATGTAATAAGCATTTGCTGTATTTGTACAATACCCACTAACTTCAGGGCATGACTGGAACATCAGTGTGCTACAGAAACATGCAAAAAATGGGCTAATAATAGAGATTCTTCTTAATGAGGCAGTGGGTAGGCCTTTTTGAACTGTAGACTAGATTTAAGTTCAGTCTGGAGTTTCTAATGAAATATGCAGTGAATTGCAAACTGAGAAAATCCTGAGCTAACACTGAAATAACAGATTCTTACCTTTAAAGTAAAGACAGTTAAGAATCATCATCAGTGTTGTAGGGTTTACATTCACAAGAGCTTCCCTTATTAATCCTTTGGTCAGCTTCAAGATGCGTTCGTTGGTTTTAGTTATGAAGTTAGGATCCGAAAAATCAGCTGGTTGGGCATCAGCAAAGTAGTATGTTTTCATATTATTTCTGAAATCATTCAGAATAGAAAAGTCCTTCTGAATATAAAGGTCGTTGACAGACCTCAGTGTATAACCAAAATTGCGCCTGAATAGCCGATGAGTGAGTTTGCGGAAGAGATTATGAACAGTCATGAGCTCATATTTGGTGCTGGCATTAATGAAATCTTGAAAGCCAAGAACAGACAACACTTCCTGATGAGTCTGACCTTTCAGACCCAGAGAAATCATAGCCATTGCAGTGGAAATGCCAACAGGAGCCATGAGAATATTATCTGAAGAGTTGGCTTTGTCTGCCACACTGCGGTAAAGGTTGAAGCCAAAGTTGGCATTGAGGATGTTGAGTCGCTGGATTCTGGTTTTGCCTTGGAATAGTTCAAGAATATTTCCTTGCTGAATTTCAGAAACCATGTATGGGCCAGCATCAATAATGTCACTGTAGTCATCTTCACCCAATATCTTGTCGAGGTCAAGGTAGTCCTCCTCTTCCTCCTCTTCAGGAATCAAGTCATTAGTGATAGTGTTCTCTCTGTGGAATTCAGGTGGTAAGTTTGGCATATCATAAGTCCCATTTTCATGTGGCTGTGCATCTTTAAGGCTTTCAAAATGTTCAGTGAAGTCCTTGACTCCACAAAATGTGGAGGTTATGATGAGAGCAAGGACAAGCAAATGAAATAGGAGCTTCATTCTGACAGGTCAAAACCTGGAAGACAACATAACACAGTTGAGAGAGCATAGGGAACTGAATTTTAGTTATCTGTTCTGTAATTTTAGGTCCATGCTGAACTCTATCACAGCACAAGGTCTGTAGCACCTTACTGAACTGCATTTTTTTTTTAGTGGAACTGAGCTTAATTAGGTGGATACATCTATTTTACTGGTAATTGGTTTTGCTTACATAATGCCTCCAGCCTGCCAAAGAATTGGTTGACCTCCTCCCATGGAAGTCGGTCATTATTGGTGTATTTTATCAGTAACAAACTATTACCTAAAATACATGGGACTCTTTATTTATAAACCTGTAACACTTAAAAGTGTGTGTTAACTGTGTTACTAGCATATGGTGAAAACATGTCGTGAAGAAAAGTTTGAAGATTCAAGCTTGGTAGGAGGAGGGACTAGGCATCCACTAAGGGACTGTACCAGAAGGCTGAGATGTACTGAAGAATTTGAAAAACAGACGTTCTGTAGCTACAACAAAAAAAATGGGAATTTAATGGGAGTATTTAAGGAAGAGCAAAGCTGAAAGTTGTTGGAATAAAGGAGATCTAGGGATTTAGCGATAAAACTGGAGAAAGATACATGTTTGCACTAAATACCATCAGTGGGACTGCACTGTTAAAACAAAAATCTTACTACAGCATTGATTAAAATGTTCTTTAAATTAGCAAATAGTCCAAAGAGCTGTTCTGTAGAAATAAAATATATAGATATACATACCTGTATGTCTGTGAACAAAACCAGTGCTTGAAGTATTTTTGAACATGCAGGACTGAAGTAGTTGAGCTAACAGTTTAATTTTTGAAACTCTCCCCCTGGACTACTTAGCCTGAAATCCTAAAAGCATTTAAGGTGATTGTCCTATCCAAAAAACTACTATTTTTGCAACAACGACGGATCCACAGAAGGTGCTTTTAAAATGATTTTTACACCGTGACTGAAGGACTTGAGTCAGTCTTCTTTTTTTGCATTGTTTATTCATAAATTCATTGCCTTTTTTCTCCCAGAAGTCAGGCCCTTAGGGCTGAAATACTCTGTCCAGTAACTATTGATAAATGTTTTCTTCTTTTGGCATAGAAGACTTTGCTGTCTGTAGTTCCCAACTTTACAGTTTTGTCTTCACTGAAGTTTAATTATCGTTTAGATGCACTTACGCAGGTGAAACATTCCCCCACTCTGCAATGTATGTCTCCCTGGTCAGATCAACCTAAAGTAAGAGATGAAAATGAAGCTTACCTTTAAGCCACTGTGCAGAAGGGATGTGTTGAATAGCTCAAGTAAGAGGACTGGCAGGGTTTAAATCTGAACTTTGACGCTAGTTTTTTGTGTGTCTCCCAAAGTAAACATTCTCTAAACCAAACACTGCTAAACTTACTTCGTCAGCCAAAATCCCTCCCTTGCCTAGTGATCTCTGCTGAATTGTATGTTGTTTGTTGAACTACTTTTATGGCTTTGCAGGTACTTGTTTGCTTTTGAGGAAGATATTTGAGCAAAAATTGGTCTGCATGTAAAGTTTCAAAGTCAAACGTGCACATAAACTTCACTGTTTATGATAAGTAAAAGCCATATGGCTCGTATTTTGTGGGGGATTTGTGCAGATGTGGTTTGGGCCACTGTGTCTGTGATGGTCAGGGTTCTTTAGTCAGTGTTTTACTGCTGCAGCTCTTGGCGTTACACAGGCAGCTTTCTACCAAAGTGCCATTCATCAGGTTAAACTCAGATTAATTTTACTATAATTTTTTTTTTAGTGAACGATATTTACAAGTATATCCAAAGTTGGCTTTATATAAGGTTTATACAGGGTTTCACTGGAATACTGTTGGCTTTCATGCCTCAAGGGAATTATTGTACAGTTAGGTAAAACTTCTTCAAGTTAGATTAGAATCTAACATTTTCTTAATAAAGTTTACACTAATAATAATATACATCACATTGAGTAAAGTTTGTGGTTTAATGGACCATTTCTTTCACTTTTTAAACACTGCCTGTGCTTCTAACACTATGTAGGATAGCACACTATGAGCTTTGGTAAATGCAATTTTATAGAAATGTGTCTCGTGTTGGCTGGGAGTATGAACTGTGGTCCTCCAGTGATAGCAGCTGTTTGTGCAGAAGGTATCAAAGAATTTTAATAAATGTCTTGAAAATAATGCTCTTTTACTTGCTTGTTTAGATAGTAAATTCTCCAGAACTGATGTCATGGTGTGCGTGGGTGCAAGCAATGAAAGATCCCCAATTGGTGCCTCAATGTATTTCCACAAAGCCAATAAACAATAGCAACCAGAAGTATGTTTGACTAATATTTATTTGGTTTTGAGTTCCTTTGCACTGAAGCAAAGCTGCATGGCATTGTCTTCAACACAGTTGAAAAGACCATGTGGTCACTTCCTCTCTGCAGTTGATCATATATTAATATTATGTATTCCCTTCAGAGGTTACTGTATCAGCATGGTATTATTCCTGTGTAAAACAAAGGAAATTCTTACTTCAGGCATCTCAAACGTTAGCATTTAAGATATTCCAACAATATCTAATTTTCTTCAGTATAACAACAGCAATGCAATACTAGTTTTCATAAGTAACAAAGAATATTACCTTTGTAAATCATAGTAAAGAAGGTATGTTAATTGATTCCTTAGAATGGAATTAAGTTACTCTAACTCCCACCATTTTCTGATGTTAATTTTTATTTCTTTGATAGCTCACTAGACGCTTGCCCCCCATCAAGGAAGCCAAGCCCAGGTTGCAAAAGCTGTTCCGTGACTTCTGGTTGTATTCAGTGCTGATGGGATTTGCTGTGGAAGGATCAGGTAGTGTAAATTCTGAGACAGCAACATTGCTGCTCACATTTAAACTCTTAATGAATGTAAATGTAACTATATGCAAACCGTTCACAGTAGGTGGAAGAAAAATTATGGGCATAAAGTCACTACAAAGCAAACAGCTTACATGACAGTTCTCTGCTAGGATTTCTACACATCTTTGCTCTGTCTTGCTGTGAGATTCAGCACAGTGCAATTTGTTCTTGTACTTAATAGAGTAGTTAGCCTTATGAGTTTTGGTAGCTAAGTTCCTGAAATGGAAGATCGGACACGTGGGGTACAATGGTAATCGGGTGGAAACTTCTTAGCCATTGAGAAACTTCACTTGGAACTACCTAAACATGTTTATTATGTTTGGAACGTGCATCGCTTGTGCTGAGTGTTTGTGCTTAAGTCCATGAAAAATTGGCCCCAGCAAGGAGTACAAAGCCTGATAATGCTAGTTAACTTTGAATCTTAATATTGTTTCCCAACCCCACTTTCCTCTTTATACTTGTGCTCCAGGTCTCTGGCCAGAAGAATGGTATGAAGGCGTATGTGAAATTGCTACCAAGTCTCCATTACTCACATTTCCCAGCAAAGAACCACTTCGATCTGTTCTTCAGTACAATTCTGCCATGAAGAATGATACCGTGACTTCTGTAAGAATTAATTTTTTCTATTATCTCCTCCCATAATGTCTGTCAGTGTTAAATAATATAGTAACCATGATTTATTGAAATAGCACAATACCCTTTCAACCTGGTTCCTTTTAGGGAAAATCATCTTTTTTACATTACTCTTACGACAACAGTGTACATAATTTACTTGGGTTTAGTTTTACTGAGTGTTAACACAAGTGTTTAAGGTGGTAGCTGCGCTATTTTGATTAGGTGTAGAAACCAAGTCTTTGTGGAGATGGAAGCCTTTTAATAGTTTTTCATCCATTTTGTATTAGATAGACAAAACTTGCACTGTTTAAAAAACAAAACAACAAAATTTGGAAGGAAACAACACGTTCAATCGTTCAAAGAAATGTTAAGTGAGCTTTTTCCCTTTTTATCGTCTGGCTTGGTACTGGTATACATCTCTCTACCCAATATTTGCAGGATAGATTTTACCTGAGGGCCGTTTGTGGTAGCAGTGTAAAGTGGACTGAAGAGTTGCAGCTTATGAAATGTATTTGGCTCCCAAATAATACTGAATCGTAGAATGGTTTGGGTTGGAAGGGACCTTAAAGATCATTGAGTTCCAACCCGCACAATCTGCACTGTGCTTAGATATTTAGTTCTGTGACATCAAAGAGTGGCACAACAAACCCATGAAGCTTAAGAAACTGGACAAGGCTGATGTTGATCAGAACTTTATGCATTTAGTGTGGGAATTGTATTTCTTCATTGGTATAATATTCATTGGCAGTTATTTCAGCAGGGAGCTCAACTCCAGTAATTAATTCTGTTAATTCTGTATTTGAAGAATCATAACGTGCTGGGTCAGAGTAGGTTGGTCAGTCTGCAGACAGAGGCATCCTGGCATATTGTCTGCAAATGTTAAAAAATAAAAACAGTAATAGCTGAAAGCAAAGGTTCTTAGAACACAAACTGCTCCTACTTCAGATAACTTCATGTATTCATTTCTAGGCTGAATTAAATGAATTGCGGAGTACCATAATAAATCTCTTGGATCCTCCTCCAGAAGTGTCAGCATTGATCAATAAGTTGGACTTTGCCATGTCTACCTATCTTCTTTCTGTTTACCGCCTAGAGTATATGAGGTATATATATGTACTTTTTTTCACTGATGAATTAAAAAAAAATAAAATAATTGAAAGCAGTTGTGGAATAATGGGCGGGGGTGACTTAAATTTTAAACTTTAGTGTTGTTCACACATTAAGGAACGGTATAACATCAAAGGAGCTTCCAGGATGGAGTACAGCTGTGGCTGGTATGCAAGGAATCCATTCCACATTGTTCCTTGGATAAAATTGCTTGGGAAGCAGCATGGGGGGTGGAACAGAGTGAAGACTCCATGGCCAGCCTCTGTGATACCACTGCAGAGATGGGAGCTCTGAGAATTATGAGAATCAGTATTTTGAGTCACGTTAGCTCTGTTGAAGATTCTGAGACTGGGAATTCATCTCTGGAAAAATACCTGTAGGGTAGTTAAAAAGGATGGAATAATATAGTAGGACTCCAAAAATGGAATCTTCTCTGTATACGAACAATAGAAGATGGACCAAAGGGTTCTTTAAAGGAATGTCTTGCAAGCATAGTGTATCCTTTGCACAGAGTCTTGTGCTCTGAAGGACAGCATGAACACTTGCCTGTTCTCTGAAATTAGTGTAATGTAGGAGCTGAGAAATTCTTTTTTGTAGTGTACTTTTTTCCCCCCTCAGTAGTTTGTATTAGGTTGTACTAATCCAACATACTGAATTCACAGACTATATTTTTTTTCCTTTAAAAGTGTATTTATTACTGCTCTTCAAAGAAGTGTGTAGCTGAAAGCTGAGGTGGTGCTCTAGCCGTGAGGAAAATAGGAAGAAACTTCTCCATCACATTTTTACTTTGACAATAGCTGACAACAGGGACAACCATTTCCAGAAACATCTTGGCTGTATTTTAGAAGCAGTTTTTTAATAAGTGATATTTCGATCATATGCAAATTCAACAGAGAAGTGCCAAAGATTATACTGTGTTTGTATGTTTGTGGTGATTGTGTAAGTGCATCATCATCAGGTTTCCCACTGCTGAGACGTGGAAGTTATTCTCTCAGTGACAGGCATTTTAAGATCTGAGCCCTGTTAGTTGAATGTAGAAACAAATAGCAATATCACACTTACTAGAGACTAAAAATTATCATGAAATGGGCAATTACTGTATGTGTGTGGTCTGTACTGTGACATAGAAGTACATAGGTTTGTGTTGAAGGTATTTAAAAGAAAAGGAAAAAAAAAACCAACCCTAAAACAAAACACCAGAACAACCGAACCCACAACTTCTTCTTTTCCTAGGGTGTTGCGTTCAACTGACCAAGATCGTTTCCAAGTCATGTTTTGCTATTTTGAGGATAAGGCAATTCAAAAAGACAAGTCTGGTAAGATTACCTGTCTAGGTTATCTTGCAACTTGAGATACTAAGAAGTTATCTCCAGGCATGCAAAACTAACAAAGAAACTATATAACAAAATATGTCAAGTTTACTAGATTTCTGTTGCTTTTTTCTTGTCAAGAATGCTGGTTTTGTTTTGAAACAGCTTAGTTCAGTGTTGGCTGAGTAAACAAACACTTTTTAGCTGTTAAACGTGGTTTATAAAGCAGACATAATACTGATATCAAACCTGTCATTTCTCTCAATTCCTCAGGCATGATGCAGTGTGTGATAGCTGTTGCTGATAAGGTGTTTGAAGCTTTCCTGGCAATGATGGCTGATAAAGTAGGTACCATGGAAACTAAAATTTTAAATTTGTATAAATGTTTCATTACAGTTTATGAAAGTGTACTTGTCTTTTTCCTTAAGAGCTTCATGCTTCTCTTTGGCATGCTTTTTAGCCTAAAACTAAGGAGAATGAAGAAGAGCTGGAGAGACATGCTCAGTTCTTGCTGGTGAATTTCAACCACATTCACAAGAGGATCAGGAGAGTTGCAGACAAATACTTATCTGGTCTGGTAGACAAGTGAGTATATATTTAATTTTCCTGTTCTCTTTTCACATTGACTGCTTAGTGATTACTTACGCAGTTGATGACAAGAGTCAAGTGAATTTCTTGGCTGGTACTTATGCTGAAACATCTCCTTGAAGAATAACATTCAATAGTATTTATAACCTGGGCTCTGAAACCCCTGCTTAAAATGCCTGCTTAGTATTCCCATGGATGGAGCAGAGCAAAGTGGCCATAAAATAAATGCAACCTCAGTTTAGCTCTACTTAACTTGCTCTCGGAGAGCTTTTGCCTGCATTGAGCTTAGACTGTTGAGTGACTTCTGCTGAGTATCAGCTATCTAGTGGAGCTCTTTGAGCAGCTCCATTTCTTGAGAAAGTAATTTCTTTCCTCAGCTCTCCATAATTATTGTGTTTCTGAATCCTGTCTTGCTCTAGATTTCCTCACTTGCTGTGGAGTGGAACTGTGCTGAAGACTATGCTAGATATTCTGCAGACGCTGTCACTGTCTCTTAGTGCAGTAAGTTCCTTTTTTTAGTAATGCTTTTACGGAAGTAAATTGTATGTTTCTGTTTTTATTTCGTAGAACCAAATTCATTTACTTTGGTTTGCATTTATTTGATACTTATTTGAGTTCTTTTTTTTTTTTTTCTTTCATCACTAAGATTGATAAAATATCAATTTTCATTTCTGTGAAATAAGGAGTGCATTTGTACCCCTGTTTCATAGGTAGTAAAACTAATGCTAAAAAGTTGTTGTTAGACACGGTTCAGAAAGTCAAATTTAGCATCAAGAGTAAAACACAGGATTACCAGTTATGGGTTGTAACTATTGAACTGTCTCATTTGAAATAAGAATTTGATGGTTTTTTTGGGGGGGTTGTGTTCTTTTTATGAATTACGGTTGTCATGTTATTTTTATTTTCTTGTCTGTGTATGTGTACCCATATTCCTTGGATTTATTACATATTTATATTTTTGAAGATGGAAATGCTTTAGAGAGGTTTTTTTTTTTTTTCTACTAAATGTTGAGGAGAGGGATTTGGATTTTTAAAATTATACTGAAAGCCAAACTACAATAAAAATGTTTTTTACAGCTGTTCAGATTGACTTTGAGAGCAAATATTCGAAAAAAGACTTGGTAAATCAGAATTTCTTTTTGGAGAGAGTCCTACGTGTAGTGTTCAAGTTAAGTGATGATGAATTTGATCTTATTGAGAATTAATAATTGTTTTTGTTTAGGACATTCACAAGGACCAACCATACTATGACATTCCTGATGCTCCATATAGAATAACTGTCCCTGACACACATGAAGCCAGAGAGGTAGGTGGTCCTCCTTGATTTATCAAACAACAAAATAATGCCTAATATTTTTTTATGCCAAGAGGATAAATTAGTGAGCTACTGTGAATGGTCCTTTTTTTTTTTTTTTAAAATACTTCCCTAGGTGAGGTTTTTCTCATACAATATGACACTTGATATTTATGTTTTTCTGAATCTTATTATTTTACTTGACTTGCAACATGACTGTTCTTTGCTTATAAAGGGTACATTTAATTGTTACAGAAAATTTTAAGCATATCATGTTGTTGCAACCTCTTACTCTTTCTGTTACTTATTACACCATTAAAACCAGTGACTCTTACTAGATGTCCTGTATTTTACTGATTATATCGATGCTTTCTGGTTCTAGAGTATAGTCAAGGATTTTGCTGCACGCTGTGGGATGATTCTGCAAGAAGCAATGAAATGGGCTCCCTCAGTTACAAAATCTCATCTCCAGGTAATGAGCCTGCTTCTGTGAAAGAATTTGATCTTTGCAGATCTTCAAAATGAGAATTAAATTATCTAATTTTTTTTTAAATTTTTTTCAGGCTATCCAAGCATCATTTTAAATTTTTCTGTTGCTCTAACATTTCCTTTATAGCATTGGCAGAGAATAATTAGAATTTTTTATTTGATGTGGCTTTTGATGTAGTCCAAAATTGTGTATCTTGAAAATAACAGTTTTGTAAACAGTTGATCACCCTGGATTTACTTCAGAAGTCAGAATTTTGTACAACAGAATGCTCTGCATAGCAAAGTTTGTTTAATGCTGGTGCATTAGCTGAAAATATCAGCTGGACTGATACATATGATAAGGATGTATGATTAGGATGTCTTTGTTGTTGTGTGGGTTTTGTTAAATGCAGAGAAACATGGCTAATATATGAGAACACTGCAAACTATGGATCATAGAATCATAGAATGGTTCGGGTTGGAAGGGACCTTAAAGCCCCCCAGTGCCACCCCCTGCCCTGGGCAGGGACACCTCCCACCAGACCAGGTTGCTCCAGGCCCCGTCCAGCCTGGCCTTGAACCCTTCCAGGGATGGGGCAGCCACAGCTTCTCTGGGCAACCTGGTCCAGGGTCTGACCACCCTCATAGCAAAGAATTTCTTCCTGAGATCTCGTCTGAATCTCCCCTCTTTCAGTTTAAAACCGTTACCCCTTATCCTATCACTACACTCCCTGATAAAGAGTCCCTCCCCAGCTTTAATTTGGGGAGGACTTTAATTTGAGTATGGGTCTGGCAAATGCTCACATGTGGCAGAGTTCAGTACAAAGCTGTCACAAGGCCACAAGCAAAGACTACAAAAGGCTATTTATGATGTACTAATAAAATAAATAAAATACCTTTTATGTAAACAAAAAGCCTTACTTTAGTAAAATGTAGATCTCTGGTAATCCTTGGTGAATAGTCAAAGAAACTATGTAGTCCAGGTTGGACTAGTATTCTGTCTAGAGGGGTCCAACTTAATGCTCATACAGAATTGCTGGAGAGGCTCAAGATCTTGGACACTGCAACTCTACCTAAAGTTTATATTTCCTTCCCAAAAAAAACCCTCAAGGAATTCTACCCTTATGTAAAAGGATAAGTAATTATAGTTCCTTCTTCCATGGAGTCCAAAGCATTTCCTTTTGTAAGGTTCTTTTTGTGAACAGTGACTCTTTTTAAAGAAGGCCTCAGCCTTCAATTATCTATCTTGATCACTTTATCCTTTTACAAAATGGAACAAATCTCACTCTTTACATATTTAGGAGAACACTCAGAGTTTCTTATTACCAGGAGAGCAATGCCTAAAAGGGAGTAGAGAAGATTTATTTATTGTCAGGTATGTGTGTAATGAAATTTTCTGGTATTTTGCAATGATGCAACACTTGCTTATGAGTTGCTTTGTTTTGAAAAACATAGTAGTTTTCCAACAAACAGGGTTTTTTTTATTGGGTTTATTGTTGTTTTTTTTTTTTTTTTCCACAGGAGTACCTAAACAAACATCAGAACTGGGTGTCGGGTTTGTCCCAGCACACGGGACTGGCTATGGCTACAGAAAGCGTTTTACACTTCGCAGGCTACAACAGACAGAACACCACTCTGGGCGTGAGTACTGGGCACGATTCTTGTTTGGTTGTTTGTGTGGCTGTATAGCAGTGTCGTGATTTGGGCTGGGCTGGCCACTAAAGTTTTGTAACATTTGGTGTAGCCACATAATACAGATTTTTCTAAATCACCTTCGTCATAGCTTTGAACATTACTCAGAAGGATAAGTTACTTCTTTCCACCTCAAATCAAGGTATCTTCCAAACATCTTCTGTAAAATACTGAAAAATAAAATGATAACAAGCAAGAAAATAAAATGTATCTAACGCTGTTTGAGTTTTCTATAGATGATTTTTAATGATTTGAAAGTAGTATCTCCGTGTAAGACTGAAATGAGCTGCTTTCTAGAATAGTAGCATAGGTGAGTGTCAGGTGACACCCTTTTGCTCTGAGTTTTACATAAGTTCACTCAAAACATGGATGCATTTTTTTCCGCAGTTCATTTTTTCTCATTTGCAGTTGTAATTTCTGATCTCCTGGAGAAATATCCAGTAGCATTTGTTGTATCATCAGCCAGCTTGTTTTCTAGCAGCAGTTCTGAAACTGCCTCCGTGCCCACCTGTAGCAGGATTTCCTTTTAGTTCTGTTACAGTCGTCCTTCGAGACAGTGCTAGTCTCTAAATGTAAATAGGATAAAGAACTCCTAGGACTCAGGAGTGAAGTCACATAGTTCCCTAAAGGGGCAAGGTGAAAAAACTTGGTAAAATAAAGACTAGGCTGGAAGAAACTAGAAACTACAACTGAAAAGGAAATAAGAGAAACAACTTTCTCATTTTCTTAATATGTTAAGAGTATTTGTTTTGATTAGGGCCCTCGTGCATGTCAGCCAAGTGACAAAAGCCCTTTCAGACAGCTTTCAGATTGCTAGCAGTTTGGTTTTTTCCTCCTGCTTTATTCCCATGGATTGGACACTGCTAATGCAAAGATGATAGCACACAAATTTTATATCCAAGACATGTAATAAGAATAGTTCTCAAAAGTTTATCCATTGCTGAGCCAAGCTAGCCATTGGCAGTACTGAAGCAAAGCATTGCAGGAGTGTTGAGTTTTTGATGATTTTGCTGGCCTTGTATTATAGTATTAAAATGCAATATGAAAAAATTGTTTTACAGTATAAGAAATAATTTTTTTGTGTATGCGTTTGAGGAGAAACCTCCGAGTCACAAATTCCTGAGTGCTTTGGCAAAGGGAAACGTGGATTACTAGTGTACTTTTTAAAGACAGGAACAAAATACTCTCTCTGCATTACTCTTGGTTCAGAAAGCTGTTGTATGGAGAGGGCAGAACAAAAATCACACCTACTCTCTGTCTTCTTCCTTATATGTTATGAAAAGGGAGCAGCAGTCCCAGAGATTCCACCCTTCTTATGCTTTTTTTGGTCTTTCAAAAAGTATATACAAATATGTATATATTTTACACTGTATACATAGCATTAAGGCACGTGTTCTTTATTTCATTTTTATCAGCCTGGGTACCGTTATACCTAGTAGTCATGACACTGTTCTCTTTGTTGGCATGAAAAAAACTAAAACATATATGAATGTATAAATAGAAAAAAAAAAGACAAGGGATTAGATATGAACAGTATAAACAGGTATATGTGTCTGGTCATAGGCAACCCAGCTAACCGAAAGACCAACTTGTGTGAAGAAGGACTACTCCAACTTCATGGCTTCTCTAAACTTGCGGAACCGCTATGCAGGAGAGGTGAATACAGGATTTGTCGTGAGTGTGAAGTGTCCATGAGCTCTGGCATGGCTTTTCAGGGAATGATGTCCCTTCTGATGCAAACTATTGTATGCACAATGGTTTGTGCATAAGCACAAAAGTGCACACTCTAAAGTTAAATTCCTTCAAATAAAGGGTATAATTTTACGAGGTTATTAAACAGATTATTTTACTGTTGGTGTTGGAGAAAGTTCTTGCATTGTAGATAAAGCTAAAGATTTAGCGAAGTAGTAACAAAAGATGTCTCTGTGAAGTTCCTTAATCAGCACATGACCAATATCAAGCTAGATTCCTAAAAATACAGCGCTCTGTTGAAAAACCCATTACATTTTACAGGTTTCTGGAATGATTCAGTTCTCAAATGCTACAGGACGAACATCTGACCTGAATAAACTGATGGTCAAAGAGCTGAATGATGCTCTCGAATCAGGCCATACTGAATTCTACACCCAGGCCATGTTTAAGTTGACTGCACTGCTAATAAGCAGCAAAGGTAATGAAAAACAAATGGAGTTCTGCTTTCTGGCTGTGAATGCCAAGAGCAATAAACTACAAAAACTATCCATATACAAACCCAATACACATCAACTTGAAGCAAAACTGTGTTTTGAGTGTTTTCAATTAGGCTTATGTTAGGGAAAAGCCGCCTTAAACTAGAAGCTATTTATTAGGAATCGATTATTGCATACTGCGCACACCAATTTCATGCTGATGTGAAAAGCGTTTTATTTATTCTGTTGGAGAAATCTGAGTGAATGTTTGTTTTCAGACTGTGACCCCCAGCTCCTTCATCATCTCTGTTGGGGACCCCTGCGAATGTTCAACGAACATGGCATGGAAACAGCAATTGCTTGCTGGGAGTGGCTGCTTGCTGCCAAGAATGGAATAGAAGTGCCGGTAGGAAGCGATTTAAAACTCTTTCTCTGCCCCTGCAAGGGGGCAAGAGGCAAAATTTTGAGAGATTCACAGCTATTGTGAATCTGTGTCAAGTAAGGATGTTAAATGCATTGTTAATCACTTTAGCCTGCCCGGAAATCTCTGTTCATGTGTTTTTGGAAGTCTGAGCACTCTCACAAAGTGGACTGTGGGAAACGGATCTTTCTCAGCAGCAGGAATTACATAGCAAAGGAAATCTGTTAGAACCTCAGCTATACATGTTACTTTGCTGCTGAGATGCCTGAGCTGCTCATGAATCAGGTTCTGAAGTACCACAATTTATAGAGTGGTGTTTTAAAACAAATACAAATGAATGTCCCTGCTCATCAGTCAGAGCCTCAGGTAGCTGGCATTGCACCCTTGCATAAAAAATAGGCTTGCAAGTGTCCTGATCCTGTAACAGGCTAGGCCAGCTGTATTTTGTGAGGTGAGGGTGAATCTAATAGAAATAAAGCAACCCATCATGGTGTAGTGACAGCCTACACATAGCTGAGAAAGATGCTTCTGGTAATCGCTCCAGTTAGTGAGCGCTAAGTGTTTCATTTGCTGGAGACAATCATGAATCTAAATTTACTTAGGTCAGTTTTCATGCTTATTTCAGTGTGTAACTTCTTAAGCATGAGTTTCATTTTTCTCTTAAGCTTCTGGGAAACTTCTTGCATCTTGTTGAGGAGATAAGATAAGCACCCTTGATTGCTGGGCCTTCTTTCTACCAGAGGATGCTGCTCTCTAGAGCAGGTTCAGCTAAAGCGAATTATGTGCTGTCTTTGTGTGCTTCATTATGGGCCAAACTGTGTCCTACAGTACCTGAGAACCTGGCGCACGCTTTTCTCTGCTGTACTGGTGTTGGAGGGAGTAACCTGTAGTAGAGGGGGAGGATGGATGGCACCAGCTGATCTAACAGTTCAGTCTCCTCAACAAAGCAGAGCTCCTGTCTGCTGTTGCACTTAGTCTCCTGTTACTGGGGGAGTCTTTCTTCCCTTTGTAATTTAGGATATGAAAGAAACATTTTATTTCAGGTGGAACGTATAGGCCTGTCTCTGCCGCTCCGTTAACAATGTAGTGAATTTTCATTGACAGATTCTTGTGTGCACTATGGAGAAAGATTGTGCTTCCCATATAAGAAGATGCTCCTGAAACAAGAAACGCTGTTGTCTTCCTTTTTGCAGTTCATGCGGGAAATGGCAGGAGCCTGGCAAATGACAGTGGAGCAGAAAGTTGGCCTATTTTCTGCTGAGCAGAAAGAAGCAGATCCATTAGCAGCCTCAGAAGAGAGCCAACCAAAGCCTTGTCCGCCAGAGGTGACTCCACATTACATCTGGATAGAGGTGTGTATTTCTGCTGAACATCCTGCATATGGCAGTGTCACAGTGATGCTGTGTTTGAGCCACTCTACGCTACTTGTTCTCATGATTCAGAAAGGGAGTGGAGTCACGGTGATCATCCTTCTGCCCCAAAACCAGGAGATACACTCTTTTTAGATGAGCATAATAATTGAGGGGAAGAAAAGTGTTTGAAACAGAAAAGACTGGGTTGTTTTGACATGAAAAAAGGTCAAAGGAGGCACAGCACGTCTTTCCCTCTTTCTCAGTTTTTGGTGCAGAGATTTGAAATAGCCAAATACTGCAGCTCTGACCAAATAGAGATCTTCTCCAGCCTGCTCCAGCGATCTCTTTCATTGAATATTGGAGGGGCAAAAGGCAGTTTGAATCGGCACGTGGCAGCAATTGGACCCCGATTTAAGTGAGTAGTGGTTTGTTTTTTTCCTTGGTGGAAAAAATAAGGTTATAGAAGCGTGGCAGGGAAAAACGAAAAAACTAAATGTATAATTTGTCTGTGGCTTCAAGTGGCAAAAATTCCTTTAAAAGCCTGGAATCGTGTAGGGTCTAAGGGTCTGTTTTCAAAGTAGAAGTAGCTAATTCTAGCTTGAAAGTAATTTTTAGTGCTTCAGAAAACTTCTTGGGATAATTTCAAATAGTGAATTGCCCACGTAATGGATCTGGTCAGTGTATCAGTTGGGGATGATTTTGCTCCATCAATTGTTTTCACATTTTCTGACTTGAAGGCTTGAACTTTCTATAGTTCAGTAGTTACAGCTGTAGGAACAGGCTGATGATAATGAAAACGGTTTGCCAAGAGCTCTGAAACAGACACTTTTCAGTTAGTTGAACTGAGTTACAGCTGTAGCTGTGGTTTGTATAGTGTTGCATTGGTCACCATTTTGGGAATGCCAAAATTTTCATTCTCTCTTTTGCTTACTAGATTACTCACTCTGGGGTTGTCTTTGCTGCATGCTGATGTGGTTCCAAATGCAACTATTCGAAATGTTTTGAGAGAAAAGATCTATTCAACTGCCTTTGATTATTTCAGGTACTTTTTTATTGGCAACTCTTCACTGAAAGTGTATGTGTGATGTCCTGAACCTTCTGTGATACTTCAAAGCAGCAGCTGTCTTTCTCTTCTAGTGATTTAACTTCTTCCTTTCCTTTTTCACCCATTTTAACGGAAGCTTTTCTTTTCCTTGTGCTTTTATGTAGTTCATAAACCATCTCAAAAAGGCTTAGATATAAGTTCCAGTTTTTATATGGGGTTTATAAAGTAGTACCTTCAGGAGTGTTTCTGTTCTTTTCTTTCTTTCCGTATTTTGGAGTTTATTCAATGCTCAAAACTGTACCTAGATTTATAAGATTTAAAGAATTGCTGTGCAGAGTGTGTGGCTGAATGTAGTTTCGTTCTTTTGAAAATATACCCACACTGAATCTGATGATTTCAATGTTTGACATGGACACAACAGAAAATAATGTAATTGATAGGAATGTCTGAACGTGAGGCAGTCAGTCAGTCATAATGTTAAATTTCAGATGAATCCAAGATGCTGACAGACTGCTGCTCTAATTTGCAGTTATAATAGGAAGTTTCTACTCTTCAGTCAGAAAAAAGCAATGAGGATAAAACGTAGTGATGTGTAGTCTCATCCTTGTAGATTCTGGTCAAAATAAGAAATATGACTTGATTAGATTTGTGGGAGTTTTGTTTTTTTCTAATACATTCAACTTCACATTATTTGTGTGATTTCTTTAAGTTGTCCCTCAAAGTTCCCTACACAAGGGGAAAAGAGGCTTCGTGAGGATATCAGCATATTGATTAAGTTTTGGACAGCGATGTTCTCAGACAAGAAGTATCTGACAGCCAGCCAACTCGTGCCACCTGGTGAGTTCCTTTATGTGCCTTTTCAAAATCCTGCTGTTTCTTTGATTGTGTTCTACATCAGATCTGTGCTCTGTTGTTAGATAATCAAGACACCAGGAGCAACCTGGATATTAACGTTGGATCTCGGCAACAGGCTACACAAGGATGGATAAATACTTACCCTTTGTCCAGTGGCATGTCAACCATATCTAAAAAATCAGGTATCTTTTTGATTGTAACCGGCTCATTGCAGCCAACTCTATAGCATATTTTATATGCAGATATTGCTTAAAGTCAATATTTACCTTTGATATTGGGCTGCTGTTCTTCAGGCAGGGTATTTAATTTCCAGTGCCAAACTTTAGAGAGGGAGTAAAAAAAGTCTCACTGGTAGCAGGCAGCAAAGTTTTGAAATTACCTGCATTTTTTGATAGAATGTTCAGTTGTGTAGTACAGGAGAAATAAGACTGAAGATCAAGATGTATTGAAATCCTGTCAGGAAACTGCTTTGTTTGTGCAAACATGACCCTAGTGCTTTTTGGGGGCAGCAGAGTGACCTTAGATTGTGGACTGTATTTTTGTACAGTTGTAAACTATGTGCTCTTTCTTTTTAGTAGGCTGTCATTTTCCTAAAGTGAATGCAATACTGGCTAAATTGATATCCCTTTGGTGTGCTGTACTGCATGTGTTCAGAGAACAACTGTACAATGAGTAGCTGCAGTGCTGACTTTCTGAAGTTGCTCTGATCTAAATTTACAAGTGCTCTGTGGTCATTCCGTTCTTATGTGTTAATGTTGCCAGGTGCGGACAGTTTGAGAGCACCATTTAACATACTGAACAAAAGCCACTGAAAACTTTTTT
The DNA here is from genome assembly GCA_002844005.1 of Limosa lapponica baueri. Taxonomy (NCBI): domain Eukaryota; kingdom Metazoa; phylum Chordata; class Aves; order Charadriiformes; family Scolopacidae; genus Limosa; species Limosa lapponica. The sequence continues at coordinate 435,563 of KZ505949.1, read as the reverse complement.
TTTTATCCTTTTCTCAAGGAATGTCTAAGAAGACTAACAGAGGTACACAGTTACACAAGTACTACATGAAGCGAAGAACATTACTGCTGTCATTGCTGGTGGGTCATCAGAAGAATGGGGAAACTGTATGAATTTCTAACACCGTTTTTGTTGCAGGATATATAAATTAATGTATGAGATTGGGAGTGTTTTTCCTTCTTCCAGAAAACACTTTTTTTTTTTTCTTCCGCTTTCTCTCAGGCTACTGAGATTGAACGCTTAATCACATGGTACAACCCACTGTCTTCCCCTGAGCTAGAGCTGGATCAGGCTGGAGAGAGCAGTGTAGCAAACTGGAGGTCTAAGTATATCAGTCTTAGTGAGAAGCAATGGAAGGATAATGTAAATCTGGCTTGGAGCATTTCTCCTCATCTTGCTGTACAACTGCCTACCAGGTGAGATATTTCAACAGAAAGAACTGCTGTAATTCCTGCTGCCTTAGAAGTTGAGTGAGTACTTACAGTGTAAGTACTGATGGCACTTGCTCTTGTTTACAGTCCCCTTGCATATTTCACAGCCAGTTGAGACCTTTGAAATTAGAAGAACTAGATTACTTAATATACTCATTTGGCTCAGGATCTAACAGAGTCCAGCCTCCTTTTCCTGCCACCCATTCTTCACTACGCTTAGACGCTTCTGGTTTGTTCAGAAGAAATCATGCTTGGTTTTCAATAGCATTTAACTCATTAGAAGGCGTAGCATTTAAACAGTGCTAAAAGTATCTTTGGATGAAGTGTTCTAGCTATATATTGGCTTGCACTTTAATAAGTATTATAGGAGAATTAGCATAGTTGGCTCTGGAAGGGAAAGGAAATTCTTTCCCCCTTACAACAGTGGTAGTTTTTGCCAAGCAGAGTTCTGCATGCTGGTTTCTGTAGAATCCCAGACAGTGTATTTCAGCCAAGAATCCAAAAGTGGGCTAAAATACAAGCGGTTTATACAAAAGCATTGGATGAGGACCAGTTGTTCCTGAATCCTCTTTTGACAGCATATTGGTCCCTCAGTGTGCGTTATTTCATAGTTGGACTATTTGTTTATTAAGCATATACTTTTCTGCCTTTTGCTGTCCTCATCTTCACGTAAATAGACATTTCTAATAATGTTATTGTATTCCTGGTTATACTTAGATTTAAGAACACTGAAGCTATTGGAACAGAAGTGACTCGTCTGGTTCGGTTGGACCCAGGAGCTGTTAGTGATGTTCCTGAAGCAATAAAGGTACTTGCAAATATTTATACTGTTACAGGGCCCCTCTCTGCCTGTTTCATTCAGATGTGTTGGAAAATACAGTCTTTACTTAACACAGTGTATGATCTAGTGGAACTCGATTATAGCATTACTGTCTGATATGTATTACCCAGACATTACTGAGTGCTATAGACTCCTAATGTGTCTGACCTGCTTTTTCAGTACCTGGTTACCTGGCATACAATAGATGCCGATGCACCTGAGCTCAGCCACATTCTGTGCTGGGCACCAACAGATCCACCGACTGGCCTCTCCTATTTTTCAAGCATGTATCCACCTCATCCTCTAACAGCACAGTATGGGGTTAAAGTCCTACGATCTTTTCCTCCGGTGAGTTCCATGAGAGCCTTAACACTCCAAGTAAAGTAATGGCCTTTGTCATTATGGCCACAGGCTTCATTATAATACTATGGAGAGGCATGTATGATAAATGGGCACATCACATTGCAGAATGTGAATAGATTGGGATGAAAAGCTAAAGTTAGTTTTCCCGCATAATACTGGCTTGTGTACTTGTAACTTTTTTGTTGTAAATCACACTAAGCTGAATTCTTCAGACTGCTCTTTTCAAATTGTTCCTTTCAAATCTTCTCTCAGTGGAAAGGTGTTTCTTCTAAAGCAGCAGAAGGCTGGACTTTTAGTACTTTTCAGACTTGCATTAGGAGTGTAAAATACGTGATTACTAATGATATTTTTGAAGGGAGTAACTGGACAGAAAAATACTTTGAGGAGGTGGCATATATATAGTTTAAAATAAAGAGGCAGTGGTATTTTGTTCATCAGCTAACTGAAAGGAGCTTTTCTTTGTGCATGTGACTCGTCTTCCTTTCTGACCACTTCTTTTCTCTTTCAGGATGCCATTTTATTCTACATTCCACAGATTGTGCAGGCACTTCGGTATGACAAGGTGAGGATATGAAACAGCTGTGTATGAACAAACCAGATTTTTAAAGCAGCGTTTACACTTAAAACTGCGAATCAGACAAAATTTAAGCTTAAACCAATGCTGCTTATTATTGTCCTGTATCTAATACATAGCTGAAAAATTACCATCTCTAGAGATTGTCTTGCTTTGGATACACCTCTCTTATGTACATGTAAACTTGAGAAACCAGAAGTTACATAGCTCATCCGTCAGGAAAGAGATTTTGTTATGGGAAACCCCAGCTGAGGACTCTATCTGAATAAAGCTTTTGAAGTTCTGCATGAGACAAGCAGCAATGAAATTTAATCACTATCCTTAATTATTTTGCTGTGGAGTTAGCCAGAGAAGACATCTAGGGGTGTCTTGTGCTTCATCATGTATATGAAATTGGATCTTAGCTTCATCTTGCAGAAGCCAGAAGTAAAGCTTGATGACTAAGTTCAGGGCTCATTAATGTGAGATCATTGTTATCTGCCTACAAGGTACGTGAGCTCTGGTCAGTGCATTATTTTCAGGTGAAGACGTCCCCAGTCATTAGTGTAGGTGACTGTATTTGTTACTATTTGAGAACTTTGCATAGGTGAGTATCCTCTGCAATGCAGAGTACGAACATCAGACATCTTGTCTGTTAGTATCAGTCAGACATATAAACCTCGACAGACTACAGAAGTAGCTGCAAGTAGAGGAAAGAGAATGCAGCTTCTGGAATGAGTAGGATTCCTTCCTACACTTCCTTTGTAAGTTTGTTCTTGCTTCCTAGAATTTCTGAGGAAATGTGCCAGCACATGTAGTTCTTGCCACTAAAATGCACGCTCTGTATGATGCTGTCTAGATTTCTGGTATTACAGGAGCATTTGGTGATGCCAAGCAAGACTGGTGCGTCTATTCCACTGTGCTTTGTATAGAAACTAGAAAATGCCCTAAACTCAAGAGAGATTTGAAATCCAAATAGAACAGCTAGAAAATGGCACAGAAGTGGGAAGAAGGTTGGTTAGAATAATGGAATGTGTCCGTAATAGTTGAAAACAGTTTAGATCAATTCACTACCTGTTAAAATGCAGTGCCATTTTCAAAGGTGCAGAGGTCTTACCTTTCCATTCATTAAATATTTTTGAGTTTGAAGAATAGCTGTTAGAAGCAGTAATATTGAGTCTGCTAGAGTTGTAATGATCTTTTATACTTACTGGACTGGATACGGTTGCAGATGGGTTACGTTAGAGAATACATCCTGTGGGCAGCTGCCAAATCCCAGCTCTTGGCTCACCAATTCATCTGGAACATGAAAACTAATATCTACCTGGATGAAGAAGGACACCAAAAAGACCGTGAGTGCTTTAAAATATAATCTTTCTTGGCTCTTTTCCTTGTCTCAGTTCAGACTAAATCTCCTTCCTGCTTCTGTTGTGGCAGGAGGAATCCTTTTAGCTAGGAACTTCTCTTTTATTTGTAGAGGTAGGGCCCGTTCTGTAGATGTGTTTTACCTGACAAAACGCATCAAAAGAGATGTGGCAATATTTGCATCAGTGCCTTTTTCTGAATACTATCTGAAGGTGTCTGTTTCCATCACCCGTATCATTTAGCTTTCTGAAATAAGCTTCTGGAACAAGTGCTTCCTTTTTCACATGCAGCTGACATTGGAGAACTTCTGGAGCAGCTAGTAGAGGAAATAACTGGCTCGTTATCTGGCCCAGCCAAGGAGTTCTACCAACGGGAATTTGATTTCTTTAATAAAATCACCAATGTTTCAGCCATTATCAAGTAAGTATTGTACTTCAGAAATTGCATTCTTTTGGGGCTCGCTGTTCTGTTCGTTACCAGCATCCTGATTAAGAGGCTAAGTTGCTTTTAGGGGTATTGGGATAGTGTTTTCAGGAAACAAGAGTTAATAACTTACACGATAAGAAATGGATTATTTTTTTTTTCTTAAATGTGACTTAAGAGTTGTAGTAGAATGCAAAGGCTCATTTTAGTTTGACTTTAGACATAATTTATTCCTGCACTGATCTCAGTGCTCACAGTCTGTCTGAAACAGCTATAACTTTTTACTCTGGAAGTAGACGATTATACACTTGAACTTCAGTTTTTAATCTGATGTTATCAAATACGTTGTGGTTGGTAATAGTGGAATGAAGTTCCACAGAGAAGTAATGGAACTGGTAAAGCAGTCAGTCCTCCTGTCCGAGTTGAAATCCCATCAGTCTAGTTGTCACTTGCATCATTAATTTGGCTTTTTGGATATGCTACTATGTTCTACTCAAAAAGTAAGCAAAGATTGGTTCAGGCAGGAAAAACAGCACTTCTCTGTTTAGGTCTACCGGATTGACTGTCACTTTTTTTTGTATATTATAACTTGTTATCAACATTCTGTGTGAAGCTTAAAAATAAACAAAAAACCCCACCACAAACCTAAAAAACCTCATGCATAGACAAATGGTTTACCTTCTGCTAAAACTCCATGAAATTGTCTTTTCCTCTTCGCAAAGCGATTTCATTGTTCAGTGTAGTACAAAGACGGTTGTTCTTTTTGCATATGTAAGTCTTCTTCCTTCAATCATAAATTGTGGTTCTGGAGAAAGATTTGGTGTCATGAACACTGGATTGTTGATCTCCTAAAACTGGAAGTCCCGCTCAGAGAGAGATTCTTACTGTTTGCTGTAAAGACTGCAGTAAGATACGTAATATAACTTTTATGAGGCTTGCCAGTGGATGGCAGCAGCTCGGCACACAAGCTCTAAGTCTGGAAGTCTGGTTTCATTGCATTTTTTTTAAAACATTCTCTGGTGTATAAAAGTATTTGAAAGTCATATAAAATGTATTTCCTGGAACATACCTCCTTTAAAATAAAGCTTTGCAAATCACTAGTTATAAGGGCATCAGGCTAAAAGACACTTACATCACAAACAAATATCGTGTGCCTTCTATGTGCATGTTAAGATGTTATCACCCAGTAGGATCAGTTAAAAAGGCGGTGTTAGGATCTAAATATCTTGATATTTAGAGTGAAATCAATCCACCGTTTGTTAGTGTAAAGTCATAATTAAGCAGCTGATAATAATTGTGCTTTGCAAGCATTGCATTTAAGCCTTAAAATGAATCTGGTTTTTGTGCATCTCCAACGTAAAGACAACGTAGAAGAGATGCTGTTTGCTTTGTAGATGGCATAAATGAATAAAGGTATAATCTGTGATGATTTCATTATCTTAAGTGTTATGTTGCCGCTTCAGTAATCTGCTGTATTCCTTAACACTACAGCCATCAGTAATACCTTTCAGTTGCATGCTGCTCCTTCAGGTGAGCATGCAGTTGTGGGACTGACTGCAATAGACAGTTAACACAAGTGCAGGTGCAAACTGGGTAGTTGTCTGTACTAAGCGTTAACCATGTTACCAGTTATTCAGTTGACACCTGCATTCATGATAAGTATGTGAACAAATTAGGCATGTAATTCCATAGGCATTTTGCTGGCTTGTCTGTTTCTAGTTAGCAATGTTCTTATTCTAGAAAAAGTTCCACAAGGGAAAATTATATTGGTATAACTATAGGGTATAATGATGCTCAAATTTCTGTATAAGGAAGAGCCTTCATATATTCCATTCACATCTCTTATGTTGTTTGGGTTTGTCAACAACCTGTATGTCAAATCAATGTTAAATCTACAAAGCAAAAATTATAACCTTCATTAAGATAGAAAATGTTCGGTGAGGTATTGAGCCTGTAAGTTCTCTAGAAGTGGTGCCGTTAAGAGATCTTTGTCGTTACAGGAAGAAACATTTTTAGTGAAAGTTGTGTAAGCTTGAAACAAATTTGAGGTTGGTACATACAGTAATGTATAGTATGCAGATAAATAAAATATCATTGATCTTTTCAGGCCATTCCCTAAAGGAGATGAAAGAAAAAAAGCTTGTTTGAGTGCTCTGTCTGAGGTGAAAGTGCAGCCTGGTAAGAAGTGATTTAATCCTATGATACAGTAGGCTTTTTGCATTCAACATGAGCACTGTATTTTCTGCAAGCAAATCTTAAAATCTCTGCAAGTGGCAGCTCTCCATTTCGGTGCTGGTGGTGGCTGTTCTTCTGTTACAGTAGGAATGTTTCTCTCTTGAAACATTTTTACCCACCCAAGAGCAAGCTAGGTAACGCACATCATGGGTAAAAGTAGAAATGTATGCCTGAAGAGGGAATGTAAATAAACTCTTTTTCTGTGGACCACCTTTTTAAAACAGATGAGGCACTTTTGAGAAGTCATGTTATCTCAAGAATGAAGCACATCCAGTTCCTTTCATTCTCCTTTTTCTCCCATCAGGCATTCCCTTGAAACGTCATTGTCTGAAGGTCCTTTCAAATCTTGAACATATGTTTTCCCAATCTGAATCTTCTCTTTAAGATGGAGTTTGATTTTCCTGATCTCTGTCTAACAGGTCTCAATTCTCCTGCCGTGTGTTGGTTCCTAAGGGTCCTCCCTAGTGCACTGGGACATGCTGCCACATATTACTAGGGACTGTCATAAGAGAAGTTCTGTCTGTACATTTCTGCAGGACAGATTCTGCAGTATTAGTTCAAAACTGTATTGTATTAGTCTCTGCCAGTCACTCACTAATGCAAAGGATACTGCATCCTTTGTGGCTCACAGACTGTAATCTCCAGTTTATCTCTAATATTTTATTTAATTCAAACTACGTACTGAAGTTATAGACACTTAACACAAGTTACTCTCTAACGTGCATTGTCGCAGTAGCAGTGGATTTGTTCTCAGCGCTCTGCTCTGTTTTGCAGGCTGTTACTTGCCCAGCAATCCTGAAGCTATTGTTCTGGACATTGATTACAAATCAGGAACTCCTATGCAGAGGTACTATGCTCTCATTGTATTGTCCCATTAAGTTAATTCATGATATTCAGGTATTTTTCTAGAAATTCTTGTTTGGCTAACTTGCACTCATCATCATCTTTGTTTTTATTACAATTCAGTGCAGCAAAAGCACCCTACCTGGCCAAATTTAAAGTGAAGCGATGTGGAGTTAGTGAGCTTGAAAAAGAAGGTTAGTAACTATGTCTTAATCATTGACAACATATAATTAAGTGTCACCAATTCCTTTAAACTTGCCTGCTTTTAGTGACCTATAATACAGTAAAATTATTTACATGTTGAACTTTATCTGCAATGGTTCAGCTTAGAAATGAAACTGGATCAAAGGAATAGAGAAGAAAATTCTGAAAACTTAGATCCATTGCTTTTGCAATATTTTTTTTTTTATGTCCCAGGAAGCAAGCCACGTAGTATCTTGAAGAAATCTTAACATATAAATTGTTTGCCTTTCCCTGTTTTTTAGACTGTAGCAAATTCCAGGCTTTGGCATTTTTTTTCTCATAATAAATTTTGTGGGATACTCTAGCTGGTTAGCTTAATACAATTCAGGCATAAATTAGGTAAATCATGAACAATATTTTGATATGTTCCAGTAGACAAAAGGAACTATCTAAGGGTATTCATCTGACAAGGCAGAAATATCTGTAGTGCACCTGCAGTGAAATGTTGTGGTTTTGAGTGCAGAGAAAGTTGCTAATTAAAGTCCGTGTCTGGGCTTTGCTTTGTTCTCTCCTTGCAGGTCTGCGTTGTCGTTCTGATTCCATAGATGAAAGTGCAGAAGAAGGGGTGGACAGTAAGAAAATCTGTTGGCAGGCAGCTATCTTTAAAGTGGGCGATGACTGCAGACAGGTACAAAGCTACCAGGCTTTGCAGTTATAGAAGACAGATTTGTAGGTGACAATACATAAGAAGAAAATAATTTTAGTACAGAAATGTTTTTCTCTGGAATTTTTAGAATCTGCACTTTTTACGGACTGAGGGAGAAAACTGTACCACTACAGAAATTCTGGTTTTGAAGCAAAGGCCATTCTTTCAAGACAGTTTACCATGACGTAAAATTCTTTTTCAGAGTTTATTTTTCAGTTGAACTATTGGTAACATAGCAGTAGTTTCCAAGGTCATATCTTGTACATTGAAGTTTGATTGTTTTTGATTAAGAGGGAATGCTAGCCATTATCCCTAGAGTTATTAGTAACCAAAGAGTGATGAAAAAATTTGTTCTTCATAGGTCAGTAGTTAAATCTTCGATGTTGCTTGCTACCCACTTAAACAGCATTTATTTTTTCCCTTTTTGATGTCCCCCAGAGCCACAGTGCATGCACAAGCACACATCTGTAGACCTGCTGGGGTAACTTAATGTTCACTTCGAAGTTCCTCAGAGTATTTTTGTAATCTGACTTATGATCCGTAACCCCTGTAATGCTCGTGCAATTTTTTTCTTCTATAACAGGACATGTTAGCTTTACAAATCATCGATCTCTTCAAGAACATATTTCAGCTGGTAGGCCTGGATCTTTTTGTGTTTCCATACAGAGTGGTGGCCACAGCTCCAGGGGTAAGTGGGCAATTAGCTGTACTGCTGTAGAAAATAGTTCCTAGTTCCTCTTATAGCACACATAAAAATTTCATACTGCAAGGAAATACTGCCCACACCACTGATGCCAAATATTTGGAGTACCAGCGACAAAAAGAGTCTTTGCTGTCCTGCTTCCTGCTTTTCTAAAGCTTTTGGCTCTGAAATTTTGCTGCCTGTGGTTATTCATGTTTATTGTTTGATACTTGGAATTACATCGTGCAAGTCAGTGGAAAGTCACAGAGCTCATCTTATGTTGCATGGAAATCCTAAAAAATGGGATATACTTTTTTTTATGAATAAACTAGAAATTCTGTATTCAGTGATCGATAGGCTTCCCCACATTTCCCAGAGGACCTGTATAACTGCCAAAAGCCATGAACAAAATATATGTTGGGAGCATGCTTTACAGCTCTGTTTCTCCTCTTCCCCTTCAGTGCGGCGTTATTGAATGCATTCCTGACTGCACGTCCCGTGACCAGCTGGGCAGGCAGACAGACTTTGGGATGTATGATTACTTTACAAGGCAATATGGAGATGAGTCTACCCTTGCATTCCAGAAGGTAAAATATCAGTTGGCAAGCACAGCAAAATCTCAACTGAGAGACATTCTAGCTCTAGGAAATAATGACCAATAATTGGATAATGACTACCATAATGCCGCATCTGGTTTCTGATGCTGATAATCCATTTTTAGCTATGAGTTAGCTAAAGAAATTACTGCAGCTGTAGATGTATGGAGAATATCATTGAACATTGCTTCAAACTACTCATGAATGGAAAAAAAATGAAACAAAAACTTTATTCAGCTGTATCTGCTCCTGGGATGGAGTTCTTCTGATTTGTTTTAACTTCTTGTTTGTACAGGCTCGCTATAATTTTATCCGCAGTATGGCTGCATATAGTCTTCTCCTGTTTCTGCTCCAGATTAAAGACAGGCATAATGGCAACATCATGCTGGACAAAAAGGGACATATCATTCATATTGGTCAGTCATATCCACGTTCAAATTTCAGTAGTTACCTTTTCCTTCTGCTGTAAAGTATTGCTCATAGGAGACCGTAAGCAATTTCCCTTTTGAGATCAGTCTATATACTGATTTCACACTTTGTAAATATGGATGAGATTTTTTCATGCCTATTCAGTATTGTATATATATATTTGTGTTGGCTGCTTCTGTGTAAATTCAGCTTTGCAAAGTTTTACCAGCTTCAGGAATCCATACACATGTATGGATGGATTATGCATATATTACTTATATATATTACATATATATAATATATTATAGTTACCCATGCATACATACATATATATACATGTGTGTATATATAAGCATATACATGTATCTTTGACTTTCTTTCATCACTGTATGAGTATGAATTCAATTTGACAAGTAAATTTATATATTCGTGTGAGGCTGTAACCTCTGCTTTAGCTTTGCTTTTCTGGAACTGCACAGATGTTTCAGCAAGGAGTTTTTATTTGATGTAATCATTCTTAAATCTAGTCTAATGTCATGGTGATGATTCTTTTGTTGGTGTTCTTACACTTCACCAAAGCTCTTTTCCAGTTGGAGTTGAAATGTTGATAAAAAACCTAGGTATTAATATGTGAAATCCACCTGTCCTTTCTTCTGTAAGCTTTGACAGCACACAATTAACCAACAAAGTTTATGAGGCACCTTATCTTTCGTGCACAGATTTTGGATTCATGTTTGAAAGCTCACCTGGTGGAAATCTGGGCTGGGAGCCTGACATTAAGCTGACTGATGAGATGGTGATGATAATGGGAGGAAAAATGGAGGCAACTCCGTTCAAATGGTTTATGGAGATGTGTGTCAGAGGCTATCTGGCAGTCAGGTAAGGTTTTCTTAACTGTTCAAAAGTGGAAGTGCTTGCATGCCTAAAACCAGATGAAAAGATAAATGATAATAAACATTTGTCTGTAGGAGGTCTGAGCCTGTCAGACTGTCCTGGTACATCTTGCAAACTTTGAAACAACTTACTAATCCTGCAGTTTTACAGCCTAACTTTGTGGGCTTTCTTTCTGTCCCTATATTATATTTGAAACTTTTGTATATTCAATTTATAAATATGATGTTGCATACATTTCTTTATATTCAATTTATAAATGTGTTGTTACACACATTTCCTTACACAATTTAGTATGCTGTTAAAACTTCGCAGTAAGAAACTGCAGGAGAATCAAAATCTTTCTTATTTTCCCAAATAGAACAATCATATTAATCACCATTTCAGATAGACTTAATTAGGTAGGAGATATGAAAAAGTGCTACAATTTTCTGTTGTGAAATACAGAGGGGTTTTGGTAGCTCAGTTCTTCAAGTGTGATTGCCAGCCAGTCACCATAAAGATATGCAACTTTACCTTGCACCACAGCAAGCAAACAGGATTTGCTTTAACACACAGGAGCACTATTAAATCTATATGAAGAGGATGTTGCATGTGGACAGGAGGAGGGCAGTACAGTAGAGTCTAGATAAAAGTTTATTCTATCACGAGTATAAAGTATTATTGATGTTATCTTACAGAATCAGAGTTTCTTCAGCTAGTAGCCCCAGAAGGGGCTGTCTTGGAGTCAAGATCAACTCGGTTCCTTGAGGGGGAGCAGTCTGGAGAAAGTTTTGTGTCAAGGCAAAAATGTCACCTAAGTAGTAGAGTAATAGCTTGGTAGGTAATAAATGTTCGAAGTGGGAGGAGAGGAAGGAGAAGGGAAGCTGGGCTGATGTAGCAAAGAATTACGTGGAGAAATTAGAAGATAATCTGTTACTGTGGTATTGCTGATTTCAGCCTTTTGTACTGTTTTGATGCACTGATTCACCTTTCTGATGCCAAAGATACGGTGTTTACTAAAGCATCGCTTTGTGTAATCCTCCTTGAGACTGTTTATCATACAGCATTCCGAGTATCTCGTAGTCAGTGACGGATCGCAAGCAGTGGTGTAGCTCCACCAGCAAATGTAAGAGGATTATATGTGTTGATTTAATTACAGAAAAAGGTGTGATCCAGCTTGTTGAGCTCCTCAGCTTGCCTCCTTTGCCTGCTATGGCTGCAGAAGTTTGAGTGCTGTCACCTTTTTGTCCTCCTTTTCTCTAGGCCTTACATGGATGCTGTAGTCTCGCTGGTGACCCTAATGTTGGATACAGGGCTGCCCTGTTTCCGAGGGCAGACAATCAAGCTGTTGAAGTAAGTCAGCAAATGTATGAACTGGAAAATGTTCATATGTTCTTCACAGAATGTGTACTGCCACAACTTGTGCAGTGAGTATAAGTGTCAGGCCACTCTAATATCTGAAATGTCCTAATCTTGTAAAAATGGTAACTTTTTCACAGAATATCTCAGGAAGTAGGAATTCTGGAGGCCTTTTCATAGAATTAAGTTCAAGATGTTCAACGACGGTGCAAGTACATAGATTATCTTTAAGTTATAGGACTAGCAAAATAAGACCGCAAAGGAAAGATCTGCTGTAATTGAGAGGTAATGTGTTGCAGAGTCTTACGTCCTCTGAAATGGTGGTGGACTCTGCAGAACAGCATGTTAAAGTTTGTTGTACGGATAATGCAGTACTGAATGGGACTGTTGTAATACCCAACAGCTCAGGCAAATGCAAATTCTAATGTGACACTTTAAACAGCCCTTCAGGGTCATGCCTCAGGAGTTAGCTCCAGAATGAGCAGAGTTAGCTCAGCATTTCTTGCATATAACTTCCTACAACTTCCTAAAGATAAGCACAGATTCATAAAGTACGATGGGCTGGAGCTCAAGGGCACTACGAGGTACAAAGTATTTTAAAAGCAGCAGCTGCCTGAACGAGGGGTCTGCTGTTCCTAGAGTTACCATTAGACTGACGAAAAGTTCACAGCCTATCTTCACTGTAAGACTAATGGCAAGTGCTTATTAAAACATTGCAAAATTTGTATGAGGTCATCTCACAAGAAGCAGGTACTTACAGCAAGTGAAATGAACACCTGGCTAAGCTTACGCAAAGACATGTTTGTATCATGCTCAAAGGGAACCTCGCTAATTTTACTTTTGCTTTTTGTGATTTTCTGCATATAGACACAGGTTCAGTCCCAACATGACTGAACGGGAGGCTGCAACTTTCATCATCAAGATCATCCAGAATTGTTTCCTCAGCAACAGGTTTGGCATCTGGGCATGTCTTTTCCCTATCGCTGCAGGAAGGTGCTTTGAGCAGAGCTGAAAAATAGTTTTATCAGTCAGCTACCTGACATTTTTGAGTTGTTGATATTTAGATAATGCAGGATGACAGCTTTTTCTTCTGAACATGCTGCATCTCTTCCCTTTTACGCTGGGAAGGAAGGCTTAAGCCCAGGCTGGTCAAATAGCAAGGCTGACTAGAATAGACTAGGCTACAGAACAGAAGATTTTGTGTCTGGAAATGACACTGTCATTTTCACAGAGTGAATCTTTGGCCCAAAAGTTAAGCATTGTGGCTCCTATGTTAGAGCACGGCCAGCTGTACTATTAGGGTTATATGTCTAGTTGCGATATCTCCTTTTATATAGGGTAGGGTCACCTCCATGAATAAAGGGATAAATAGTGAAGAATGGTATTGAACGGCAAGAGGAATATCATGCCTTCTGATCAGAATGAAGAGACATTGATTCTGAAGCTTTTTCCCTTTTATTTTGTAAGGGGAAATTTTCTTAAAAACCAATATGCATCGTCCATTGGTCTGGGTAAGGATGCAGCTGAAACAGGACTGTGGTGACTCTTCAAAATCTTTTTTATAATTTCTTGTAGGCATTAAGTTGCCTGAATATCCTCCTGAAATTCAAAGCTGTTACTCTGTGCAAAAGGGTATTTGACTCTTCTCTAGAAATGAGTTCTAATCTTTCTACTAAATTTTTTCTTCATGACTTGATACTACATTAAAATAGGAATCATTCTGCTAGACCATATGTTACTTATTGTGTAATATAGGTTAGGGAAAATGCCTGAAGTAGAGAACACAGTGTGGTTTTGGAGTGTCTTTGTAGCTGGGTCATATTTATTTGTCATGTACTTGACTAGATAGTATACTGAAGGGAATAATCAGTTCTAGCAGGTAATTAGCAATTTAAAAATTAACTTAATCACTAGCTAGCCAATCAACTGTATGTTTTTCTCTTCAAGTATACGGATAATCTGGTATCTTGTGCAAAACTTTTTAAAGGAAATGACATGTAAAAGTAATCTAATTACATTTAATACTTTAAATACAATACATTTTAATACTTAAGACATCTTAAGTGCATGTTTCATTATTATTGCAAATACAGATTTTGTGGGATATATTGGAGGATCTGATACAAACTCTTGTGTAGTTCCATATGGGGTCAGCTTGAGATCAGTAAGGCTCACTGGTTCAGATTGGATTTTCTAGTGGCTCCTAGCGCATCTGCTCAGAGTCTCAGAGTGCTATTGGAGGTTATGAAGGCAGCCATGCTGCTGTTTGAATGTCCAGAGCCAACTTAGTTCTGATAAGCTTCGGCTTCTCTACCTGTGGCGTGGTTAGTCTGTGACCTGAATAAGCTCTGCCCGTGGATAATTGAGTTATCTGTAACAAGGCTTAGATTTGTTTGTTCAGTCACTCATCAGAGATGCTGTTATTTCCCCTGCACTTTTATTTTCATTATTAGCATTCTCCTTAATTAAGATTCCTTTTATTTCCACATAATCCTGTCTCCATGTGGCCCTGATGATCTTGTTCGTTCATTATGTGTTTCCTTCTCCTAAAACAAACTGCCAGTGCAATGTGAGGTGCTTCCGGCTTATCCAAACACAGGATCCAAGCTGCTGTTGCCACACTGAGAAGCATGGAAATACTTTTTTTTACCTAGTTTAAACAAGAGCAGGATGTTTTGTGCTGTTCAAAATAGTACCTGGGTCTTCACAATGCCTTCAAAGCATGTAGGGCTAGTTTTGATTAGCAGCAAATTTCCTTCACCCATGTTTTGTTTCTTTGGGATCTTGATGTTTGTTTCTGTGACAATAGGTGCAGTGTTTTTTTAAACTTTTACTTACCTCTGGCTTTGCTTTTTTTCTTCAGGAGTAGGACGTATGACATGATCCAGTACTACCAGAATGACATCCCATACTGAGAGAAATGAGAGATTCACCGCCCAAGTGAAACACGCGACCCTGTGCCCTCACTCCAAACTTGTAATAAATAGGAGATGCTCGATCACACCTTGCTATATTCCATGTTTTGTGTATGTGTGCGTACATGTGAGTACATGTTCCTGGACACTGCAACAATCAGTCTGATTCATTCCTTTCTCTACAGGTTATATCTTTTTCTGGTTTTCCCTACATTTCTGGAGTTGGGCTGCAATCACAGTAAAAATTGTGCTATGATTATGAATGCGTGAAAGAGGTCAAGCTTGTGGGTTTTGATAATTTTTCATGCAATGCAAGGATTTTATAATACCTTTTAAAAAGTAAAAAAAAAAAAAAAAA
>KZ505949.1:407359-419587 GCA_002844005.1 Limosa lapponica baueri | reverse complement strand
CCTGAGGAGAAGCCATGTCCTGAGGGCGTGGCCCGGCCCTGAGGAGAAGCGGCGCCTCGAGGGAGCTCCATCCCTCGAGGGTGAGGCCCGGCCCTGAGGAGAAGCGGCGCCTCGAGGGGAAGGCCCAGCCCTGAGGAATGCTCAACGCTGCCCGGTGGAGGTGTTGTGAGGGGGACTCGGCCCTGAGGCCCGGCCGCGCCCTGAAGGGACCCGGACCTGAGGGGTTGGGAGCGCCCAGCCCCGAGGAGGAGGTGGTTGTTCCTGTGAGGGTTCCGCTCTCTACGAGGCAGCGGCGGCCCTGAGGGGAAGGGCCCTGGGCTGCAGTTGCCCAGCCCGGGCTCCTGGGGCTACCCGGGAGCAGGGCTGGTGTGTGAGGGGGACAGCAGGGTGCCTGCCCTGCAGGGCCGATGGTGTGGCAGCACTCAGGTATTTCCCATGGTGGTGTGCCCTTTTGAGCACCTTTGAGTCAGCACTTGGATCTCCCTGGGTGAGCTTCTGCTTTCCTGAGGGAACTCCCAGTGTGTCCCGTTGGCCCAGGGTAGCTGGAGCTGCTTTGGGGGGCAGCCAGCCCAACGCTGGGCTGGCTAAGCAGGTCCCTGCTGGAGAAGGCCGCCGAGGGGGTGGCAGGGAGCCGTGCTGCGGTACCTGCAGCTCAGGGGGCAGGGGCAGGAGAGGGGGCAGAGAGCGCAGGCTCCTCTGCCTGTGAGGTGGAGGGCCAGGCTCTTTCCCACGGAGGGGCTGCAGTCTGCCTGTTTCATTCAAAAACGGCTTGGGCTTTTGCTACAGCTATTCAGATGGATCTCGTGCTAATGTCTTGTTGCCTGTGTGGTGGGTGGCTCACAGGAATCATAGAATCATATGGGGTTGGAAGGGACCTCTGGAGATCATTTAGTCCATCCCCCCCACCAGAGCGGGTCTACCTATAGCAGGTTGCACAGGAACTTGTCCAGGTGGGTTCTGAATGTTTCCAAAGAAGGAGACTCCACCACCTCTCTGGGCAGCTTGTTCCAGTGCTCTACCACTCTCACAGTAAAGAAGTTCCTCCTCATGTTTAGGTGGAACTTCTTACACTCAAGTTGGTGCCCATTTTCTCTTGTCCTGTCACTGGACACCACTCGAAGGTTGGCTCTGAGCCCATTTTCTCATCAGAAAAACAGGGAGATGCCGCTGGCTTTCTAAAAACATTTGGATTTTCACTGGGGAGAAGTAGTGTGCAAGAATTATTGGTTTAATTCAGCTTTATTATACAATCAGCTGGGACATGGAGTAATTTTTGTGCTCTGTGCCTGCGGCTGCTTGTGCCTATTCAAGCTCCATAGGAAAAGGAGCTGATTGACACTACAAGTGCGATATACCTTTCCTGTAGTCGGGAGAGGGTGGAGTGATGAGATGTGAAGGCTGCTGCTTTTCTTGGAGGTGGTGATGAGGAGTTCTAGTATTTTTCCAATTAAAGTTAGTACTTATATGCATGTATTTTCCTCTCCTGCATCTCTAAATAAATGCACTGTGTAAAATGAAAACACAAATGAGTGTCTCAAGCAGCCTTATGATGAGAAGATCAGAAGATCAATTAAGAGCTAGCATAAACGGAGATGACATGAGAAATTGCTCTCTTGAATGAGTACAGGATAAATGGGTATTAGGTATAAACTTCCTAACAAAAGCTTATAGTAGTATTGTTAGAAATATGTGGGGCTAGAAGTGACTATCAGCTGGTGAATAATAGTATCTGGAATAATAAATCGAGCTCTTCTAGTGCTGGATTTCAGAAAGTCACTCCCAGTTGCAAATCTCAACCCACATGACAATTCCTGTGTGTTCTAACACACGTAGAGTTTGCTTGAGTGTAATTAAAGCTATCCAGTGTTTTGTATCAGGAAGTGAATGAGTTTGAGTGTTCTTCACAGTGCTCTCTTATTTCGTGTACTTCAGTCAGGCTGTCTAGAGAGCTGACATGGTCTTTGTTTCTTCTGTCAAATTTGTGCAGAGAAATGAAAGCAGCTGGAGCCAATTGCATGTAGAGGTAAACTGGAGTTATCACAAGAACAAGCTGGTTTGCAGTATGCTCTTAAAAATGAAAATAACTGCATCTGAGATATCTTAGTTGTATCGTTTTTCCTGCTACGAAGCTTGCAGAAACGCTGTGTTAAAACTCCATGTTAGTAGGAACGTCGAGCTTTTGTGAGTTCTTTTCTGGCTGTGGTTTCTGGTGACGGTGTGTGCCAAAGCTCACCTGCTGGCATGTGCAGATTTCATTTTCACAAGTTGACTGCGCCTCCTTCCCCTCCCCTCAGGGTTCCTACCTGCAGCACAGAGATGGAAGAAAACTCCCCTGTAACTGAGCATCCATTGAGATACAGAGGGGATTAGGCAGTTTACATTTAATCGTGCAAGGCAGTGCCCTAAAGATTATTTTTCCTAAACGGGTTGTGTTCTGTATCTTCCTCCAGGGGGACTGAGGAGGTGAGAAGATGCTGCAGAATATTGCAAGCACTTCAGAGATACTGACCCAGTGCAGTTGGAGATGGCATAGACTTAGTTCACCTTCATCCTCCCACCAGGGAAGGATACGTCCTTTACACAAGAAGGCTGGCAGGACTTTCAGAAGTTGCTCAGGTAATTAAGAACAGATAGAATTAAGATGTACATGAAAGTATTTTGAAGGTTTTTGTCCCTGAAGCTTATGCCAGCATATACCCTGATGTTTCCACAGCCCTCCAAGGAAAGACGCATCAAAAAGATGGGGAAAATGCTGCTAAAAAAAAAAAAAGTTTTATCTAAGAAAAAATGCTGTTATGGTCTCTCCAGATTGTGGTGAGAGACACCCTGGCTGTCCCCACTGTCGTTCTTTCTGTGTTGGCTGTGCATATAAAGAGGCCTTAAGAAAGGAGCAAAATTTATAGTGATTCATTTGCATCTGATGGACCCAGGGTTCTGTGCTACTGGTAACTTGATCAGCACTATTCAAATGCTAATCTCATTATGTGTGTTGGAGGCTGCAGCGCAGCAATCCAGCCCTGTTAGCCCATGTGCCTGTGTGATGTTCTGGCTGGTGCTCAGGCCGTGGTACCCCCTGCGGACACGCAGCACATGCTGTGCAGCATCAGGGTTGATGTGGCGGAGAAAGGGAGCTCGGTGGAGGAGCCGATGAAATGAGCAAACATGGGAAGAGGAGCCAGAGTCCTCTTTGGAAAATGCTGAGGAGGGGGGGAGGAATTGTGGCCAATAGAACAGTTTACATTAGATTTTTTTTTTCCTTTTCACTGTATGTATGCCCATCCTTTCCCCTTGCTTCAACATGAACACTATCCAAAAATAAAGCAGTAAACAAAAGATTTGTCCCAAATGTAGATACAGCTTAAAAGCATGATTAATAGTTGTTTGACCTTGTGAGAAGTATTGAGCCTGTGCTGTTTGGTGTTTAGACATGGCACTTCTGCTTGTCCCATCTAACAGTGACTAAAATCTGCTGGGCAGTACGTGGCACACCCAAAGGCAGCATGCGCAGGGGTTATTTCTAGGTAAGGGCTTTCTAACAGAACCTTGTTACTGAAAGCACATTGAAATCATGTTTGGAGGCGCTGTGGCAGTTATCTAGGCCTGGTGTGAAGGAGGCCTACCCTAGGCTGTTACCTACAACATGTCAGTGGTGGGTTGGTTTGTTTAAGGTTTTTTGTGCCTCATCTGCTTTTGTAAGGCTTCTGCATTTGGGAGGTCACAGGAGTTACAATCCTGAAGAAGCAAGATTTGTAAGGTGACATAGTGTATTTATGAGGTAAGCTACTTAGCTGGCAAAAGCAGAGGAGCTCTGATAATGTGCAGTCCTGCCATCACCTGGCTTATTAAATAGCACAGCCTCCCCAAAAGGACTGTTCTTCTGATGTTACTGGAGCTTTGCAGTTCTAGATGACTTGTTTGTGTTTGTTTCTGGTACGGTATCAGTTGCCTAATAGCAGTGAAAGTGTTTCTGTGAGTCTTCTTGTTCTAACATGTCCCGTTCCAGGGTCAGTGCTGCCATGGTTAGCCTCGGTGCTCACTTGGCAGCAGCGAACTGCCAACATGCTTGTGTTAAGGTTTATGAACGTCATGCCTGGCTCTGCTAGGGGAGCAGAACAGGGAGGATGACAGATAAGCAGTTGCAGTAATCGTGCAGGTGGACAACAATGGCTGGTAGTTCCCTGAAGGGAGAAGTTACCTACCTGACTGCATTCAGGTATCTCTTCTGAAGGGAAGCGTGGCATCCAAAAGGGGAAGGGAATTAGGAGTGATTGTTGGGAGTGTGGTCTAAATGCCATACAGTGACTATGTTACATACCCTTACATCTGCCCCCCACACCTTTGGGAATCAAAAACCCCTCACTGGTGACAGATACAGAGCTAGGGATGTGTCTTGGTCTGTTCTTAAGCAAGTAGTGTCGGCTTTGCGGTGACAAGCCTGGCAAAAGAAATTGTGAATTGTTGTGGGAGGGGGAAAAAATGTCTAAATTGTAGCAAATCTAGGAGGCAGTCCCAGCTGTGTCTATTGATTAGGAGTACATGTGCGGGGTGGTAACTTCGATCCTGACCTAAGCAGGGGAGAGTTGTGGAATTCCATCCTTGTAGGTGTATAGGAGTAATACCTCCCAGAGAGGAATATGCCTCTGGATAATAAAAAGATAAGAGAGAAAATAATGTATTGCTATCAGGTGGTTCTCTTGGCCAGTTCAAGATTTGGTGAGTTGTATTTTGACTGCCGCATCTAAGCTTTTTTAAGATGCTTGCTGTTAGCATACAGATGAAGGCTGTATGTGTGCATCTTCACATGCACACGTAGAAACCATTTCCTTTCTGAGAACTACACATTACTCTTTAGAGCACAGACCTAGCAGCTTCGCAGTACCCAGCCTCATTGCACAGAGTCCTGTACGTATTGCAAGGCTGTTTTCTTGTGCAGGACAGTGCTGTGCCTGTGTGGTAGCTGATGAGTGAGTGATCTAATAAAGCTACTTATGGGTGTTGTGCTTAAAAGAACTTTATTAACCTAGGTGAGTAACAAATTGCAGGAATACGTTATGTTCTGGCATAGAGCCTCAGAAAATTGAATCTTAGTGACGTGCCTGGCTGCCTGTACCCACTTGAACAAAGAGTATTGATAAGGGTAGGGCAAAGATTCTTGGAGCTGTGAGGATAACTGAGTGACTAAACAGTTTTGCCAAATACTAGAGGTTGTAAGCTAATAGAATCCTCTAGAATATCTGATCTCTTACCACCTAGATAGAAACTGTTTCTGTGCAGTTTTCAGGGATTCCCCTCCTGGCTCCAGATCTTGAACTTGGGCAGGATGAAAGCCAGCTCTCCTATTTCCTTTGGAGACTGGAGTTACTCTTCACTCAGATGACTTGCGCCAGGTAGAAGTCAAGAGTAAAGCTGCCTCCCATGGCTGCAAAGGAGCAGTGCAAGGGGCATCTGCTGCCTTTTCTGCCCGGCGTGCCAGGTGAGAAGAACTGGGTGAGAGCTTTGTGAGGTGTGGGAGGTGAGCTGAGGTACAGCTGCCCCAGAGAACAGACCTGAAATCAGTCTGTGCAGCCCTGCTACGTGGCAGTGCTTTCCAGCCGTCCACCTTCAGAGCCTGGGCAGTTAGGGCCAGGCCCCGAGCACAGGTCTCAGCTCTAGTGCGGGGCCTCTGAGCTGCCTGTCCGGCTGCATGGTGCTGACTGCTGTCTGTCCATAACCCAGATCCTGACAATTTTCTCAGCCTCAATAGCTGCAGCCTCACAGCTGTGAGGGCTGGGCGGCAGAGGGCACTCTGAAACAACTGATGGCGCCTGGACACATGCACCAAGCAATTGAGGAGAAACAAATCTGCCTTTCCTGTAGCACAAGCAAGTCCGGCAGGGAACACCTTGCTATGACCTTTAGTTGTGACAGATCTGTCACAGCAGGCACTGACTGGTAGAGCAGGACAGCTAGGGAGTACCTGAATATCAGATATGAAATTGCTCAAGAGCCTAGCAGTTTGAATTCTGGCATATTCTGCTGGGGAGGTTTTTGACCTTCCAAGGAACGTGAAGGAAGTGTGTTTTGCTGACTCTGCATTGTTGTCTCAGGTGAAGCCTTTAAATATATGGGTCTCCTTTGTTATAGCAAACGTGCAGAAATCCATAGTTCATTTACCTAAAAAAACAGGTTTGTCGTGGACAGTGCAGTAGCTGGATGTGTTGAATGAACAGCAGCTGTATTTGGCTCCAGAGGTGGCTACAGTTCTGTGGTTCTGTGCATGTACAGTTTTGGAAAGCTGCTTTGGGCTTGAAAGTACTCTATATGCAGGC
Organism: Limosa lapponica baueri; assembly: GCA_002844005.1. Taxonomy (NCBI): domain Eukaryota; kingdom Metazoa; phylum Chordata; class Aves; order Charadriiformes; family Scolopacidae; genus Limosa; species Limosa lapponica. Next base: position 413,279 of record KZ505949.1, on the reverse strand, counting down.
TTTGATGTAAATTGTCCATTATTTTAAGGTTCATGAATAATTAGTAAAAAATAAAAACCTCCCCACATAACAGTAGTTTAGCATTCTCTCTTGCCTTTGAGCAATTCGCCTTGGGCTTCGCCTTTGGAGTAGACATAGTGGGTAGATGGTACTGTGAAGTCTCTAAGCTGCACAGAATAAGCAGAACACAGGTGGTAGGACAGGGGAAGAAAAAAGGTCCAAGAGAGGAAAACATTTTAAATCAGTGCAGCTATAAAGAGTTCATTGGTTAAGAATAATTCCTGTGGTCGTTTTGAGTCCAGGCAAGTAATAGTTAATAGTCTTCCTCATACTGTCTGTGACAAAGGTGGGATCAGGAGTTTGGAATTCTCTGCTATGAAGAGAATTCCAAACAATTTAAGCCTGCTGTTACCAGGCTTAAAAAACACTGGCTAGGGATGGATCCCAACAGAAACCTGGGCTCCAAAAAGTGCTTTCTCCCTCTTACCCACATGTAAACTGGCATTTGAATTTCAGTGTTTTCAGCATCTAGTTTGGCCTCTAGGCTGCAACCCCAGACAATAAAGAAAGAAGCAAGTCCAGTTACAGCTGTGGTTGTGTCACAGATCAGAACTCACACAGAGGGGCAAACAAATATACAGTAATTTAAAGCTTATTAGCTTGCAGACAGGATGACTAGATCAGAGGGAGGGATTAAGCTCTAGGTAAGAAGACAAACCTGTCAAGGAAACACCTGAGTTAGATCCACGATGAAACCTCAGAAAAACCTCAGGAACCTGAAAACCCAGTTGGTTTCCAGGACAATGCTGAAATTATTTTTTCCCTGCCTCTCTGCTGACACTGTGATCCTTCTTCCAATTTGAAGAGAGTTTGATTTCCTTTGAGATATAGCTCTGATCAGCTTGTGGGACAAGTGACTCAGGGCAGTGCCTGAGGCTATGAGGACAGGGCTGATGGTAACCTACCCATCACCTGAGCCTGGAAAAACAGTGGGGTTTGTGTTCCTGATCTGTCTCAGCTGAAAGGTAAAACTTCTAAGCTTTAAATCTCATGGAAGGTTCCTTAGAACCAGAGCAGGCTTAAGAGCAGGTACATCAGTTCCCAGCTTCACTGAGAAGCAGGAATTCATGTTGCCGTAACCTTGTTTTATGGGATATATGGTGGGCTAAGTGCCTTTAGAAATGCTTGAAGTGAGACATAGGGAGCTTGATTTCTTGCAAAAGATGTGCTCGGAATTTGGGAGCTGCTTTGGCTGCTCAATGCCTAGGGAATTTGAACACAATAGGATGTAAATTGAGAATCCAGAAATCAGCTGCCATTTCTTGAGAAATGAGCTCATCTGTGTGCTTATGCAAGGGAGCTCTCAAAGCACAAATTGAAATTGGAGTCCTTTTTCCTCTATTACCTATTACTAGGATTTTTGAACATTATTGGTAACGGTGTAGGTAAAAATGACATTTCAGCAGATGCAACTTTTATGCTGGTAATGACTCTTGAATTTAAAACGTGTTTACAACGGACCCTGCTGCTGATTGCTATCCCTCAAATTTATTGTGGTTTGCTCTTTTCCCAGGAGACCATACATACTGATTGTGTAGAAGTGATAGGAAGAGCAAAGCTTCCCTTCACTTTATTAGGGAGCCTTTGCAAAAAGCTCTCCTCGGGCTGCGAATGGGTTTTGCAGAAACGGGTGTTCTGCGTCTCAAAGCGTTGATGCGTTTTGGGAGAAAGTTACTCACTGGACCTGCAATTGCACTGCACTCCGAGGGGATGCTGGGAAGTGGAGGAGGGTACTGTGTATGCCCGTACAAGCTGTCACCACTAGATGACACCATGACTCTGGCAACGAGGTCCAGATGAACCTGAAAACCAGGTGCATTTTGCCTGTTTTGGAGGGTTTGTTACCAACCCAGAACACGGGATGGATTTGGAAACCTTTCAGTGAACCGGGGTCAAGTTTCCCCAAGATGCAGGCTGAGGTCTGAGCAGAATGGGCTTGGTTCCAGGTGACAGAGGGTGGGATTTATGATTTGGGGTGGAAACCATGTGAACGTTTGACTTGCAACCAGGCTGATCTTGGCTGTGGTTACTCTTGGAGGGCCTGTGTGTATTTGAAATGAGATCTCAGACCGAGGTTCAGGGAATATGAGCCTGCCTGAGCCAAAACCAGAAGGGATTTGCACGACCCTGCTGTGAACTGCTCTAAGAAGGTTTCACGTGAATTCATTGCTCACCCAAGGTGAGTCCAGGCACAAACTCAAAAGCAGTCTCCAGATGTGGTCAGCGGTAGCCCTGCTTCCCTTTTAGCCCATTGTCATTGGGTGGTAGGTGGCTAAACCCTTGCCAGGCTGCCACCACACCTGGCTGAACGGCCTACCACAGCCTACCAGTGGCTCGGCCACCGCAGGACACACTTGGCTTCCTGATCAACTGTCCAACTGGTTACCCACCAGCAGAACGTATCTGTTTCTCCTGGAGTGTCTTTCTGGGCTCTCACTCTTTAAATTGCACAGGGTCTAGCAGGTACAACTCTGCAACTGTTCATCGAGCAGTGATGGTTACTTGCTACCTCTGTCTCTTTTTTTGGCAGAGGAAATGCTTAGTTATTCCCTAGCCTGAAAAAGCTTCTTTCTCCTGTAATTACTGTGTGTGTACACCTACTGAAGTCAGCCTTCCATTGCTTTTTTTGTCCCTGTCAATGAGACTCAGAGGGTGTTCACACAAACCATATGAATAAACCAACCTGCATGTCTTCTACTCTTGCAAAGGGCATTTCTGCATCATGACGTTTGGCAACTATCTTGTAATTATGTGGCTCCAAGGACAGATTCAGGGGATTGATAATCTAAGAGATGCTTGTACAATGCTCTGTCGCCACCTTTGAAAGTCATGTCTTTCCACTACCACCTTAGCCACAATCCTCACATGCAAACTGGTTAAATATCTTGTAGCAAGGAGTCAGCACAGAGTGAGGGCATTTGCCTCATGAGCACGTGGAGTGTGAGCTATCCCCAAATATCTGTTGTCCTTGTGTCCCGCAGTAGTTGTGGCCTAGAGGGATCCCAGCAGTTTGAGAAGGACAGGTCTTTTTGGTAACACTGTGACTCTCAGTAGTGCTTGGAGATTTGGATTTTATTTTGTCAAACTTGTAGTGCAGAGAGTTTCCCGAGTTATTAATTTCATACATTGATATTTTTATAGGATGCTCAGATGGTTAACTAAAATTAGTTGTATTAATACCATTATTTTATGCTAATTTGTTGTTATGTGTGTAGAAAACTTTCAAAATAACATTCATGAAAGCTTCATTGCTATTGTAAGGTTAAGCATCACAGAAAACCCCACTACAAATGTTTTGGTTTATTGTTTGTTTTTGTAGACAGATAATGGAGTGCTTACTTTGAATCATCCCAAAGCTTTGCTTTGGTTGGAATGTGTTTTTTGTGGAAGTCAGCTTTTATGTAAGGCCAGAATTTACATTTCTGGTGCTTGACGATACTGTGTCTTGCTATATTCACTGATGCAGTCACAGAATTCTGAAGGATTAGTTTTACAAAAACTCTGTTCATACCCCATCATGGAACAGCAGTATCACTATTCTTATTTTTAATTAACATCTAAATGAATTTACCAGCCTACAACATTTGAGTCTGTAGCTCTCCAGAGAACCCTGAGGGCCTTTCTGAAATACAGGTACACTTGTTACCTTGCAAGGCTGCAGCACTGTACCTGCTTTTAATGTGAGATTGCATATTTTTATTCACAGGTTTGATACTTCATTCTTATGACCCTTCACATGATGAGGCATTGTTTGGTGGGAGGGGCAGGACTCTCAGCAGGAGAAATACAAGGCAAACTCTTTTCCTTTTTACACTGATAGTTCAGCCCAACATACTCTGCCAAAAGTGTTGTGTAAAACTGACACCAGGACAGATCAGGGAAGACAGCAGATGTGGGTAGGTAATGGAAGTAAAACAAATGGGTACTCGTGGCCTAGAATGCCAATTGTAGTATGGATGTGTTGTCTGAATCGGGTTGTTCCTGGCCAAGTCTGGAACTGCAGGAATTGTGTTCAGGTGTGTTCACTGAATTATCATAAGGGGAAGAAAGAAGGAGCTTAGTCTCGTGTGATACTTCTCCTGGCAGAATGTCAGGTAGCTTTCACCCCTGATAAGCCTTCCAAAATTCATTGCAAATTTTTTTTTTTTTTTGCACTGAAAGCCTTATTGCTTAAAGAAAATTACTGCTTTCCCAGCAGTATGTTGTACTGCAGGGATTTCTTGCTGTGTCCAAAGACATAAGATACAGCTATATCCAGCACTCAGCACTATGTTGCCTAAACTTATGCTACTCTTAATGTTTTCAGGAAGTCCTGTGTAAGCTGTTGTTCCAAAGGGCCAATATACTACAGGCACAACTTCTTTCCTTCACCTGCAAAGTACCTCTGGAGCAGATGTGTGAGGGAGCTGAGTGGAGCTGCCACAAGCACCCTCCAGGGCTCTGTGCAGCTCTGACTGCTCCAGAGTTAATGGGCCATGGTCTCAGTGAATGTTGAGACCTTCTAACCCTTAACCTTCCTCCTTCTTCCACTGCCTTGTGCAGAGTACGAACGGGGAAAACAGTAATTCCTGTATCTTAGCCCCTCCTGCCCCTGATCTGCCAGGCTTACCGTGTTGAAGGTAACTTTGCCTGGTGGTGGAGGATTGACAGCCTTCAGCACAGACGCTGGAGTGGAAACTCCAACCCTCTGTGCTGGGAGCACTGTGCACCTTGAACTATGATGCCTTGTAGGAAATAGCAATGTTACTGAAACATCACCAGTGCTTGTACGTGTGTATTTCTGATTTATTCTGTGACTTGACTTTTACTTAGGGGCCTGGACACCTTCTGAAAAGCCAGCTCTCTTGCAGAATGTCTGGAAGGCTGAATGGGACTGTTTAACAGGATCAAATGTCACTCCAGCAAGGCTCTTTGGTGCAGATTCCTGTAATGCTTGTAGCTTCTGCTTGGCTGTGGGTAGGGAATCTCTTGCCTGAGAACGGATACTCTACAAGTTAATGCTTGATGCTTGCTCGCTTTCTGCATGCTGATGTGATAGAGAAGCAAGCCAGGGAGCTGACACTTGGGGAACTGTCAGGCTTCTGTTTGTTAGACCTCCTGAGACCTCAGTGGGAAAGAATTGTCATCTTCTCTTGACAGTTGGGAAAACAGAGGGCTGAACAGATTTGCGGCAATGATGCAGACTCCCATGTGCCCAGCTCTAGCCCAAGAGCTGCTGGTGCCCATCACAGAGAGATTTCAAGGCTGAAGAGCTTAAGCAGGGCACTGAGGCTCTCCCTAAAAGTGAAGCAAAAGGCTGGGGGTGCATTCAGTGGGCGCCTAACCAGTGAGTTGTCAGTAGGTCATGGCAATGTCAGACAGACTCCCTGCTTCTTCAGGGGATGAGAGCATAACTGTAGGGAATGAAGAAATTCATTCCAGCTTCTTGCTGGAAGTCCTGCCTGTAGAGAAGGAGCTCCAGCAAAGGCTGTCACTCTCCCATTTGTTTTTTCTTTCTCTCTCATTCTTCTATCTCCCTGTCTGGCCATTTGTGCTGCCTGCCTGTTTGTTTGTTGGCTGAGTGGCTGCTGAATTATTTACCAGCCTGACTGAATTAAGCAGCAGCGAAAGCAGGGGAGTGAATCCCACTTAAGACTCTTCCAGGGAGAGGGACGGTGGAGAAGTGGGGTGTGTGGGGGGAGGTGTTGATACATAGTGCTTAATTAAATGTACCAGCCTGTCCTGGGTTGAGAGACACAGGACTAACTTTTCTTCTAATGCTGGGGAAAATTGCACTTTTAGAAGACTCTGGTGTCTGAATTTGTGAAAATATTTACTTTATAGCCAGCCAGGCTCTGTGGGATTCAAGGTTAGTGTTTTT
>KZ505949.1:321759-407344 GCA_002844005.1 Limosa lapponica baueri | reverse complement strand
AGCCTTGCCAGGTGCAGGGACGAGGAGGAGCAAGGCCTGGGCATTTGACCCAGGCTGGCCAACAGGATTATTTCATACCATGAACGTCACATTCAATATAAATTAGAAATGTTTGCTGCGTAGCTCTCTCTCCCTTGATGGTGGGGGTCCAGACAACTCCTTGCCCCGGAGCCGGAGCCCTGAGGCCTTCCCTTCCTCCTGAAGCCATTGCGCTCGCAGTGTCCGCCATTTGCTGTCCACTGCTGGGAGCGCACAGCTTCCTGATGATAGAATTGGCTGAGTATAACTCTTGCATAGCTTATATCAGTATCAGGATTAATACTGGTTCTTTAGTATTACTGTTAATTATTTAGTCTTAGTCTATTACATCTATTTATATTTCAGCCCTTGTGTGTCTTTGTGTTCCCCGATTCCCCTTTTCGGGTGGGGAGGGGTCATCGGGTGATAGAATAATTGTCTAAATGACAATAGATTGTTACGGTTTTTCTCAAACCATAACACAGCCCATTCCATGCAAAACCTTGTGGGAGGAGAAACACCTCCATTGGCCCGAGACGCGGCTGAAGCAAGCCAAGCGCATGGCTAACGCAGCAGCTCAGTGGCAGTGTGCCCCATCTCCCGCCTGAGTGAGGGCCCAGCTGCTGGGAGTTACCTTCAGCCCTTGCCAGTGTGGTGACAGCCCCGCCACATCCCAGTGTGCTGACAAGCGGCCATTCCCCTCCACCACATCAGATGCGTTGTTTGTGATGGTTGGTGTGCTGTGGGGGGTTAATTGGGTTAATAAGCGCATTGTATGTTATTAGAGGGTGAATTGGCAATTATGCTAATTATTGCATCTCCCAAAGTCCCAGAGTTACTGAGGATGCTTAAAAGGACAGTAATACCGCATACTAAATCAGAGCTGAGTATCTGGACACCAAAGGACCTCTCTTTACTGAATGGTGGTGCACCAGGTGTTTGGCGTAAGGAAATGCCTCCTTGTTGGCATATGCCTACCATATCAGCAAGAATGTCCAAGCTTAGCACACAGTCCTTAGCTTGTGCATCCTCTCCTGTCTGTGTGTCTTTCAGCTATAAAGTCTTACAGATGGGAAAAACGAGACATAGATCACTGTGATATATCCGGTCTGGGTACTCTCTCCCTAGAGCATGCATGCTCCAGTGCGGTTGCTTTCTCCAAGCCAGTGTTCCCTACCTTGTGGTGGACACAGCCTTGTGACTCTGGAATGTGCCCTCATCGCAGTTCTTCGGACTGTAGCAGTTGGTTGAAATGTCAAAGATCTTCCCAAGACTCTGTTCTCCTTCCCATCATGCTCTGCCTGTGCTGAAAAGCAGCAGTCTTCAGGTCACTATTTGCCAAGGTGCAGAAGCAGATTCTGATTTGTAGATTCGCCATGTTGGGCTGCTCTCTATGGTTGCATCACTTTGTCACATGATTGTTTGTTACTGTCGCACCACTGTAGTAATGCCATCCTGGCTCTTCCTACTATGTAGGATTCCCAGTAAAGATAACCCAGGGATGCCTTTGTGCTCTAAAAATAGCTTTGAAACATTATTTCTGTGTACTGAGAAGTTTCAAACTATATAGCAGTGTGGGGGTTGAGAAAGGTTGTTATCCTTGCTACCATGGGCTCACATGAAATGCTCACCAAGATTAGTGCTGGCTTCAGTGAGAGCAGAACTGAGGCTGAGAAATGGGGAATACCACAATGTGCTCCGAGTCATCCATAATGCTGATCTGAAAGGTGCCTATCCAAAGCAATATAGTACCAGCATGTGGGCTGCACAGCCTTTCCAAAAGGCTGATGAGATTATCTGGTGATTAACCTGTGCTGAGCTCCATCCTGGTTGCAATGTCTCCAGTTACTCCTTAGGCATAGCCACGCTCATGCAGTATAGCTATAAACTGGGTTCAGACTGCAGAATTTATGACATCTGAGGCCTAACCAAGGAACTGATGCACCTTTTAAATCTATAGACTGTTTCTCTCATATTGTCTTTTCCCTGAAAGAGTTTTCATCTCACCTGGTTTAGTCAGGAAAGCCATTCATCCATGAAGATACTTGTGAACCTGGGAGTGCTTTAGTGTCACATGAACAGTACAGAGCATCTTTGTCCTAGGCCAACTGATTGAGAACTGGTCTGTGTCAGCCCTTTCTTTCACATGTGGCTACACATGCTTCAGTCTATTAGGAAAATCTTAACCCCTCCAATCAGCCTGCTTGCACTGCTGTCTCCCAGACTTCTGACTTCTTAAGGCATCTCTTCCCTTCCAGAATGTGGCATGTCAGAAAAGACAGCAGATGCAGAAGGGAGACTAATCCTTATTGTCTATAGCATCGCTTTACCATGTGAGGTAAAATACTGTCTCCAGAGGTAGATAAAGAGGGAGCTGGAAACAGCACGACATGAGAAGAGCACTGCGCGATCAAAAGCACATGCTTCATGAATTTATCATGAACTACCTCTGTGTGACTCTTGCTACATAAATCAACTGATAAATCACTATGTAAAAGATTATATACAACAATTCACCTTTTCCTTCCCATTTCTGCTATATCCCTCTTTTGAAGTTCATTGTACAATCGGTGTGAACGTGCTCATGCACATTGCACACTATTGCAGAGATACGTTTGTGGCACATCAAGGTAAGGGATTTTTCTTGAATAACCTATGCAAGTACTGTCATGTTTTGCATCAACAGTAAGTGATCTCTTATTGCATAAAGCAAGGAGTTTAAAAGAGTTGATGACCCTTTCTGGCTTTTTTCCAGATGGTGATCATGTGTGTGCGTTACTGCCCAACCTTTTCCAATAAGTTAATTCCCACTCTTAGAATTGTAATGGCTGCATTGAGTTGGGCTGCCCTCCATAATGATTACTGACAGAAAAGAAAAAGTGCTTTTTCACTGCATTCCAGGATTCCTCCTCATGCCTTGCCAGCGTTTTGTGCAGGTGCCTACACTTTGCACTTTGCCTAGGACTTGCTCTGAAAACTGAGGCATCAGGTCCAAAAATCATGTTGGCATGAGCATACGTGTCACATTCTAAGGCTCTGCAGCAACATTCGAGTCAACCAGTTCTATACTGCCCTTGTGTCTACAACTAAATTAATGTATTTCTTTAATAAGAAAACTTAACTGTCTTAGATCATCAGCAGACATTGTCTAGCTAGATTTCAGCAAAGCACTTTGTAAGGTATGTCACGGGAATATTATATTCTCAGAGAAAACAGAGATTAGCATGTATTTTGTATAGTACAAGAGGGGCTAACAATGGGAGACTGCACAGGAAGGAAAAGTCATAAGTGTGGAATTCTGTCAGCACAATGTTGATGTATTTACGAATGTTAATTCTACTACTTCTGTACAGATTTACTGGGCAATATTAGGATTCTGCAGAAGCATTTGTATGTACAGATGTATCAGAGGAGCCAAGGGCCCCTCTTCCTTTGCCTTTGTACCCATTGAATGGTATTTGCTGCTCCAGTCTCTGCAAGAGGAAATGACCCTCTCTGGTGCTGCCATCCCCTGCTGTGTTTCAGAGAGATTTACTGCTCTCTCCTCACTTACTGTACTCAGGAGCTGGTATAAAAGCAAATACCTAAGGGATGCATATATCAGCAAAACTTGTTCTCCCTGATTACCCAAGTTAGGCTAGGGATGGGCTTTTTGTCAAAGGAAGGATTGTAAGTCTGGGTGTCTTCCTTGGATGAGGTCAGAATTTCCCCCTAAGTCTGCTCCTGTCCGCATGTCTGAGCCTGGAAGGAGAAGGAGATAGTCCTACCTAGCGTGTCAAAGGAGAGACAGTATTCCTGGCTGATACCAATACCAATGTCAAAGGGACGTCTTCTTTCTATGGCATGTATAACCAAGCAGATGATAGCTGCACGTGAGCATCAGGGTCATCCTGCCTCACACTCGTAATACTGGGTGCAGCTGCCACTACTGTACAACGGCAAAGTAAAGGCCATTTCCCTGCTTGGCAGACTTGGCAGGGCAATGGTGGAAGAGGTGCACGTTGGGGAGTGGGTGCTTGGGCAGAATGACAGAGGGAGTCCCAGATAGTACAAGAGGGAGAGATTCAGAGATGACAAGGGAGAAGAGATCACATGGGACTGGAAGAAAGGAAGGTAGATATCTAGAATAAAAATTAACACAAAGGGTGAACAAAAGTCACAAGGGTCACAAAGTACTGCGGGAGGATACAGAGAGGGACTTGCTTTGGCAGCAGTCTGGAGAGAATGTTTTTCTTCTCTTCCATTTTTCTTTGTCAACCTTTACTCTTTCTCATCTTTCCCACATAAATATCTTAATCAGCTGCCCACATGGCAAGTCAGTCCAGCACGTATTCTGCACTACTCAGCTCTCAGCGACTGGTTGATCTGTGCTGTTTCTTTTTGGTGGGGTGCTCCTCTCCCTTTTCCATTTTCCCATGTGGGAATTTGATACCAAGAACAAACCTTTGGATCTTGTCCCACTGGCAGGAGATGATGTGTTAACAGAAGTGAAGGGAGCCATCCATGCCTAGTACTTCAGAGCCATTTCCTCTTCCACTCAGGGATGTTTGCTAAAGAGGTGTTTTGGTTTAACTGTAGCTTATTGGATTATGTGATTATGGCATTTGAATTCTTTATTAGATCTTTTCTATCTTGGTCCCTGGGGTTGAGAAGGACTTGTTTTCTGGCCTTTGATGTGTTTGAAAAGTCAAGCTATTTGTATCACAGCTCCTTTGCTTTGATTCTTTGATTCCTTCTCTGGGGAGAATTCTGATGTGCAGAGCTCAGCTTTGTGTGCGTCTGCTGCATGGGATGTCTTTGTGGTTTGTTTTTGTACAGGGCACGAAACACCCCTCCTGCTCCCATCTTTGCAAGCTGTCATGAAAGAAGGCTATTGCTGACCAGTTATTTTGGAAAACTTGTGTTTGCTGAAAGCTATACAGAAAGTTCAGTATTTTGTAAGAAACACAGTACCTTCGCTTGGAGGGGATGGTTGGCATTGCAGTGTGGCATTGCAGCAATGCTCAGATTTCCACTCAGCCGCTTTCTTCTGCGTCTAGAAAAAAATCTTATCATTATAGTTCACTTATCAAAAGAATTTTCCTCACATTCTGCTGTATCTGCTCTTTCCTGATGATTTTGGCTGGGGTGCCAGGAGAGGACTCCTCCTAACCCTGTAGTGGGAAGTGAGAAGCTTCTGCTCCGGTGCTTCACCACAAAGCAGCACCCTGCGAGCAGAGTATGAGAGAAGGGAAGTTTGCTTAGCCTGCAAGGGAAGGTCAGGCCCAGCCTGTTAAACCCTGCCAAGAAGGGTCAGTGTGGTGAACCAACTTACCTGTCATTTGTCACCTGTCAGTGCTGAGCACAATACACTTAATAGCACAGTAGTGGAAAAGGCAAAGGGGATTTCAGTTGGGGAGAGGTGAGGTAAGCCATAATTAACGACAACGCTGAAGGAAAAACTCCATCTTGGAGCTGCTGAGTTTCTTTTGTGAGCTCAGGTGTTTTCACACGTGCTCCGAACACACAGCAGAGCCACATCCATACACCCTAACAGCCGCCCGCAGTTGCGTTCTCCACAGTCTGTCATATCAGGAAATGGGACAAAATAAAAGAGCCCTTGTGGACATAGGCAATGACTGCAGTATGAAGATTTGTGAGGCGGTGTTCCTGCTGGTGGAGAGCACAGGCACAGTCTGAGCTGTTGACTGAGGGAGCAGAGAGGAGTCTCCCATGCTTATGTTAATCTGAAATTAATCTCCCCACCCAGCATGGGTGAAAAAGGGGCTCATTGGCCCCAAGGAGGACACTGTTGTTAATGGTCACTCCAGCAACAAGAAACAAGGGGTTCCCCCCCTCCTCCTCCTTTCCCTGTAGGATGAGCTAATGCCTGTATCTCTAGTGGCTGGTTTGTGTATAACCTCTGCTGCATGGATGGTTACTGCCGCATTCCTGCTTTTCCCAACACTGAGAACATGCATCTTTTCTCCTTTGGTTCCTGAGTAGCTTCCAGCCAGTGCCATGTCCCTGTATAACGTACTCACATGTACTCCATGGCACAGGCTGCTTCAGCGTTGAAGCGTACGCTAGTTGGAAACAAGCAATTCGGTGACTGCTTTTTCTCCCAAGACATAGTGTGGAAATATCTTTGCAAGGGTTGCCAGTGCCCAAGCAGTGATTTGGTTCCCACATCCTGCTCTTGTTTTGCGCGGCGACAGCTAGCAGAGCAGGCTGTGAATGCTGAGCCTGCGTTCTACCTCACCCCCAATACTTGTAGCTTAAGTGGGCCTGAACTATTTTTAAAGGAAACCTTTCAAATGTCGTTAACAACAAAGTCATAATGGCAGCCTCTGACACAGCTGGAAAACATCTGCAAACACTTGGAACAGGTAACAGTTTGATGAGGGCAAAGTTGTATCAGACTGCACATGGCTCTTGGGGATTAAAAGCCTTAGCTGGGGTTAGCACGACCTCTGGTTTGGCTTGGAAGCACATTGTGTTCAGGAAATACTGGTAAATCGTGGCAGCTCCTTGCTTCTGGAGAGTGTCAAGATGTAGGACACCAAACGAAAAGATAATTTACCTGACAAATGTAGCCCTGCTCTTTACGGCATTTTCTTCTTGAATTTGCTCATTATTCAGAAGTTGTTGGATTTCTGTGCCATTTTGGATGGTGGAGAGTGAGCATTTTGGGTTGTGATAGGCTGTCCTTCAAAGAGCTGCCTACACTTGGTAACTGTGGTCACTGTTTGTGGTTAAATGACTAATGTTTTACATTCCCTAACCTTGAAAATAGTTATGGTTCAGATTTTGCTGGGATTAGTTTTGTTGTTCTGTTTCTGTAAAGACTTAGGCAAGTGGCTTTCTGCTGATGCAGACAATCATGGGAAGCATCTTTGAAGCTTTATTATTCACAGCAACTGTGGCAAGAGCACAGCAATAACAAGAAGAGTGATTCCCATGGCCAAATAAATATTCGTGATGCTTCTTTTGCTACATTTGCTCTGAGGAGTGTATGTATGGTCAGGATGTCATGGTTTTTATGTTCCTGCTATTTTGGCTTGAGATCTATATGGTGATAGGGAGACCCTGAGGTGTGAGGACCACGCTGTGTTGTCAGTGTAGCAAAAAGACAGTGGTGTGTTCTGTGTCCTCTCAACCTATCACCTCAGGATTACTGGTGTCTCAACAACCTTTTTTTTTCCCTCAATAATTTTGGTTGAAATGCCAGGTGAAGTGGATTTGGTATTATTCTGCTCATGATGGAGCCATTAAACAACACTGAAGTTGCCCCATACGTGATGCTATTATTTTTTATGCCAGGAAAGCTACAGCTCATCTCTTTTTTTCTCTCTTAATAAGGCACACTTCTCACTTGAAGCAGGCACACTCAGAGCGTGAAGCACCTCCTACATACAGAAGAAGACAGCAGAGCCTCAGTGCTCCAGCTGTCTCTCATGGTGTCCTCTGGACCTGTGTGGTGCCGTTTGGCAGAGCAGTCCACACCGCTGCTACATAAGATGCCCATTAGAAAGACTCTGATTTTATGGGCCTCTCATTTTAATTTTATCAGCTACGCTTTAAGCAGAGTAAATAATGTCAAAAGACCTTATTGGAAAGACCATGGCAGAAGTTCTAGATCTGTGCAGTAACCTCTGTGTTGGAGACACTGTTACTGAATCAGGGTTCGCTAAGAAGACTTTTCAGAGTTTGCAAAGAGGTAAGCTGAGATAAAGGGGATAATTCAGTTTAAATATTTTTTTCCAGTTTCAGATCTAAGACTATTTAAGAGAACAGCAAATATTCTTCCTCATCATCTCATTTTTTAAATTCACTCTAAGTACCTGGTCAAGTAACTGCTTTGTGTCTCACTGTGTCAATCATTGCGGACTAATCCATGAGAAGGCTTGTCTGCAGGTTGTCCAGTTGACCTCAATTTGAGCATTCTTGGGAGTGGAGCAAGGAGGCATGTGTCTACCAGCAAAACAGGGGAATACCAGGCTTCAACACTTCGTCTGTACGCCACATGTATCTGCATAAACTATATTGGTAAGGAGTAGAGTTCTTTATCAAAAGCACTGGAACAGCCTCTAGGCTATATAAAATTATGCAGATACAAGGGCATATTAACAAATGTAGAAGTTAATTCATTAACATTATTCTCTTCCCTAAAGAAAACACTAGTATCGCAGTGAGATTAGAGGCAAACGTTGTCTTCCAGATACAGCTGTGCTAGTAAAAGATGTTACCATCACCAACTGATGTAACTCTTTACACTGGTCACTGGAAGATCTCCAGGCAAAGTTGAGTGTCTGTTTTAAGCAGTTTCAGTTGGTGGCCACAGCAAACCTGTTGGCTCTACCTGAAGAAAATTAGAGAGTGCTCACAAGAAGCGTTCCTTTGGAAATCTGGTGGAAACACAGCCCCTGTAAGGACAGAAGAGATGGGAGGAGTAAGTGAGCAGCTGGGGGAGGTAAGTGCTGGTTCTGGGTGATGATGATGTCACTGGAGTGACAGCAGAAAACTGTCTGTATGTAGACACATCCTTTGTTATTGCTTATAAAGGAAAGTTTCAGCAAATCTTAGATGACTTCTTTGCCTGTCATAAACAAACAAATTAGGGTAGAGGGTAGGTACAACTTTTATATAACTGCTAAGGTGCCTGCCCAAGATTATGTGAAGTCAGTGGTAGACCTAGAAATAGAACATAGGAGTCCTGGCTTTTTAGCTATCTTCACTAACCATTAGATGATACTTCCTCCAGATGTTTCAGTAAGGGGTGCTATAAAAAGTTCTTGATGCTGCTGTTGCAATTCCTCATTTCCAAAGGGCTGCCTGCCTTTTATGTTTTTAATATCATTGCTTTGAAGCACCATTGCTAGAAGTGACAGCGCCAGAAATAATAATAACAATAATAATCTGCATAGCATAACAGACATTTTACCAGCATGTAGGAAGACAAAGGTCTCTGTGTGTTTTGTATTAGCACGCTGAAAAAATCTTAGTGAGTCTATCTGGAATGCATAGGTGGGAACCTTAACCCCTCATATGTGGACAAGAAAATTGTATGCTGACCTGAAGGCTGCATTAAATGAATAAAAGGGCACATGAGCTTCATTCCTTTGGCAGAGCTAGGTCTTTCTGGACCTTATCCCTTGACAGTCTGTTCGGGCTTATGTGTTTAATATCCATGTGACACCAGAGTCTTTAATTTACAAGTATTTTTCCAGTTTCTTCAGTCATATTTAATTATTTCTTTACCGTAGACCAGAAAAGACAGAGGAAAGGCAAAAGCTAACTCAAAGCTTAAAATTCTTTTTTCCTCTGCAAATTCCATCCTTATTTCTGCCATAGCCCATGTTCAAAACCCAAACAATAAAACATATAGCTGTAACATAGGGGAATTGTCCAAAAAGGACAATGTCTGAAGGTTTATGATTAGGTTTTATATTCCCTTCTGTCTACAGAGCAGCACTTCCTGAATGTGTCTGTGGTGGGAAAAGCATCCCAGCCATTTCCCCTTGTGGATGATGGTGTAATTAGAGCTGTAAAGAAAGAACCCATGACACTAAAAGGCTATAAGTACTGCAGATTTAGGACAACAGGTTTCTATGGAAACTGAAGTGAAAATAGGACCTTAAATGGGTGAATAACAATAATACAGAGTTCTCACTTTGGATCAGTCTGGAAGTTGCACTAAAATACTGCTTGCCTTTTAGGCAGTTATTTGCATAACCTTTTCCATGGTGCTCTCAGTGAAACCTTGCCCCCCAACTCTTACATTTCTATACAGAAACATTCTTGCCTTAAGAAAGACAGATGAGGAATTTCCAGTGGATGGCATACACCCATTTATGGATGTTATCGAAATAATTTGAGCATAAAATAGGGAAATATGCAACATAATAAGTTATGGCATCCATTGTGATCACTAGTACTACTGTGTTAGAGTCCTTGGCAGTAGCTGAAAATTTTCCTGCATCAGATGGAATATGAAGTCTTCTTACATTCTGGTTCATCTGTGGTGCATTGGAAAGATGGGGCAGTGCCAATGACACGTTTGCGATACCTCTGTGCAATTCACTGCATGCTGTACTTGCCAGTTCTTGATAGCTAATTGTTTTCTGAAATTCTGCTGGAATGCTTTGCTTTCTAAGACTAGGTCTTGTGTCTGCAGTGGGAGATCCTTTCCTTTGGCTCTTCAGTTTCTGAGGAAATGGGGAACAGTCTCTTATTGGCAGGAAACCTTTCTAGTATTTTCAGTAGAATATGGTGTCTTGCATTGGCTGTGCCGTGCTTTAAGCAACATCTGAAAAGGCCACCGCTAGAAATGCTCCAGGGAAGAACAAAAGGGGACTTTGCATTCTTTGCACTGTGATTTTTTTTTTTTTTCTTGTTGAGAATTTAACAACAGTGGAAGAAATGAAACTGCAGCAAGGGAAAGATCGAACTGCTAGTGACAGAAATACCCATATGATCCTTTTTGTTTCTGTAGGAACAGCTGTGCAAACTCTGTAGTAATAAATATACTAACTCAGGGATATTTAAGAAAAAACTATTGTAGATAACAGTCTTCTCTGCAACTAACCTGTATAGGCTAAATACATAGAACTGTATATGTGGAATTATTGCTAAAATCAGTGGCGACTGAAGTGGGACACGTTTGTGCTGTAGCTGACAGTGAGAGCTTATCACCCCCCTGGCACTCTGAATGGTTCATGTCCTCTACAGCCTGAAACATGAATTAATTTTGCAAGCAGTGGGGTAAAAGTCACATAAGCTGCAGTTTAACTCTTTGCAAACTGTCCCAGAAGAGCCAGCGTCATAATATGCTGGGTCTGCTTCCCTGTCAGCATTGGTGCAAAGCCACTGTTCCAAATAGGAACCACTTCAATCAGTCCGTTGCCAGTCTTTGAATCTGAGTGAAGATCCCGATTTGTGGGAGTGCATCATGCATACAAGTGCCAGTGATTTCTGGTCTGAAGCTTGTGTCCTTCTATTTGAGTTTTAGTTAAATAATGCAGGCTTCCCTGAGTCTCCAGCTTTATCTTGCCATAAATGAGAGAGAAACTGCTTCTCTGTGCATGTATCCAGAATCTCTCATTGCATGGCAGGCCAGGCAGATTCATGATCCTAGCTGCTCTACTTGTGCAGGCTCAGGGCATCATCCAGATGCTGAGGCTCTGGCTCCAGGCAGCCTTTCCACAAAATAAATGCTGTTAAATTTTTGATCTGATTGGCAGCCCTGGGAATTCAATTCAAGTCCCTGGGGAGAGGCAGGAGAGCATTTATTTTCTCTGTGGCTATTGTAATGAAAATGAATAAATTCCTCTCCCTCCCCCCCCCATCCTCAGGTTGTCACTAGCCTGGATTAATTTTGTGTACGTTTTTCGTATTCCTTCTCTAGCTGCTTCTTGAGAAGGGGATTGCCTGATTTTCTGTTTGAGTTCAAATCAAAGCCAAGCAACCTGGTAGGTGTGAATCCAGGAAGGGAAGACAAGCGACCTGGCTGAAGTCTCTGCAGCCTAATGGCTATGTGAATACTTGGTGCCCCGGTAAAGAGAGAGACTTATTGGGGCTGATGGGAGCAAGGCTGGTCACACTGTCCATTTCCTTTAGCACATCTCATCATCGTTCTCTTCTTGTTAAGACATTACTTGATGATTTGCCCATGGATTTTCCTTTTATTCTTGGCAAATGTAAGTTATTCACGGCTGAGCTGGGGCCTAGGTGCTCCCCTTGTCTGCCTCCTATTCATCTGTGTGCATCTAAGGTAGGATATTAGCTCAGAGCACTCACCAGTGAAGAGCTGCAGCGTGGGTTAGGTCAGACACAAATGAATTGGAGGTGAACAGCAGCTGGGACCCAGCGCAGGGGCTGGGCCGCAGCCTCAGCAGTCACTTGGGGATGCTGCACCACAGACGGGCAGCCAGCCCTCGGAGTCAGAGCAGGGACTGTAGGGACCAGCCCTGACGTGCTCGGCTGAGGAAACCCTGTCTAGCCCTTGTGTGCATTTTAGCATAGTTAAACTGCACGCTCATGGAAGAGCTTGCAGGGAAAAATGGCAAATAGATTTTTGGGCTGAATTTTTCTTCACTGAAACTTTCTGCTCAGTCTCTTGCCTTTTGAAGGGAAAAATGAAAATAGAAATGTAGAGTTTGGGGGAGAAACTTTTTCATTTTGAAAATGCTTTTTCTTTTACAGATCTGATTTATGGTTAGTTTCTCCCCCAGAATTTTATTTAAAAAAGCAAGCAATATTTCTCAACCAGCTTCGTTTATATGTTTAAAATTACTTACATGCTTAAGCGTCTTGCTGAATCAGAGCTTTAAAACAAACCTTTCCTTATCTTAACTGTCATACTTACTTTAACTTATGTACGGACATTAACTATAATGGTTATATGCTCTCTCTTTTATGTCATAATTATAGGTCTTTAAAAACCTTTTTAAAAAAATATGTAATTATTATAGAGATCAGAGGTTTTACCTTAAAATGTCAGGTATTTGCATAAAAATTTACATATATGAATGTTAACCAGGGCCATAGAAAGAGAAACGGAATTTCACTAAACTCCTTGCTCTGAATGAGGACTCCAAGATCAGAGGTTTGGCTAAAAATACAGATGATGACACCAGCTGTATTCCCCAAATCCTTGCACAATTGCAGAATTGTCTGATGTTTCTGTTGGCCATCATTCTGTCAGGCTGGTCAGGAGTGCTGACACGCACCTTGCTGGTGCTGCACTGGAGTGTTAATACCTCGTTGAGCTGAAAGAGAAACGTGCACCTCTTTTTAAAGCAATTGATTTAGTGATTTATAATCTGCAGACTGGAGGCTCTTCTGAGAGCACCGAGGGAAAGTGAGCCTGTTGTCAGCGTGCTTGGATTTGCTACACAAAGCCTAGGACTGACACTGGGAAATGTTTAGGATCTGCAACCTGGAAAAGGTTGGTAACTGTTGATTCAGACTGTCAGCGGTCTCAGCAGTCAGAGCTGCTCCTGGTTAAGATCTGGACATTTCCTTTCCAGCCTTCACCAGGGGTTCTGGGTCCGTTCTCAGTCATTCCGTGTTCCCAAAAGTATTATAAAAATGGAAAGTGTTCAGGGAGACGTGATTGCTCTTAGAAACATGAGGCAGCTTCCACAGAAAAAGAGAGATTATTTAGGTTGAAGAGGGGGGTAATGATGGAGAGTTACTCTGGAAGCATGTGAAATAAGGACTAGTATGATGATGGTAAGGAACTCCTCTTTCTGCATTTTACAGTAGAAGAGGAAAGAGATGTTGGATAACTTTGAAAGATAATTTTTAAAATGGCTAAAAAAATGTTGCCACGTGCTGCAGAACATCTTGCCAAAAGGTGGCACTATGCCAGGAGTTCAGCAGGATCCAAAGAACTAAGGAGGGGAATTTTCCAAGGCAGATAAAACGAGCTGGGCATTGAACTCCCTTTGGAAATTAGATGAATGCTGAACCTGCATTCATGATCTTCTTACCCCCTCATTGTCTCTTAATTGCTGGGAGCCTCAACAGTTGAATTAAAAAGGATAAAGTGGAGTAAAATGGTAAAGCTACAAGAACCCTGTATGTCAAGGCATAAACCTCTGACTTGTCCCTGCTAGGAAGGAGCTTTCCCTCTGGGCAGATTGTTCTGTAATTTGCCTGCTGTGAAGCTCCCCACGTTTACATCTTTGCAAGGGATCGTTTAACAAAAAGGAAAACAAGCAAAAAACTTCCCGTTTCTGAAGCACCAAAATCCGGCAGTGCATGAAATCCTGAGGATTTCCGTCACGCCGACGCGGGGTGAAGGTGCTGCTGTTGGTGCGGGTGGGGTGGTGCTGGCTGCCTGCCACCATCCCACCTCCAGTCGCCTCTGCTCCATTTGGAAGGGGAAGGAAGGATGAGCATGCTCGAAGGGGAAATTATTTTTCTGAACTTGTTTGAGTGTTGATGTTAATTTGTCATGTTTTGTGATAAAGTCTTAGTATCTGGAAGCTTTTCGTCTCTGATAGTCAGTACAACAAATCTGCACTGGCCCAGAGCAACCTTCCCCAGCACGTAAATCTTGTAGAAGGATTTCTTTCAAAGCACAGGCCTCTTGCACACAAGCTAAATGAACATATTCTCATTTAGGAAGTAATTAATATATGATGAGCAAGGACTGAAAAGGAGACACTGACAGTGGAGACACTGTAGCCAAGTAGTATCAGCATTTACGTACAGCGTTCGTATCTGTAGATAAATAGCAATGCTATAATAGTATTGTTCTGTCCGTCTGTTTAACATGAGAATGGCACATACACAGGTGAGTATATGGAAGGAGACCATGCTATTTTCTTGAGACCTGCCTGTGTGCTATTTTAAGACGGCATCATTTTCTAATAGTGATAGCGGCAAGCTTGCAGTGGTTTATAAACCTCTAACTCAGCGGTGGTCCGTGATGGAAAAAGAGCCCACCTGCCTGTGTAAGTCATCCCCCTGCATCTTGCTTGCAGTTTGACTACTAGAAAAACAGGACTTTTTCAGCCAAATTAATATGTAAAAGCTAAACTATATCCAGTTGTGAGACATCTAAAGCAATTTTAGTGTCAGTCTTTGGGATTGTGATTTACGCTATGTATGCCTTTTGACTGTGGCATAGAATAGCTTTAAAATATGTTCTGATGGAACACGTGCTGCTGCCATCTTTGTACTGGTATGGGCACAGTCAGAATCCACAGGCAGCTAGAGCAGAGCTTAGTGTCTTTATTGTAATGTAGGTTTTTTTCTTTATGGCTTTGATTTACAATTTTTTCCCTCTGAGTCACAGTGGAAAAAAACTTTAATTTTTGATAAATTCTTTTTTCTGGAAAAAGGCAATAAGGCATTATCTTTTACAATGTATAGTCATTGTTTAAAAAAAAAAAAAAAAGTGTTTCGGTACAGATGAGACCCACTACTAGAAAGGAGCACAAAAGGTAGAAGAACACATTCCACAACTTCCATTTGTATTAGCAGATTTGATTCTGTATTTGATTCTGTATTTGTATTAGCAGATTTGATACCAGTTTCATCTGGAACGACCCTGATTGTTCAGCCAGGGAGAAGTGAATGCACCATTGTGCTCATTCCTTGGATGAGAGGGCAGAATTGGGCCCGGGGAATGTTGATAGCCAGGCAGAATAAAGCTGGTGGTATATTGCTGGGAGAGCGTCTTCAGTCTGAGCCTTCTGTTGGTGTGTACAGCTGTTTTGTGCAATATACTGCAGAGATTCTGTGCATGTTTTATTGCAATAGAGAACAGTGCGTGCCTTGGATGTAAGCATTAATTGTTTCTACTGGTGGCATCTGAACAGATTACTAGGACCTGCAATTTGCTGCAAGGCAGCAACCCATGTGATAGAGATTAGGGGTCAAAATCTGCTCCCCTCTATACTGTTGTAAATACCAATAGTCCAGTTGATTTTATTAAAGTAACTCTGGATTTAAACTGGTGTGATTAAGGACATCTGACCTTGTTGTTTTGTTATGTTTGTTAATACATACAATACTGTACAGCAGCAGTCTTTGTAATGGCAATCGATAGAAGAGATTCCAATATGTTGCTGAGATTTTTGAAGGAGTCTAAATAACTGTAACATGAGCCTTTCGTTAACTTCAGTAGTCCCATGTTTAAGTGTCTGAAAACCTCAGCTGTACAGCGTAAAATGGAAATGATGTTACAATGGAGTTTTATGCAACATCCTCCAAAGAGAATGCCCTCATTTCAGACTGAGCTGTGAGGAAGAACAGTGTGCTGCAGGATATTGCAGAGACATCATGATGCACAAGATATATAGCACTGATTACACAGGATGAACAGGCAAGTGAGTGCAAGTAACGTTAGTGGTTACTCATGGATTTAGTACTTGATCTTATTACCGTGAAAGCCTGTAGCAAAACGTCCGCCAGCTCGAGGGGGAGGAGAACCAAACCCTGCTGTTACAGCCGTAGAGCACAGCCGTCTTGTACATGCTGCAGAGAGAATAGTGCATCGTAATGCAGATTACATTGGTTTGCTGCAGCGTCAGGGAATCTCCTGGTGGTGTGTGCTCTGTAGTAGAAATGTCACTTAGCCTGCCTGCTTTTATAAATAAGCGTAGTTATTTTCATACTACTTTTGTTAAATTCACAGCTGCTAAAACAGCTCTGAGTGGCAGGGGTAAGCCAGCTTTACCTGCAGCCACCCTGGCAGGATGCAGGGTTTTGATGTTTGTTCCTCCATGGAAGAACAGCAATTTTGTTCTCACACCTCCTGCCTGACCTTGCAGTTCCCTTGCGCAGCAAATGTTGCAGGGAGGCTCATGGTAGAGCTGTGGGACAGAGAGATTTCTCCTTGCCAGGGGAAGCAACCCTTGCCCACTGTTTCTCCTCTATGTCTTTTGCCTCCCTGAGCAGAAGGACCCAGGGATTAGTGCCTCTCTTGGCCTTTGAAGTGGGAGCCATCACTGGCCGTGTGGGTGGCTGTGTGGGAGGCTGGGGCTCAGAGGAAAGAGCAAAGCCCCTGCTAAACCTGGGTACAGGGTCATGTCACCTGCTCAGAGCCACTTCTGCATGTAGATTGGGTCTGGCTGCATCCTGCTTTCGGGCTGTTTGCACTGTGGGTAGGCCAGGGTGGCCAGCAGCCACTGACTTACTAATGATTTCATAAATGATGTATGTGCCAGAGTTTAACTGGATGGCTACTGGGCCCTGTTTCTGATGCCTTCAGGATGGAGTCTTTCTTTGAGCCTTGTGATCTTTTGCTCTTTGGATTTTGGGGTTACATCAGCTGCTGATTCTTCCTGGGAACTTGATCCTCCCATAGGTGACCAGCTATCAAAACGACAGTCACAAATCTGATAATTAATACTTACTTTTTCCTGGTGTTTCATACACCCCTTCTTCCCATTTGCTAAAGGTTCTCACTGACAAAACACAGGCTGAACTGGTTGAAGAAAACAGTGCAGGCAAGCAGAGACAGCATGGTCTTACCCTTGTGCTCTGCGAGGCAAAGTGTGGATGAGGCAGTGGCAGTGTAGTGTCTTGGTGAAGCCCTAAGCTAGTACACAAGAGGCTCAAGCTCTTTCCCAGCCCTGTTTCTGGGCTGTTCTATTACTCCTCAACTGCATGCCTTACTCCCCACTCATCCTGTGAGATGTTAAGATTTCAGGTCCAAGAACTGTGGCATGTTAGCATGACATCTAATGAGGCAGGCAGGGCTTTAGTCCTCGGCTGGAGTTTTTAGGCCAGGTGCAAATGTAATTGGTATTTGGTGCTCTGGTTGGTTGGTTTTAAAACACCGTAGCCTGTCTGGGTAGGAGTCCAAATCCCTTGCAGTGCCAAGCACTGCAGCAGGTGGTTCTGTCACACAAACAATGAACAGGTCCCACAGGTGAACACTGCAGAAAGGGTCCCTTCACTCTTGGGGTGTAGAGAAATGTGGTAACTGCTTAGAATGCAAAATATTCTCATTTTATTTAGTGCCTTGTCTCCTCCTTCTGTTCCACCTTCCAGCTGTGCCTGCCATTAACTGAGAGTATAACCAGTTCAGAGGGGTTGTTGCTTAAATAAAAGTAGACATAAGTGTTCATAGAATTTCTAGTGTAACAGGCTACATATTACTACATCTATGGACATTATTAGCTGATAGAAACAACAAAAGTAAGCTTTTACTCTTTCCTCTCATCTCTGCAATATCTATCAGTCTGGACTGTGCTCTGCTTAAAAATTACCAGTAGATTACAGGGTCTGTCCTCTCTGGCCTGTGTCCCACTGAAAGTGATGGGGTCACAGTCTTGCGGTAACTTAGACTGAAGGATCTTTTATTAATGGAGTGATGCACCAGTAGTAAAGAGTCAGAGTGGAACATGTGGCTGAATTTCCCTCACTGTTCATCTTTTTGGTCTGAAAACTCATTGTATTTACACTCCAGTTTCTGGAAGACAGTTATGTGGAGCCCTGTGCTGTTATTTTAATTAACTGTCTGAGTAGAAGCAGCCTCCAAAGGCAGTGTTGAGGCTCTGTCTTCATTGAGAGGAGCTGTTGTGTTGTGCAGTGGCAGTGAGGAGTGTGCCAAGGCTGACTTAGCTTGCAGGTCTGAGAAATTTCTGTTACCAGTTCTCCCATTCATGAAAAGAAAATCCCATTCATCTTCCTCGTACTCGATTCTGCCCTCTGTAATAGGTTAGAGGGATTTAACTCGCAGCACTGGGAGTAGGAATTTTGAAGTGTCAGACTCATTTGCTTCCTTGACTGTCCCATCATTTCACCCCAACCAGCAGCTGCGTATTGACCTACGAGGACTGCTAGCCCTCAGTGCATTAGTTTATCTCCCAATTTTCTGCCCTCAGGAGCTAGGCTCTGTAATAAGCCAGGGAGGTTAGAAGATCTGTGTGAGCGTTAAATGGATCTATGCAGCTTTGACACAGCTCCAAATCAGACCAGAATCACTGCTTCTCAGCTCTGTCATTATTGCTGTAACAACTTAATTATTTGATTTCCAGTTGCTACTGTTTTGTTGTTGTAGGCACTGTATGAACATAAAAAAAATGACGGCCTCTGCCCTGAAGCTCTTGCAGTCTTGCATACGCAAGGCAGCAGACTGACGCAATGAATGCGTATTACCAGGCAATTCAAAGTATAAAGCAACAGTTGGGTTTTAGCCTCGGGTCCTCATGGCTGCCAGGTGCTGGTCTTGTGGTTACGTTTCAAGTTTGCCTTCTCCTGGATGCAATGGGGCAGGCTTGCTTGTCTATCATTTATGCGAGTGTAATACTTTGTTTTGTGTTTAAACAATGTAAAATGTTGTTTTAGTGCACAGCTTGAATGAGACAAGAAGCCTGAGATGACTAGTGGGGGGATTGTCCTGTGCCAGGTAGAGCTGACACAAGCCACTTATGGATAGCTGTTGGTTTTCATTGCCCTGTCCTAGTTTCATTGCAGAATTTGGTGTTAGTTATCAAAATATCATCCTCATGGTATCTTTGACTTCCTCTGTTGGCTTTCCCCTGGTTACTCTGACCAACATAGTTTAGTTCATAGAGATGTTGGGAAGAGGATACTCTCGTAGGAAATCCAGAAACATGATCTAGACAATTAAGCACACTGGATAGATAATAAACTCCAACAAAGAACACTCAAAGTCAATAGTTGTGGCAAGCTGTTAGCAAATATTCCAGATAAGTAAGATATTCCAGGAAGTATTGCAAGTATTCTGGTGTGTAGTATGTTTGCATAAACCATCAGATAAGGCTCTGTTACGCTGTTAAAACAATGATTGGAAGTATCTATTTCTCTTGTTTGGGGGTTTTTTAAAGTAGTTTGACTTAGCCTTGGCTTGACATTTTAATAATTTAACTAATTGTGGTTACACAATGTGGCTATTTGCTGGTATGGTTGCAGTTTAAAAAGTCACAGTACGAAGTCGGGTACAGCGGTACATAGGTTATTAGCAGGCCGAGGAGGGGAGAATGCTGTCAGAGCTCCGGAGGAGCCAGGGGGGATTGCCTTGCAGGGAGGCAAGATTTGGCCATCAGCTGCTTCCAGCAAGCAGCACTCAGCTCCTGCCTCTGGGCTCCCACTTCTGCAGCTGAGGGGTGGTGTTTTGCTTCTCTGTGAAACAGCAGCCCCTGCGAGGTCCTTCCAGACATTCAGCGTGCGGCTGGGAGACTACAGAGAGGAGGGGGGGCGCAGCACGGTGGTGTTGCAAAGCAGGGAAAAAGAAGGGTAACATGCCTCTGCATATCACTGCGCTCTGGGCAGTGCTGTGAGAGGGGACTGTCCCGTTTTCCCTACAGGAACAGTGAAAGCTGCACAGAATGCCTTTAAAACGAGGTCTGCCTGGATGGGGAGGTTGGTAGATATATTGGTATAACAAAGCGGTGCAGCTTTCTAGTGCAGACCGAGCCCCAGGCAGAGCTCCAGTCGTGTTCCTGTTTGACACTGTGTGACTTACTTTTAGAGATGTGGAGAACCACAAGTTTTATGGGCGTTTGCTTCCTTCATAAAACCTAATGTGCTTTATGTGACACCAATGAACAGGGTTAATAATTTCTGGGAGGTAGCTCTGTGTATGTCAGTACCTCAAGGCACTGAAATCTGGTGAGAAGTTGCTCTAATACTTGTCCGTTAGTGTCAGTGCTGCAGTCTCATAGGTCACAGTTTTATAAAACTGGCCTCTCTTATTTTCACGTCTTCTTGAAAAATCACTTTTTCTTCCCTTTCTCACTTTGTTTCATTGCTGGCCAAAGCATGGTTTCTTCAAATGCATCATCCTGCATTGGCATGCAGTCTTTTTGGCTGTTCTTGATTTCAACAGACTTTGCAGAAGAGGTTATTTATATCACCGAAGTTTGCGAGATCTGACTTGTCTTCATCCATATGTAACTAGTAAGTCTTTGATAAATTAAAGTTCTACCCAAGTAAGCATGGAGAATCCCATCATCTTTGGAGTAAGTGTGCTTCCTCCCTGGTTTTGGGAGAGCATCAGCAAGACACATGTTTCTTTTGGTACTCTATTTACTGACAACAGAAACAAGCTATACCACCATTCTCTGATTTAATTCAGCCATAAGAGCCAGTGTTTGTGGGTTTTGTGTTTGTTGCATGGAGTTGGAAACAATTGCAAAAGTAGTTTTTTCCAACATTAGAGATCTTTCCTGACATGCCGGCCTTTTTGTCTTATCAGACCTCCTTTTTTTTTTTTTTGTGGTCTTGCTGCTTTCATGTTATTTTCTTAAGCCCTCTTTGAGACAATAAACTTTTTGATATATTCTGCTTTTGAAGTACTAGTTATTATGGCCCATTTTGTTCTGGCTTCTCTGCTGTTGTTTTCTTCTTATTGATGGCCTTGCAGACCTCTATCCATTTGCTTTTAATGAACCTTCACTCTTTCTGAAGCTTCTTCAGAAATTATGCCTTATATGCAGTGAGATTACATGTAATGATGAATCTTTGCCTGCTCATAGATTTCTTTCTCCATGGGGCAGATTTGTGGCTGGACTTCGCAGAAATGACATGAATAAGGAGATGGTTGAGAATCTTGGATTTCTGTGCTTTGCAGGCCTTGGTGGGGAAAGCACGTAAGGTAGGTACCACAGCAGAGAGTGTGTGTGAAAGCAGTCAGTAAGTCTTGTCCTGAGTTGCATGTAACTGTAATTTTAGTTGACATCAGCGGAGTAGCGAGTGCACTTACACATGTCGTGGGAAAGATGGCAGAACTGGGACCATAATTTGTACAGGAATGGGCTTGAAAAAAAACAGCACTGAACTAAGCAACCCTTGTACAAATGGCCTTTTCAGGTGAGCCTGTGCAAGACAGACCATGCTTCTCAGAAAACCTAATTAGTCCAGGCAGAATGCCATATCAACACAGCTGTCTTGCTTCTAGTTCCTCACTATTGCTGAGCAAGCTTAGCGGGAATTATCTACTGGGCTCTGTGGGAGAGATTCATTCTTCTCCCTTCCCACTGTTTTGGTTACTTTTCCATTCCGGAAGGAGCTGGAAGGAGTGTGGCTCTCTCTGTACTGACACAGGTTGCTGGGACATCCGTACTGCCCTGTGTTGCTGATCTACCCCTTTGGGAGCCTGGTGAGAATGACAGTTGTCAGCAGAGCCTTGAGACTGCTGGCTTTGTGAATGCTGCTGCTCAGATTCTAAGGATATGTGAAGTGCTGTTTCTATACTGTGGTTAAAAAGTATTGGGAGTAATTAGATTTCTTTCTCCTTGCATTTTGTGGTGGCACAAATAGCTTTCATTTTTAAAAGAAGGCATTTTGAATCTGGAGCACGTATCTCATCAGTTTGCTAGGAAGGTGAGACTTGGGATCTGAAAACTTGGGTGGAGTCTTAAGAAATGCCCTAGCAAATAAATGGTTAATCAATAAGGTAGAGCATAGAAATAGGATGGAGGAGTGTCATTATCATGGGATAAGCAAATGATTAGAGTGTTATGATGCTCAAAGTATACCCCTAGAGTCAGGTGCTTAATTATTAATATTATTATTCATGGATGGGTCTTTATGATGTGGGAAATGAATATTTCTGGCACTGGAAGATGTAGGACACCAGTTTAATATGCCAAGCAGGGTTTATGAAACAGCGATTGTGCTTCATATAAATTAAATCTACCCGTTAGCCACGTGCTCTCCACTGGGGATGGAGTCTTCATCCACTTGCTTCCTAAAGCTGCTCATACAATGTGAAATTAAAAAAAATAATAATCTCCTTTTAATATTTTTGCAGGTAAATCAAAATGTTCAAAATGGAGGAGAAAGATAGGTAATGGCAGACATGGGTGAAGGCTCTGGGCTCAGCGGAGGCAGGGTTGAGAGCCTGATCTTGGTGATGAACCCAGCTCTGTTTTCCAGGTAGCATTGACTGCATTCTTCTTTCATTGTGGTATCTCATAATCTCACAAATCCACAGCATGTGTGTGGTTAGCAGCACGTGTCGGAGCAGATACCAAACGGCACTGACACAGCTTTTGTGCTGACATAAGCATCAGCTGTAGCACTGCCAAGGCCAGGCACACTGATCTTTGTTTTGGAACTGTTGTCAAATTGGATGTTTTGGTGTGTGTTTCTTGCATTCCTCTGCTGAACTCCTTCATAGCAAAGGCTTGTTTGTCTGGGACTTAGCCGTACATGGCAGTGATTTGGCTGATATATCTGTGGACCTCTTTGGAGGCCCCTGTGTAAGGGGCTGGGTTAATTCTTATTTGTGCAATAGTATAGACTTGATTCAAATGGGCATCCTAAGCAGATCTAGAAAAAACAGCAAATGAGATTTCTGTAGTGAAAAAAAAAAAGGGAAAAGATTGTTTCGCTTGGCCTCCTATCACCGGGGGCCGACATCAGCCTCTGCAAACTCTAGCTTGTGAGCTGCTCCCTCTTGAGCAGAGGTGGACTGTATGAATAAACGTACTGCTTCCTTAGAGCAAAGGAGTCGTGTCTCTGTGTGGATAAGGGGGTGCTAGGTAAAGCCTTGTCTCTAGGCAAATAGTACATAATTTAGCAGAGGAAGAAGAAGTGGTGTATGAAGTGTTCCAGGGAATGGAGGCTGCATGCACGCTGAGCGTGCTGTGGCTCTTCTCAATGAATGGCGCCTGTTTTCTTCCCTGTGGGTATCTGTCTGTTTGGCAGTGTGGATGTTGAAACACTGTTCATCTTTCACTCCAGTCCTAAAACTCTCGCTCTTGCAAAGTGCTTGTGTGCGTGGTAGGGCAGGTGAGCAGTGGCAGAGATGCCTTTCCTCCTCCTTCTTTCCCTCTCTTTTTTTTTTTTTTCTTTATTACAGTCCTGCTTTTTTGATCTTGCTTTCTGCAATATTACGAGGACTGCAATGGATTGCTATGGCAACTGGCCAACCAGGCCTGCATACTAAATGGAGACACCTCCATGAGGACTCACAGAGTAAGGAGATAGAAGCGTAAGTGATGCAAACAAACAGAACAAACTCCCAACAGCAGCAGTAGCACCACTTGGATGTGTTACCCTGTGGGATGCGATGGGGGAACATAAAGAATGAAGCCCGTTGCTGGCAGCCTCAGGGCCAGAACTTTTTGTCAGGCACCAGCAGCACACTCTTCTGCTCCACCCTCCCTCTGCAGCCTTCACCACAAGCAGTTATCTAGAAGACATGTTGGTCTGTAAATATAGGTGGACTGCTTATCTGCGGGGAGTTGGGGGGATGGCTGTGTGAAATCGGGGATGCAAATGTTCAATTATTGCAGGTTGACAGTGATGAATGGAGCAGGGAAGAGGGGCTGCATGGCTGGGTTCCTCCTCTGGGGCTTCTGTTCTGATTGGTCTGAGTTGCATCCAGGTCCCTGTGCTGGTGGCTCTGGGGAGTGCTGAGCAGGAGAAGGGGACACAGCAGAACAAAAATGCCTCATGGGGCAGGAACAGCTGACAATAGGGAAGGTCTTCTCTGTTTAATGAAACAGGACAGAAATGTTCGTTCCTAAATATCTGGCAGAGGAGGCAAGAAGGTGGGGAGGTTATATGCTTCTCCCTGGCATGCTTGGCTTTATCTCCACCTTCATCTGTCTGCTCTACTGCGTGTCCCTCCACTCTCAGCCACAAGCCCATATGGCAGTTGCCCCTCCCTACAACGGGAAGGAGCCAGCCTTTTTGCCAGAGAAGGCGGGGGGACTGTATGGCGAGGGGGAGGCTGGTGCTGCTGTTAGAGCCAGATGGCCCTGAGGGGCCTCCAGCAGCCTGAGGTGGTTCATTGTAGGCTGCTCTCTCTGGCTCAGACCTTTTCAGCAGGAACCACGCTGCCATTAAAATCTCTTGGGCGCTTCCATCCTGGTGGGCTGTGGGATGAACTGAGTGAGCAGACCAGGGGAAGTGGAGGGCGTTCGGCCCTGTGCTGCAGTAGGGCATCCTGTCTGTGCCTGGGTCCAGGGAGACATGCCGGGTGCAGAGGAGTTCAGCAGACATGCGTATCTCACTGTAGTCCTGGGCTGAGGCCCCACAGAGAGTATGACGGTCACCCTTTTCTTCCAAGGAGCTTCATGAGCCTTTCCCAGCTTGCCTGTCTTTACTTACCATGCTTTACTGAGAACAAACTCCCGCTTGTCTTCTGTGGGGTTGCATCGGTGCACAGGAGATGACAATTTTGCCCTTCACCCAGAAGGAAAGCCAGTGTGTGTTAAAACAACACATTTTTGCAGGCAGGGCAAAGCGCTTGCCCAGGCACCAGGCAGCTTCTTGAAATCAGGGGCAGAGACACAAACCTGATAAAAGAGCAGAACTGCACAGAGTGGACCAGGTGACAGGGAACCCTAGGGAAAGAGGCAGACCTGCTCTTCATAATATCTTTATAAATTAATGAACCCTGCTCAAAGACAGTGTGCAATGGACAAAATGTGCATTTAGCGGTACTTTCACACAGTTTTAATGATCTGGAGCCCTGTGCAGAAAATCAAGCAATGTTGCTGTTCTGGGGCTCCCATTCTGTAATCAGTAATACTTGCAGGTGCTCACCAAACCGACAGCCAGCAGAGGGGCTGTACTGTCTTGCAGAGCACAGCTGTGACAGGGCCAGCACGTTTATGGTGTCGTTCTGCATAACAGTGCTCCATACAGATCAGCCCGCCTTTAGAGTATGCCTTTGCTGCAGACGGCTTTTTTTCTTTTCTTAGCATATTCCTTGGCCTGTTCTAGACAGCCATCCTGCAAAACTGCAGGTGAGTTGACTGTGCTGCTTTATTCACCATCAGCCACACTGTAAAGTTGTCTGGGTTCACATCTCATAGCGATCTGTGCTGCTCTTGAATACATTTTCCAATGAGTTTGTCCTGTTGTGTATGAAAGTGTTGGAGAGCTATTGGAACTTGAGCAGTTCACTGGATTTGAGTTATCAAAATGAGAACCCCTGTGGTGGTACATACCCTCCTGGGCTCCCCAGCAGCATGGTGCTAAAGTCATTGTGGGGTTGCTCATGGCAGACTTACTCTGTGCGTGTAGCAAGGAAATCTCATCCCATTGCTACGTGCACAACATTAACAGACTTGTTAAATATGAAATGGTGAGCAAAAGATTTGCACCACTGATTCTTTCCTCTGCTCCCTGCGGCTAGGGTATAGCTCGCACATTTGCACTGTGTCGCTGTGGCCTCCCTCCTGCTCTGTGATCTGTGCCGCAAAGGGTTGTCACTGTGGTCCTCCCACCATCATGTAACCAAGTACTCTTTTACACGTGAATGAAGAAGACACTTCAAAGATTTGCAGAAATGGTTCCTAAGGCATTGGTGGAGTGGCATACAGGGGCTAAAGCAGGCTAAAGCCTCCTGTCTGTTTCAGTGGTGGTGTTGGTAATATTACTACAGCAGGAAGCATCTCAAAAACCATGATAGATAACAACTACATAAACATATAACTAGAGTTTATAAAGTGCATTGAAGAGAGCAGAGCTGTAACAAGTGTTCTGCATTAACCTTACTGCTGCACACAAGCCCCTTTCAGTGTGGTAGCTATGTAAAAATACTAGATGAGTCTTTGAACCTCTGCAGAGGCTGGGGAATGCTACTCCCAAGGCGTGAGTCTGAGGAGCTCTGCAGGAGCCAGGCTTTGAATGCCAACATCATGTTCCCATGAAATTCTGCATCCTTCCAGAAGTGGGCTTCAACTCTCTGGCCCTTCCACAAAATATTTTCGGTTGATTTTCCTTTGCCAGTTTCAATATATTGTTATTCCATTTGTGGGGCTGTACCAGGCTCCCTGTGGCTGGTAATTAAACACATTGGAAATTCTTGTTCTTTCATTTTTGACCAAAGACCCTAGGCTGGCTGGCACAAAGGGATAAAGTTTGCTGACTTTGGTGTAGGAGGCCCTGAGTTCAGATTCACTTCACTTTCTCAGCACTTTTCTCTTTCTAATGAAAACAATAAAAAGAAGAGAGATGTGATCAGAAAGCACTTGACAAGTACAAAAATATTGGAAATGGGATGTTTGCTGCAAAAATGGGAAAAGTTAGGACAGGCTGAGCCTTGAAATGGGCCAAGTTAAATAAGCAGCAAGTCCTGATAACTTGGCCCTTTTTTTTTTTTAAGGTTCATACACCCACATGTGGGATCTCAAAAGGGTGAGCCAATGCAACCCTAATTGTATCTTATTTATCTTGGCTGTTTAAACAGCTCACCATGCTGTAACTCGGCCCCTTCCACAGTGATTGCATCTTTATACAGTTGACCTTTTCTTCCCCCTCCAGTTTTTTTGTATGTGCTACAAGTTTTCATGTCAGATATAATTATCTGAACCCCCGTAGGCTGTAAGGATAAGGTTTCAGCCATTTTTGGCAATGGGGTTCTTTCCCAGGGCTGCAGATGGGTTAGGTGAACCAGATGTACTCAGATAAGTTTGTTGCGATTTCTCTCTGGTTTTTGGGTCGTGCTTCAAAGGATGGCCTCTGCGCTTAGGGGTTAGTTGCCTTATAAATTGTAACATATTTTTGCCTTTGTGATGAGGGCATTTCATTGAAGCCTGGCTTAAACGATCATGTTCTTGAAGGTTCCCTTGTAGAACTTGGGATGTGACAGTTGTGTGTCTTTGCTGGTATGTTAAGTGCTTGGGCTAAGGTTGAAAAATAAATAAAAGATGTTTGGAATCAGAGGCAGCTCTGCTGCTGCTGTACTGTATCACCTGCAGCAAGCTCTGTGGAAGGGGCTGCTCTGTAATGACACCAAATTTACTTGAGAGATTAAGACACTGCCTGGCTGTCAGGACTGTGTGTGTACCGCAGCCCAGCCAGCCTTCTGCTGCCTTCCCCCGCCCCCCCCAACACCACACAGCCACTTCTGCAGCTGCGTCTTCTTCTGGTTCTTATGGGTTACTGCTGGGCTGGAAAGTGGACAGATTGGTGAGCTGGTTAATTAATTCTGGTTTATTACTATTATTTATACTGAGAGACTACAAAACGTTGTCTGAGGTCAGACTGCCCCTTTCACTAGGCACTAGAAAAGCACACGGGCAGGACACTTTCTACTTTGATTTGGTTTCTATCTCAGTAGACAAGAGTAGGGAAGAAGGACATGTTGTGACCGAGATTTTGCAGAGGGGGAATGGGGGAGATGACAAGTGAGGGATTTGGCCAAGGCTGGGCAGATGCTCTGGCTGAGCTTTCCCCAGCCCTTGTGCAGAGCCTGCATTGCAGGGCATCCTTGGTTCTCGCTGAAGCTTTCTCTTTTTAAAATTTCTCCTTCTTAGTATTTCCATGCTGAGTTACAACATCTTTTCTCCCTTTTCCCTCACCCTCCCCCACCCATCCCATCTCCCTGGACTCAGAGCCCCTGTACCAATATTTGCTAGGAACAGCATCATTTTGGAAGCAGAGCTCAAAATATGTTTCAAGTGACAGCCCTGTTCAGCTGCACCACTTGTAAGGGGTGGAAGGGAAGTGCAAAGAGCTCACTGGCTTCCTTGTGTCAATGAGTTGGTGGGTTTTTTTCTCCTTTCTGCAGATGCCACTCAGGAGCACCTCCTGATTTCTGCTTGGAGCCCCATTCCCTGACGAAGCCACACGCTGAGCTCTGTTGAGCCCCAGCTGCACTGACTGAAGGCCGTCAGAGCCCATACTGCTCAAACCCCCCGGGAATTGGCTCCAATTTTTTTTTTTAATTTCATGTTTTTGTCTGTTTGGGAGGTGACCAGTGGCACTTAATGTGGGTCAAGCCTGGCAAACTGGTCTCCATGGCAACCCTTAATGAATGCCATGGGCTCAGTGGTTCCATCCCTGCATCTCATTAAATTTCAATGACTTTCATGGGGCTCGGACATGTAATTAATATCAAACACATGGTATTCAGTAGGATAAGGTTTAACAGCAGGCAACGTGTGCAGGAGTGGGAGAGTGATGTGGGGGAGAATGATTGGGCTCTGTCCCCACACAACGCAGGAACAGACAGCCCCTGAAAAAGAAGTGAAAGGCAGAGCCTGGGGATCACTTCTTTTTAGCCCTGTTTGCTTTGGTGGAGATTGGGAAACAGTTCTGTCACGGGGGCTGATGCCAGCATGATAGAGGGTGGTTCTCGGTTGCCTTGTGACCAGTGGCCATCTTGCTGAAGGCAGCACAGCCCCACTGTAGGAAATGGGGTCGTATGTGCTAGCCAAAGGAAACTCCTCAAAGGCCAGGGAGACTGGAGGAAGTGGCACAAGGCAGGAAGACAACTTCAGTTGCTATACTTTGATTTATTTTGATTGTGTATAGGTACAGCCTCTTCCTGTTACCAGCTTCTGTGGCACACAGTGAACTCTCCCCATCCTCTGCACAACAGAGTTGTAGAATAGCTTCCAAAGCCCTCACAAGAAACCACTGTGGACTGTGGAGAATCTCGTGCTTATCATTAGGGTTGAGTGGATCATAAGACTCTCTTCAAAACCAAGCAAGAAACTCAGGCTGGAGATGCAGCAGCAGAAGCAGTGCCACGATGTCAGCACAGAGAGCACCTGAGCCTCGCACCATCCAGCTGCGCAAGAGGGCCAGGGGAGGCTCATTCTCTAGGGAAGGGACAGATGCCAAAAAACAATAGGAAGTGGTGAGGAGTGATTTCTGAGTTTTTTTTCAGAAACGAGTTTGAATTTCCTAGGGTTTGCCTGCCTCTAGTGAAGATCTCAGTTATTTCAGCTGTATTAAAATCTTGCAGCATCTTATCTCCCATGGATTAATGGTATCAGACATGAAATGAACGAAAAGGTGGGGGAGATGGAGGAAATAACCTCTCTAATTACTAATATGCAAAATGAGTAATGAGATGAAGAAATAATGTGCTATCAGATACAATCCTGGGGTTTTTAAAATGAATTATTTCATCTTCAGCTGCATTGCTGCTATTCCCCAGGGAATAATACACAATTCCCACAAGGATATGAGGGTATAATTCAGTGGCAGCTCTGGTGAAGTTATATTCAGTTTAATGAACGTCAGTGGGAAGCTAAGATTGAATTATTGCCTGAGTGCTCTGTCAGGTTGCCTCATGTTGTTATGCAGGATATAAAGAAAATTATTATTGACAATACTAAAGAGATTCATTTTGTCAGAGTGAAGGAGGCAAAGGAGGTATATTGAATATGTGACGTAGTGGGAGAAGGTTAATCATGACTGTAATGTGGGATGGGGAGATCGATCATGCGTGGATCACAGGGATGGATATTTAATGTGTGCGTGACATGGCAGGGGAAGTTTTACTGGCTAGGATAGGTGGCAGGGACAGAGTTGGAGGCAGTAACAATGACTTACTGTGTGACTAGTGGTGTTCAGGGATCTGTGTGCCCAGTAGAAGGTGCAGCAGTGGGGGGAGAGTGAATGGGATTCCTGGCAGAATTAGGCTAGATTCAAGGCATCTCCATGTCTGCAAAGAAAGCCCAGGCCTCTGCAAGCTTGCAAATGGCAGTCGGCGGCTTACCGTCCTCTCTTGCCATTAGGTGGCAGCATCTTGATGTGCAAAACGTGCTCCTGGAGCATTTACAGAGTCTTTGACTCCGGCAGTCCCAAAGGTATCTCCAGTTGGGACTGGCATTGCCTATTCACACCAAGGAGTGTTGCAGCATGGTACTGCAAGCGAGGTGTGGCACAACTGAACCTAAACTCACTTTCTGTAGATCCCAGGCTGTGTCTTTACTTTCTCCCTGGGTTGCAACTGGAGACTCCTCAGCAGGTTTGCTCGCAGCTTGCTGGGAGGCCAGCTCAGAGCCTGGGAAGGGTGGTGTTGGGACACAGTGACACGTGTCAGATGAAGGAAGACAGAGGTTCTCAGGGTATGTACAGACAGACGAACCTTGGAAGCTTTTGTTACAAAGCTGGAGGGCAACAAAGAAGATGATGGATAGTTTTCTGCACTGGCCTTGCGCTTGCTCTGGGCTCCATATCCCACACTGGAATAGACTTGCTGGTACGAGGGAGTACTCTTGTCAGTTGTCTCTCCAGCAGTGAATAAGTGATGCTTAGACTCATTTAATGTATCTCATTTTCCAGTCTTCTGCCTGCTCCTCCTTCTCTAAATGTCTTTACTATTCTATTTCTTTCTTCCCTTTCTTTCCTTTCCCCAACCCATTCTGCTGCTTACAGAAGCATTGACAAAATGAGCTGGAAGGGAACTGAAGAGAATCCAAGTTATTCCTTTGACTCAGGGCAGGTTCAGCTTTCCCAGTGCCACTCCTGGAGATGTTCAGCCTGTTCTTAGAGCCCTCCAGGGGTAGAGCTTCTGCAGCCTCCCAGACAGTCCAGCCCTATTGCTTCATTATTCCTTCCCATAAGAAGTGGCTTCTTGGTGTCTTACCTGGGACTGTCCTTGGTTCATTTTACATCCATTTTTATTACATCCACCATGGACTTGGAGAATAGATCGCCTCCTCCCATAGCCACATCCTTTTCTCTGTTTAAATTCTCCTGTTGTATTTCTCCATAGTGTTTTCTTATTCCTCAAGAGTATAAACTGAACAACCTCCATTCCTGTAATTTTTGCTTGTAAAACAGGTTTGCTTAAGCTCTCATCATTCTTACTGCTCTCTTCTGAGCTCATTAGTAGAGGAGGATGGACATCAAATTTTTGGTTAGTTATGCTACATTTGCCTACGAATTTAGCTAGCCTCGCTGGCTCAACAGAGAGTAATAGACTGACAGTCCCATCAATTCTATTTTCATGGACAGTCTTGGCTTGAATTAGAAAAGAGAGATGTGTAAAAAATGGAGAGTAATTATGTGCAAAACTGCAGACTTAGCAAAACCAGTTTTTGCTAAAAACAATTTCAGTATCTTGGAGCTCTCTATATCTGTAAAATTTAGTTGACCTTGGCCAATGAGTTATAAACAATATGTATTCTGTGGTATTGTAATAAATACTAATAAATCACACGATTATTAATCATGGAATCATAGAATGGTTAGTTAGAAGGGACCTTAAAGATCATCTCGTTCCAACCCCCCTGCCCTGGGCAGGGACACCTCCCACCAGACCAGGTTGCTCAAAGCCCCATCCAGCCTGGCCTTGAACACTTCCAGGGATGGGGCATCCACAACTTCCCTGGACAACCTGTTCCAGTGCCTCACCACCCTCACAGTAAAGAATTTCTTTCTGGTATCTAATGTAAATCTCCCCTCTTCCAATTTAAAACCATTACCCCTTGTCCTGTCACTCCACTTCCTGACAGAGTCCCTCTCCGGCTCTCCTATAGGCTCCCTTCAGATATTGGTAGGCTGCTATGAGGTCTCCCCAGAGCCTTCTCTTCTCCAGGCTGAACAACCCCAGCTCTCTCAGTCTGTCTTCACAGGAGAGGTGCTCCAGCCCTCTGATCATCTTTGTGGCCCTGCGCTGGACCCGTTCCAACAGGTCCATGTCCTTCCTGTGTTGAGGACTCCAAAGCTGGACACAGTACTCCAGGTGGGGTCTCACGAGCGCAGAGTAGAGGGGCAGAATCACCTCCCGCGACCTGCTGGCCACACTTCTCTTGATGCAGCCCAGGATGCAGTTGGCTTTCTGGGCTGCCAGTGAACATTGCCAGCTCATGTTGGGCTTCTCATCCACCAACACCCCCAAGTCCTTCTCCTCAGGGCTGCTTTTCAGCCATTCTCTGCCCAACCTGTATTTGTGCCTGGGATTGCCACGTCCCAGGTGCAGGACCCTGCACTTGGCTTGGTTGAACTTCATGCAATTTGCACGAGCCCATCTCTCAAGCCTGTCCAGGTCCCTCTGGATAGCGTCCCTTCCCTCCAGCATGTCAACCGTGCCACCGAGCTTGGTGTCATCGGCAAACTTGCTGAAGGTGCACTCTATCCCACTGTCCATGTCTCCAACAAAGATGCTGAACAGCACTGGTCCCAGTACCGACCCCTGAGGAACACCACTCGTCACTGGCCGCCAATTGGGCATTGAGCTGTTGACCACAACCCTTTGAGTGCGGCCATCTAGCCATTTCCTTATCCACCGAGTGGTCCATCCATCGAATCCATGACTTTCCAATTTTGAGACCAGGATGTTGTATGGGACAGTGTCGAACGCTTTGCATAAGTCCAGGTAGATGACCTCTGTTGCTCTGCCCTTGTCTGCCAATGCTGTGGCAGTATCGTAAAAGGCCACCAAATCTGTCAGGCACGATTTGCCCTTGGTGAAGCCATGTTGGCTGTCTCCAATCACCTCCTTATTTTCCATGTGCCTTAGCAGAGATTCCAGGAGGATGTGCTCCGTGATCTTGCCAGGCACAGAGGTGAGACTGACTGGCCTATAGTTCCCTGGAGAGAGAGACTTGCACAGACATGTACTTACATGTAGAGCAGGATTGTGTAAGACTTGTTTTCTCAGAAAACCAGCCAATAAGTAATGGATGGTTTGGAAAAAAGAATCTGAACATTTTTGAACTTCCAAGAAATGTTTGCTTAAAAATAGACATTAGAAATGCTTTAAAAAAAATTATCAAATATCTTTCTTATCTTGCCCATTCCTACATAGGAAATTAATGATTTATTCTTCAGGATTCCAGGTCACAGAATTCTAATCAAGATCTCATTGCACACACTCAGAAGGTAAAGATCATTGATTTGAGGGGTTTGTTTGATTTATCAAACTTTCCATATTGAAAAATGGAACCTCCAGTTTTAAGTACCATTAGGGTATAGGAATGCTCGCGTCTGGAGCACTGGATGAGTCCTGTATTCAGTATAGAATAGACTCAGCACCTATGAGAAGGAAATGAATGTATTGAAAGCTAGTGCAAACTCTATAAGCAGACCAGCTGGTGGTCTTGTTTCAGCAAATTCCATTAGCTTGCAAAGTAGAAGCTCTGTTCAGAAATCCTTTTCACATTTTTTCTTACTTTTCTTACATTTTTTCAACTTCAAAAGTAGATTAAATTCAGTTTCCTTGGACCTGTCCACCACATTTCATTTTCATATTTTCTTGGAAAAAAATCCTACAACAAAATATGGAGATGATTGTTTCATTTCTCAACCTGTCATTCACAGTGTTTGATCTGCCTGTTCAAAGGACAGTCAGTTGCAGTCAGCATGTTTCCATTACAGACAGGAGGAGCGCCCAGTCCAGACCATCTAGAACTTCTCCAGTGGTGGGATTCAGAGCAACATGGAACATTTTATTGGTTTCCATCTGCTGAGATGAGAAGACTGATAGACGGAGAAATAAGGAAATAGACAGAAACAGATTTTCTAATGGCCAAACCAGAAGATACTGTCATAAATCATAGAATAGTTTGAATTAGAGGAAACCACCTAAGGTCATCTTGTCCCATCTTCTGCTCAAATTGCTCACCAAACATGTTGGAATTCTGGTACCCTAGACCTCACTGTCACACTCCTGCACTATTTTGGTGGGTTTTTTTTTAAGATTTACCAAAGTCCCATGGGTAGCATTTTTCTAAGAGACAGTCCTCAGGTGCAAAACTTGGATCTACGTTCAGAATCATAGTTGCAGGAAAAGTCTATGCTAAAATGGACCTGAAGTTGAGACTATATAGCAGCGATTTAAGAGTAAAACATTGCAATATGTATCATTCCAGAAGCATGCCTTGTTTTCCCAGAGAATTCAGAATTGAGGTTAAACTTTAAAGGGATCCAAATAAAGAAAGGAACAGAAAACCACCCAAAAATACCTAACTCTACCTTGTAGAGATACAGATTTGTTACTATGATAGAGATGTTGTAGTGCTTGTGGTCGAAATTAAACAAATCTTAAGTCACATTAGATTTTTGCACATTAGAATTATTATTCTTTTACTAGGATCATTTGAAACATGCTGATGACAGAGAACAGGTATCACATTTCTTACTGGAACCCAATCTTAATTTTTCTCTGTGAGGCAAATAGTAAAATATATTTGTAAATTCACCAGTAATCCCTACTGTAAAACCAGTATTCAAAGTTTTTATTCTAAGATATCACTTTTTTTTTTTTTAAACAAAGATTTTTGGTTTTGGGGAAAGTCCATTTAACAATGACTCTGGTCTGAACCTGTGTACCTGGCCTGTGAGTGGGGTGGATGCGGTTTGACGTATGGACGGTGAAGTCTGTAATGAGATTTGTTATTTTGCAAGTGTGGTGGTCACAGAGCTGATGAGAACCTGGCAATACCTTACTCCTAACTGAGAATAGGCACAGAGCGATAACATTTTCGTATGTTATATTTTTAATGGTAAAATATGTGAGTCACGGGCAGCACATGGCCACAGGGTTCAGGTACTGAATTGGCTCATGTAAATCTTTTTCTTGCCTCATCTCCATCCCCAGCTAGAGTCTCGCAGATCTATTTATGTCTTGTCAAAGTCAATAGGAAGGTTGTTCCTGGAAGAAGGCTTTTGGTTTTTCCTTTGTTTTGGGTGGTGGGGGAAGAGGAAGAGGTCTGCAGGGCTGCTACTTCCATGCTTTCTGGCACAGAGAACAGTTGCTGCGTGACACCAGACACAGTTCTGCCCACTGCAAGGGAAAGGTGGGAGCTGAGACCCATTGCTGCCTGCTGGGGGCCAAATAAAGGCTAGCAAATTTAGAAATGTGACAATGGCATTCACTGGCAAGAGGTTGCTGTAGTTAAATGTGCAGAAGCAGTGGGCTTGGAGACTGAAAAGAGGAACCATAATGGGAAAATGCAACCTGTAAATGTCCGTTACCCTTCTTTCTAGCCTCAGGTTGGCAGTGAATGAGATTTTAATTTTCCTGTGGCTGCTGTGGGGTGCTTGCTCTTTGGCAGCATTACCAGAGCATTACGTTGTGCCTAACAGAGAGGCTGCTTCCTGACTGGGGATGTGGCACTTGCTCTCCAGTTTCCCAGAGAGTTTCCATCAGCTGAGGCAAACTGTATCTCAAACCCACCTGCCCTAAATCTCAGGCTTGGCACCCTGGCCATTGTTTTGTGAGAGGGAAGTACCCGCTTTGCCCTAGTAGAAAATCAAGCAGGTTAGCACAGATGGAGAGGGAACCAGGTGCTGTGAAGCCAAGGGAAGAGACTTCCAGCTGGAGCCCTGGGAGCACTAGTGCAGGAGACCGGCATTGATATGGTCTGACCCACGCCTGTGGCAGGGAGCCTGTGCAGAGCCCAAATGAGGCGTCTGCCACTGCCTTGGGCATGGCAGTTTCCCTCCTTTCCTGTTTGGGGGCCCAAAATTGGCAAGGGCTTGGCATGGATGGGGAGTTGTGGTCATTGAAACAGCTTCTGCTTACGGCTTCCTGCCAGCGGCTCCAGCTGAGTTGCTGGTAGCGTGGAATGAAAAGCTGGAAGCTCAGGGTTTCCCAAAGCTCCTGCCCAGTAATTCTTCTGGCAAATGAAGGCTGAAATACAGTCCCAGCCTTGTATCTGGAAAGATGGTGAGGCTCTTTTGCTTAGTGCGGACCTATCTCTCTCTCTCTCTCTCTCATATTATCCAGCCAGTGTGTTTGGAGTCTCTATGCATTAAATAGATTTATGTGTTTAATAATTATTCATTTCAAAGATTTAAAGTGACCTGCTGCTGTTTCTGTGACTCTGCCTCCCCAGGGGGTTGAGAAACTGAAAATCCTTCAAGGGAAAGGAAAAGATTAGAAACTTTAAATCTTCCATCATTTGGAAAATAGGTTGTGGAGAGAATAAACACACGTTCTCTGAATGTCACTGTGCTAGGTGGGTGAATGCGTATGTCTTGGGTTTGCACAGTACACATGTGTTTAGGGAACGTGTAAAGGTCTGGATATGTCATCTCCTTCCTCATTGCTTTAAGAGAGACATTTAGACAAGCCAGGGGTTGTAACCAGAGGAAACTTAACAGCTGTTCTGCCACTGTTTTGTTGTGCAGTGATGATCCACAGAAAGAAGCAGTCCTGATTTATCAAGAAAAAAGGAGCAGGATTTACCAAAAAAAGATACAGCTACTTCTAATAGAGCCTCACTGGTTTATGTCATCTGAAGTGCTGTCTCCTCGTCTATGCTTGTATCCTCCCCGGAGCTGGCTCACGCCAGAGCAAGTCCCATTGCGTGAACTGGCCACTTTAGTCTCCTTTTCATGCAGAGTGAATATAGTCACTATGAAAGAAAAAGGGAACACAAAGGGGAACTTGAGAACTGAAATGTTTGTACATGAAGCTTATTAACATATTCACATCTGGATTTGGTGCAAAACCAATGCAGATTCATTAAATAATAATACTAGAGACATGAGGAGTTAGGAATGCAACTTACAGAAATTGAATTGAATTGAAACTTACAGAAATGACCCGTTTTGAAATGAGAGTTACATTTGGAAAGGAAAAGCAAGCCACTTTGCGTGACATATTTATTTATAATGGTGAAAGTGTTAATTAATTTTGTGCTAATCCTGATTTGCTTAGGCTGTCGTACAAAAATTAGAGGTTGCACAGTAGAACTTAAGGAGAAGTAGCACGAAACTGGAAGGCATGCGATGCTTCTGGGAAGAGAAGCTTTAGGGAAAACGTATATTGTGAAAGATGAGAACTACGCAGTAAAGAATTATGTTTCCAGAGTTTCCTGAGACCTTGGCATTTCTAGGGTCCCAGAAGGATGACAGATGTGTAAGAAGCACCAAAATTCCTGCCATGAAACAAGTCCCAAAATCACAGGAATAACGGGGTTGTAAGTGAAGGCACAAGGTCATATCTCCCTTCTGATAAAGGGAGCTTCTCGCTATGCAGAACACAGAGAAGTCCTCTTTCATTTGGGTGCTGAGGACAAGAACATCGTGGTGAAATGCCAGAGCTCTGAGAGGCAAAGCCAGCTTTATGTCACTTGAACTCCGGGCTCCTCCTTGGCCTGGCTCCACAGCCCCCATCAACGGGGAGAAGTCTCTGTCCTCCCCCCCGGCACAGTGGTTGCAGGGGCCTCGGTGTCTCTGCCCCCCCAGGCACGCAGACTGCTGCTGGGCTCATCCTGACACCCAGGCATCTGCCGAACGGAAGTTTATCTTGAAATTTGGCAGCAGGGAGAGGTAGATAATGTTTGAGCAAAGCTATGAATAGTTTGCCAAGACGTCCTCAGGGCCTTAGCAAATTGCAGCTTTTGAAGGAATAAGCTGCATTTTTTTGCTTGTGGTTTAATTTTAAGAAACCCTGTGGAAAAATCGCTTTGTAATCGGCCTTGCAATCCTGGTGCAGATCAAAAAACCCCTTCATGGACGCTACAGTCTGATGAGCTCTCAGTGTCAAGGAAGGTGTTCAGCAGGCTGCATACAGGAGTTTCACATGCTGCAAGTGGTTTGTGTGGTTCGGGTCTTTATACCCTGGTTATAGAAGAAAGCTGCTTTTGTATCTGATGGAGCAATCTGTAATCTGACTTCAGCCAGGTTGCTTTTCTACTGCAGTGGTAGTGCCAGGGTCGTGCTCTCAGATAATCGACCCGAAGCCGGTTGGTGCTGTTGTGCTGGCAGTACCTGCCATGCAGTGTGTGTGTGACAAGTCTTCCCACGCTGCCGGCCGCTTGCTTGTAACTGCAGGGGTTGCAGAGTTGGAGAGCCCCTTTTTCTCCTTCGCCAGCCTTTGCAAGTGTTGGTGCCTTGCTCCCATGTGAGCTGAACCCCTTCTTGCATGTGTTACATTTCAACACCTTTCAGGAGTAAAACATCACACTGCAGGGGGGTGCGCTGGCCTGAAATGGCCATTTGCTAAACTACGTTTGCAATCCCAAGAAGAATAAGAGCAAGAAAAGGACAAATGGAGAAGAGAGGGTTCTCTGTCAATGGGAGGGGTGGTTTGTGTGTGTGGCAGTGAAGATCCATGTGTTCACAAGCATGCTTGAACGCCGTCATTGTGTCTGTTTGAATATTTGTATTTATTATGCTGGAGCTAAACATTTGTGTTCTCCTGCTGCTTGTGCATGCCTTTTGTGCATGCTTTATGACATTAAACATGCTTGTTGATGTAAGCAGTATGTAGATACCTTTATGAGCCTCCAGCCTTCAGGGGATGTATGAAGACACAGGACTTTTCAGTATCGTACGTATGAAATGCTTGCTTCGTCATTTTTTTTTTATTTCTTCTAAGTAAGAAATGTTTTGATTATTTTTTTCACCTCTGATTAGTGCTTATTGGCCAAAGGTGCCTCAGCCCTCTGTGGCTGTAATCTGTCCTACTCGTAGCA
This sequence comes from Limosa lapponica baueri, assembly GCA_002844005.1. Classification (NCBI taxonomy): domain Eukaryota; kingdom Metazoa; phylum Chordata; class Aves; order Charadriiformes; family Scolopacidae; genus Limosa; species Limosa lapponica. The sequence continues at coordinate 368,783 of KZ505949.1, read as the reverse complement.
GATGTGTTCAAGAGTGCAGAGGCAGATGACTCACTGTCTTATCCTTGCTGCAGCCGGAGTGCCGCAGTGGATTCCTGCCCTGGCTCCCAGGTGAGTAGTGGACAGGCTGATTGCCAAAAGCCCCCCTGTTCCTGAAAATGCTGGGAAAAGAGGAGAGATGTTTCCCAGCACAGTAGGAAAAGCAGATTTTTGCATCAGCTTCTCCTCTTGTATTTTCATACCCTTTTTGACTTTAATCCAGAGGTGCTATATCTGTGCCAGGCACTCAGTTCCTTGGTGACCCAAGGGTGGCTTGGATCAGCCCCTCTCAGTGACAGTCTCCAGACCCCCTGTCTTCTCCTACCTTTAGAACAGGAGGCAAGAGTCGCATTTCTTCAGATATGGCTGGAACATGGTCAGGATTGTCCGTAGCTCTGGCTTAGCTGTGTGTGATGTGTACAGGACCTGATCTCAGTAAGATCTGGATTGAAAATGTGGCCCTATTGAAGGCAGTCGGATTGTTTCATTTCAGTTAACTTCATCATTTAAACTCGTCTTTGGCAAATGCTGAAAATTTACAGTTGTCTTTTCAGCATGTTCTTAATGCATTTGCAACACACTTGTAATAGGACTAGTGTTTTATTATCATCCCTCTCTAGTGAGTATAATTGTTCTACTTTTAAGATAACAAAAGCTATGTTTTAATATTTTTAAATGGATTCAATTAAAATGGGAGAGTTGCACTATGGGCATTATGTCAAGATACGCTTAAAAGCATGTGGCTGCATTTATACATTTCTGCAGGTAAAATGCAGTCCCAAATAGTCGCACAGCAGGCTGTGCTGACTTGGGAACAAGGCAGTTGCTTTTATACACAGAAAGTTCATTCATAGAAATGTAAAGGCACAATGAACAGCAGAGGAGGGGAGCAGTGATAAACTGTCCGTGCCACTTAGGCACTGCTGAGTGAGTTTCTGCATCCTCAGCTTGTGTGAGAACCTGGGACCTTGGGCACTTGCCATTTACAGCACCATCTTGTATGGTGACCTGGTGACACTATGCTGGAAAAGAGCACTTGGAGGAGTAAAAAGGTCTTTCTTGGCTTCTTCTACCTTTCTTTGATAGCTTTGCATTGAAAAATGTAGCTATACCTGAAGAGGATTAGCCTGCTGTGTTTCTGCATGGGTTATCATTCTTTCACTCCAGATAGAGAACTGCCTGCCAGCAGTTTACTGAATTCTTCTGTCGGGTAGTTGTGACAGTGTTAAAAAGTAGGTCGTTTGAATGCGTTGCTGATAACAGTAATGGATTCACACATCAGCTGGCTGCTCCATACACATGTAACCCCTGCCCAATGTCACCTCCAGAACGGTTCACTCCCACGCAGCGGAATGTGCCATTCTGCTAATGCACGTATGCATACTTTGCATTTCAAACTAAGGAGAGCTGAGAGCTTAGAAAATGCTAGGGCATATTTTGTCAAAATTTCAGACCTGGGCTCTGTCACGAGCCATTCGGGAAGCCTGCGTGGCTAGGATATAGGAAGTGGTATCGGGATTAGAACTTGCTTAAAAAGTGATGTGTTGCAGGGAGGCTGCTTAAAAAACGAAATAAAAAAATTTTAAAAATGCCCTCTTGCTCTCTTTCTGCAGTACAGAGACCAGAGGATGCGTGTTCAATAATGTCTGTGGGCTGCTCAGTCCGTGCAGCATCCCTTGGAGCGCCCTTTCTGCGTCCCCAGCTGTGCTGCAGCCTGCGCTGGTGAGACGGGTGCGTGGCTGACACCCACCCAGCGCCACGCTCAGCCTGCGCCGACGGGGATGGGATGCAGGCTCTAATCAACAGCTCTGCATGGCTTTGCATGAGTAGTTGTTTCTTCCTACTTTCAGGAGAGCTTGAAACTAACTTCTGAAGATTGAGATCTTAAATACTATATATGCTTCCTTCCACTGTCCCCGAAACGGCCTAAAGCGATGGCAACCGCCAAGAGCAGCCAGGAGCCCTGGTGGTTCGGGTCACCTTGGTGTGTCCTGCGGTAGCTGTAGTTGAGCCACGGGAAGCAGCGCTGAGCCTCTGCCCTCCCCAGGGCCACTCCTCAACAAGCAGCACCGAGTTAGGGAGCAACTGCCGATGTAGTCATGCTAGCAGATCGGAAGGGCAGTGGCAGAGCCTGGGCAAGGGAATTAACATCGTCATTTGGCTGCTGCATGCAGAACATGAGGTTCTGGAGCCTGAGAGAGACATTTCTAGGCACTGTAACCGTGCTCTGGGGAAGCAGGCCTTAGTTCCCCTGGGGAGGGTAGTTCACTTATGAAGCAAAATCCATAACCTCTACTTGATATCACCTAAGAGAGCCACAGTAATTTTGTGCTTGCTTTCCAAAGTGAAATTAACTATGCAAACATTGCAGAAAAAGCTTGCCTTTAAACTGGAAGAATCAAAGCAAAACAAAGCAAGTCTTCTTAGAAACCACTTGTTCATGTAAAAGACCGGGGCTGGGGTAGGTGTACTTTGAAGTGCAAGTTAGGAAATCCCAAGAGGTGAGCTAAAAACCTGCCAAAATGTGTTAGAAGCACAAAACACTGAGTTAGCTATTTGCTAATTGACTGTGCCATGAAAGGAAGAGGGCATTACTCAGACTGTAAAGTGTGTCTTTCAGTAGTAGTGCTGGACAGTACAAAATTATGCTTGATATGTGAAAATAGCTTTGTTAAGGTCACACACAGCCTTTGCCTGCCCCCCTAGTTCTGCTGCAGTCATGAATCATGTGTGTGTCTCAGCTACTTAAAAATATTTTATTGTTGGATTGGCTTTTCTTGCATAAAGATTCAGGAATTGCTGATGAGACCAAAACCTGCAGCTTTAGAGAGAATGTATCTGAAGAGTCAGCAGCGATGAGCTACCACAGGCTGTTTCTGTGCATGTCTGCAGTAGCAGGTTAGCTTTTCTAGCGCAGCGTAACGCAGCGAGTTGATGGAAAGCTGAGTGTGAGGCAGGCTTGGCTAATTGGAGCACTCCTGGGAGGATGCGAATTGCACAGTTTCCATAATGAGTAGAGAGAAAAGATAGTTTACATCCCCTAATGTAACAGCGTCAGGACAAGATTAATAGCAGAATCACAGCAGCAGTGTCTATCAGAGACTTCATTATTAAAGGGACTGAGTTTCGCTAATGGTATTTTGCTGGTGATGGGTGCTGTGAGTCAGTAGGCAAAATCCCTTCCCTGGGTCTCCCCCAACTTTCTTATCACCAAAGCCCAAGCTTATAATGGACACATGAACACAGAGATTTTTCTGTTATGAGATGCAATTAAATTGTGGTTCGGCTTCCAAACTACACTGGAAATGGAGTCATCTGAATGCACGATTCTCCATGGATCTCTTACTCTGCTGCCGCTTTATACAGGGTCATCTCAGGAAAGTTAATGAAGAGTCATTAATTTGAAGTTAGGGCGATGGACTGAGTTTGTGGAAACATGCCATTTTCCTGTTTTTTTTTTGAGCACACTGTGCTCTCTGGCCAGGTTCTCGGTGATATTAAGCTGTGTCTCAGCCTAGAGAACGTTTGTGCATACACTTCGGGCAGCACACCTTTGGAAAACAGTCACCTTAGTGGGCAGTTGTTGCCCTGGAATGGGATGGCCAGCAGCGCCACAGATCAGCATGTGCCAGGCTTGCCGGGGAGACCTTTGCTCTGAGAAGCGTGGTGGGCTTAGTTACAAACCAAAAGACGTCATTTTGCTGTCATTTCAGATATTTATTAGAATACGAGCTGTGGTGGTTTTTACAACCAGAGAGGGAAAAGACCTCTGAGTCCCCACTGCTCTAGGTAAGATGTGTGTCTTTTTGCTGCTGGTTTTGAGGAAAATTGCAATCAAAATCTGTGCTGGCAAAAAGGCTGTGCATTTTTCAGATATCCTCTTTGTGGAGGGGGCCTTTTCCACACAAATACTATTTGTCTATTATTACAGACACTTAACACAAGGTTAAGTGTCTGTAATCCCAGCGCGTGATAGGTAAAACTTAATCCCGTATTGGTGAAGTGAAAGTTTTGGTAATTTAGATTAAATCTGTATCCCCTTCTGGAGAGACTTGTGTGTTTTGGCGTGTGCACCCTCAGCTCTTGCAAGACATGGTGTTGACTGCCCAGATATGAGACCCTCATGGTGCCAGAAGAGCTCTACCATTTCCAGTGTTTGATACCGTGATGGCTCTGATAAACTAGGGGGCCCCATTTTGCTCTGACCTGTCCTGTTGTAGAGGCTTGACACGCTCCAACCTTGGCTTGGAATGAAGCAGAACGTGAATCTAAAATACAGTAACAGTTTCTGAAAAAGTCCCTGTAAGTACTCTGTCATTACTCAAAGATAGTGCAATGGCAGTTCTACGTTCTGTCTGGTAACTGAGCGGGGAAACTATTGAAGCCAAAATTACAAAAATCCCCGAATCTGCCATAAACAATGTACACACAGTCATCTGAAGAATTTTTCTCTGCAGTTACCATGATTACATCCCTAAGGAGCCAAGAAACTGAGAGTCTGGGGGTGCTCTGGACATTGAGACCTCTCTCCTCGTGGCAGTGCATGAGCACATCCAGAGATGGTCCCTTAACCACCTGCCTGGCCCGCTCCTCTGACCTGGTTTTGTTCCTTACTGTGGTTCCCCTGGTCATCCTAGAGTGCTTGTAAACAGAGCACGTTTCCTTCTCGCTCTTTTTTTTTCTTTTTTTTTTTAAATGGAGTTAACCACAACTCAATATTGGTATCATTCAAGCTCAATTAAAAGCACACACAAAAAGTTCATGAATAGTCTGCTTCTAATGAAGAGGCATACTTTCATAACAGCCGATGTTCAAAGATACTTTTAACAACGAGAGCGAAGGATTTATGATGTAAGTATTTTAGTCATTAGAAAATTGGAATTGTTTCTTTGGAGAAAACAAACAGGCTTTGGGCTCTTCCTACAAGCAGTATGAACTCAGCGGCTGGCAGCTAGTTAGCCCCCCTGCAGCATGAATTAATGATAAAACTGCTTTCGTTCAGAAGGGAATTTTATTGGGCAGGATGCCGGGTACCAACACAATGAGGTCTCCAGGCGCCCCTCCCTCTAGGGGTCTTCAATTACACTTCGTAATGAGCGCTGTTTCATTAGTGAGGAAAGCAAAAGTCGGCACTAATTAAAATTAAATTAGGACACACTCAAGTTGTGTCACACAGTGTGCTGAGATATTAATAAAAAAGAAGCTGCCTCAAACAAGCGTGGACCAAAGGGTCAAGGGACAACAATTAAAATATTGGATGTGATGTCAATGCTGAATTTTTAACACTCCAGTTTTGGCTTTGTGTATGGAAAGATGATGTCTGGACTGGTTTCTGTAAGTTGGAAGAGATATTGCATCTACATCTGTCAACATAATGTCTGACAGAACATTTTCCTAAAGCTTGTGTACTTGCCAGAGTATTTCACAAGAACACATGCATGTGCACACGTGCCTGCAATCTGGTGTTCATGCGTGCTGTTGAGCTGACATGTGAAAATAAGATGTACAGTTCACGTGAAAGCCCTGCATAAAGTCCTTCTGACATGGAAAAGGTGTCTCGCTTGAGCACTCCTGTAGCGAAGCAGTACAGATGCATACCATGAGATGAGCGTGTATTTTTGTATGTATATATTTCACATGAAGGTGGTATCTTCTAAGAACAACTGAGTTCCAGACCCAGGTCTTGGCTCCCTTCCTGGGAGCGCTGATACTTCATTCACCTTAACACTTGTGTGGTGCACTTGACATTTTGCAGAGGGGCTGCCCTTAGGTTTGGAGCGTAGCTGATCTTCCTCGCTGGTTCGCTTCTTAAATTTTCCAGCTTTCACTTCTTTTGCTGCCCTGTGTCTTTGGGCATCCGCGGCTGCTCCTTGTCGCCGGTTGCGGTGCCAGGAGTGCGGTGCGGGCACCCACTGACCTTGCTCAGGGCCAGCACGGGTCACCCCAGCTACTCGGCTGCATCCCTCCGAGCCTGGAGATAGTGCTCCAGGTGAGGCGTTGTAAGCATGTCTGAGGAAAACTTACTGCTCAGTTTAACTGTGGTGTTTAAGTTGGTTCTAAAGGCATTTGCCAAAATATTAAAATATATTTGGCCTTCAAAATGGATTAAATAGACATGATGTTCAGCAAGGGAAATCATAGTGAATATCTGCATTTTGTGTTTAAATATACAGACATGGAACTTGCTGGGCTGGTGAATAGATATGGAATATTCAGCACACAGAGACTGTAACCTGGAAAAGAATTTGTTCTTCTCAGTGAATATATTCTTGCACATTAAGAAAATTGTGGCCAAGGCACTTTGTGCAGAATACATCTGTTTGCCTGTGTAATGATTATTAATGCCTGCCATGGTACAGCAGTAGATTGTGCATGAGACTTGGGTGGAAAACTGAGCAGAAATAGATCCTGGTGTCCCATATGAATCCTTGCAGGTTCAGGCACCCAACCAGCAGCCCACTCAAATGCCCACGTCTGTATAAATACATTTCAAAGAATGGAGTAGGAATCTTCACTGGACCATTCATCTTTTTGTGCATAAATTTCATAAGTGTTAAGACAGTTGACTCCTTTAAGCTTGAAGCTCGCTTAAATACCTGCTCTCCTTTCTGGGTGTTTCCTATTGGGGCAACTACAAACAAAGCTCTCCATCCGGGGGGCACTGTCCCCCTTCAGCTGAGGTAAAACTAGCAAATATTTAAGGCCTTGCACTGAAAGCTGGCTGCTTACATTTCCTTAATATGTATTTAAAAGACAGATCATGAAGCCTGTAAATATGTGTTATACTAAAAACATCCCTAATGTGTAACTGAATGCTCTGCCATAACTACTCCACATGTGCTGTTACTCGCTGTGAGGGCTATAACCTGCGTTGCAATAATTTCCTAATGTCTGGCATAAGAAAGACCCTGACTTCACTAGGTCATTTATTTGCAATTCTCTAAGTGCTCTACCTTTTTAGTGTAGTCAAAACACACATTTGTGGGGGTTTTGCTTATTTTCTGGATGTATTTGATCATAATGACATACATTTATACTGTGCTTTCCATCCAGGAGGCAGAGATACAGCTCAGGTAAAACGTGTGTGACTTCACCGCCAGCACAGAAGTCACTCAGAGGTGGAGCACAGCATCTGCTGAATACTGCACACACACCAGTTTAAAGAGTTTTAAGAGATGTTTAAAATCTCATGTCTGCCCAGAAAATCTGAGCTAATGATCCAGAGTTGTTGAAAGTAAGTGTTAAATCTGCTAAGCAGAGCATTGATCATAAAGGGAGAGATGCCAAAGGGAAAAAGGAATCAAACAGATCACCAGAAAGTACCTTAGCTTTCCTAGATGCCTCCGTTCGTATGAGACCGAATTCTGATTAGCTTTGAGGCAGGACAGTCTGGGGGGCTAATGGTTTTGCTCAGCACTTCAAACTATTATTTAGCTCTTTTTAAAATTTCTGCATGCGCATGGTCAAGTAACAGCTCTAAAGGTATTTAAAAAAGGGTGGGGGGAAAAAAAAAGCATGTTCTTCCTAAATACATTTCTAGTCACTGTTCCTCCTGTCATTTTCATCTGCGCTGGGACGGGCCCGGCAGCCACCCTGTGGGTGAGCAGGCGGCACCCCGATGCCGGCAGCACCCCAACGCCCACAGCAGTGTCACGCTGCCGTGCCCTGCACAGGCCTTTCATTCCCAGTTCCTCCCAGCTTGCACTGAGCTCGCTGGGGCTGGCAAGGGAGGGGGCTCCTGGTTTTGCTGGTGTTGAATGGCGGATGGTGGAGATCTGTGCTGTGTTTCCTAAGAGTGCCCGGTCCCATCCGGGAGCACAGCCCTTTCTTTTTGTGGTACAGAGATACTTGGTTTTGCCTCCTGCGGCCCTTCCTTAGTGGTGAACGGGGAGCGTGAGTGTGTGTGAGCCAGCTTTACAAATCCCCTTACACACACCCCTTTGGCAACCTCTTTTATGAAATTTTTATTAGTATGTTCAGCAATGTGCATGTCCTCAGGAATAACAAACAGCACAGAGAGAATATATAGCCACTCAAATGGTCCAGGGGCTTCAGAAGGGAGGTGAACAATGCTACTTTAAATATTGCAGGATGGTTTACAACCCTGAGGGAGGAGGAGTGGGGGAGGAGAGGGGAAGAGCAGATGGGCACAGTGTCCATTTAAGGTGGTCTGGCACAATTACTGGTCAGCGACAATGTGATTCATATTTGGACATCCTTTCAGCCCCCGTTTTTCTCCTGAGTTTGCATATATGTCTACCCCTGAAAAAGTTACCTTGGATTTCAGGGGGTTCTCCAGCTCAGCTGTGCCATAGTGATTAGGCTAAAAGATTGACAAAAGATTGACGTTTCAGGGATCATTTTCTTTAGACCAGATGGATGCCTGACATGGCTGACATGCCCGTGTTGGGGGGCTGACATGGCAGGTGATGCTGCAGGAAGCCAGTCTCAAATCGCAAGGAGATGTGCCTGTCACAGGGATCTGCTGAGCTCAAAACCTCTGGTAGGGCCTGAAAAACATGCACAAACGTCACTGGCCGTTATCCCAGACACCAGACTGGCTCCAGGCTGTGCAACATGGGGAATGAAAAAACTGTGTTATTCCAGGCTTTTGGCTCCAGGAGCTTTGGAACAGCACAAGATCCTTGTGTTGATTGAAGGCCTCGGTGCTAGAGTAATCCCTAACAAAGAGCCTCATACTACAAGGTTTTCACTGAATTTCACTGAATTTTTTTTAGAGTTGGAAGGGACCATATAGATCATCTAGTTCAACTCCGCTGCTGAAGCAGGATTGCTTAGAGCATGTTACTCAGGACTGCATCCAGACGGGGCTTGAAGATCTCCAGAGAAGGGGACTCCACACCCTCCCTGGGCAGCCTGTTCCAGGGCTCTGTCACCCTCACCGTGAAGAAGTTTTTTCTCATATTTGAGTGGAACTTCCCATGTTCCAACTTGTGCCTGTTGCCCCTCGTCCTGTCACTGGGAACCACTGAGAAGCGTCTGGCTCCATCCGCCTTCAACCCACCCTTGAGATACTCACAGGCATTCATAAGGTCTCCCCTCAGCCTTCTCTTCTCCAGGCTAAAGAGTCCCAGCTCTCTCAGTACCTGCGGTTTCCACCCCGGTCTGTGGGAGCTGAGGGTGCTCTTGCGTCAGGATCGGAGCTGGGGAGTTTATGCCGATTCTGACAGCCTTTGCTTGAGAAGAAATCGCTGGACTATGCTGTTTGTATATCCCCAAATCATATTTGTGATATGAGCTCAGGAGCTCTGAGGTTGATGGGCACAAAGCTATTAGTTTCCTTGGGAGAAAAGGGGCCTGGTGTCAACAGCAGTATAGGTATCTGTCTACAATTAGGGCCTGGTTTATCTGCTAGTTAAATTTCACTGAATAGGATTGTATTTATGTTTGCCAGTTCTCCTCCCCAAGTGACCCATTAAGTCACGTTAATCCCTCCACTCCAGTCTGTTCTTCTACTAAAATCCATGTCTTCCTGTAACTTGCTTCTCATACTCAGCCCATGTGCCTGTGCTCCCATTGGCGGGAGAGGCCATTTTGCCTGGTGGTCAGCAAATGCAGTTCATAGACTAGCAACAGGTAAGTCTTCTTGGCTTCAGTTTTCATTCACTGTGTGATCCCCTGAAAGGCCTCTGACTTTTTGCCTCACTTTCCCCATCTGCAAATTGTTCATTGCACTGCAGGGCTTGCTGCAGTAACTCATGGAGGGAGCCGAGGTATAAAGGCTAAGAAAGAGCATTTATACTCATATGAACTCTGATACTGATAACAAAATCAGGCTCGTTCCTCTGGTTTAACACCAACAGTGGTATCAGAATGCTAATCAGAATTATCAGACTCCATAATAAACTAAAACTGCCTGTGTAAGAGTTGCGGTTCATCTGTTTGTCCTAGGATTATTCTGTTAATCGGCGTGCCAGCATGGTGCGATATCACATAGGAGCATTAGAGGTGAAATGTTTTCTTAACTTCAGGGTCTTCAGGCATGTGCTTTGTGTATGGAGAGACAGGCAATGATCCTTTAATAGCATATGGAAGAGCTAGTATTTGTATTTCCTTAAGTGAGAGGCGGTGCTTCATGATGCTACAAGAATGATAGGAAAGGAACGTGATACCATGCTGAACAGAGACTGTGAACTCTTTGGGGCAGGAACCGTCACTTTTTATAACGTGTGCAATGTCTCTAGCACAATAAGCGATGTGTCCCTGAGATTATTAAACATTCCATCAGACAAATGTCATTATTGTCACCACAGACTTGCCTTTGTGATGAGATTTGCAGAGAACGATCTGATATTTTAGGGATATACATGCAAATTATTCAACTGTTGTCTCTCTGCTGCTTGGAAACCCAGTTTTGTCCTTATAGGTTGACTTGCTTCAGCTGTCCTGGGGTCCTGAGGCCTGTGACAGGAAGGGCTGTATGACAACCTGACTGAGTTCTCTGATGTCTGGGGTGTGCAGACACCATTAATCCAATGGAGTGTGAGGATACAGCCAGGCATGTACAGTATCCAGCCACGAGAGCAGTCAAAATGGGTGTGACCCCAGAGGAGGCTGGAAAAACGCCTGACACACTTGGCAAGTGATGTAATGCTCCATTCTCAGGAGGAAATTCTTTATTGAACCCCTCCAGCAATGAACTTTTGGCCTGAAGCTGGAGTTTGGATTGCACAAGCTCAATAAATGTGTAATTATAAATACCAGAGACGCACCAAGCCCCCCCATACAAGTAGGACCTGTTTCAGAAGCCGGGAAGGAGCAAACATCCAGGCAGTGAACTCACAGCAGAGCCAGCTGCGCCGAAGGGGAGCAGCCTCTGCTCGGGGTGTGGGCCCTGCAGGAGATGGCTCCTGCCCAAGAAAGTGTCATCGGTCATCCTGGGCATTGTGGCAGCCAATCAAGCCAGCAAAGCCATCAAACTTTCAGCCTCCTCCTCAGGTCTTGCTGCTTTGAATTGGCTGCTTGACAAGTGTGTGGTAATTCTGCTTTTACCTGAAGTCATTGCCTAATTTAGAGTTTGCAGTTTTGCCATTTAGGAGCCAGAGCTGGATGGGAAGCCCACGGCTGTTGAGCTTTCTCTGATGTGGGAGATGGTATCATGCAGAGGGGGAGAATCTCAACTTTCATAAAATATCAGTCTCCAATCTTTTTTTTTTTCTTCTCTCTTCTTAAATTAGAGTAATTACAATGTAATGCAGAGATAGCAGAACCACTTTGATGGTAGAAATCTACCTGCAGCAGCTTGAAGCTCAGCATTGGTTGACCAGCCCTGCTCCTCTCACTCCAAAGGAAAGATGCAGGGTTCATGGTCCAATGACACTTTCACACCAGTAATACAGTGCTTTAAGTGGCAGCAGAAATCAATGGGAGGGTCACTGGGGCATGAATGCTTACTAGGTGATTTCAGGGCAAACTGCGTTTATGGTATTCTAGGCTAAGTGCGTATGTGCCCACCAGTTCCAAAATGAACCCCTCCATTTTCAGTCTTGTGACTTGAACTATTGGTGTTTCACATACTTCTGTGCCGAAAGGGATGAGGGTGGAATGGATGAGAATTGTTTACATCTTCCTTTCAACTGTGACAGTGTGGGGTGGTAGAGGAAGAGTCATCGCTCTTCTTGAAAAGTTGGAGACGTTGGTTTTATGGGGCTAACCAAAATCACGTTAACTGTAGCTCTGCCTGCACGTAAGGCTCCTGCACAAACCTCTGCTAGTTTGCATGATGCCTCGCTGAGCCTTTCATGTACAGGGTGGATCCAGCACTGAAATCAGCAAATGAAAAGGCTGTTGAACGAAGGGTTAGGAGTGGAACCGAGGGATGGCATGTTCCGTGCTTTCTGTAGGCCAGGAAGACTTGTCCAGCCTGCTCACTGCAATTATTAGATTACCAGAAGAGCTCGACACCATTTTGAAAAGTTTGCTGTACATCTAACCGCAAGCATTAGAATCGACTGTCACTGAACAAAATCAGGCAGAGGCAAAAGCCCAAAAATTGTTAGTCTTATGTGAGGTCGGAGAGTGGAAAAAAGAATCCCCATCCTACATTGTTCAGAGCAGTCACCCCAAAGCCATGATGCACTCTGCAGCAACGCTGTGTTTGAAAGCCTTACAATAAAGTACAGGGTCTGTGCACACCTGAGTTTGTGCACAGATGCATGCATTTTTAGGGTTAGCAAATGGAAATGTTTTCGTTTCATTTCTACCTGAATATGGATTTATCTTCCTGCTTTAATATACCTACTGCATGACCATTGCAAAACTACACAGCAAGTGACAATTACAAAGCACAGTTCATGACTGTCAACCAGGCCACGTGAGTGACGATCTAGGTGTGAGGAGCTTTATTCAGGGCTCTGTAAACTTTATCACCGTGTTTCTTGGTGCTCCAAAGGACATTAGAAGAGGTTGTGGAACGGCCTGGATGTTCCTCCACAGGACCCAGCAGATCATAGTACAGCTACGATGCTTCTTGCTATTACAGTGGGAACAGCAGCATAGTTCTATTTTGGAAGTTTACTTAGTGTGTTCTTCAGATGTGTACATATTAAACAAATGTGACCAAATAATTTGTTGCTGCATGTGTGCAGTTTGCTTATTTTGTTAATCCTATATAGTAAAGGGAAATCAAACGTTTTTGTGACTATTTTAACCATGTTGTTTTATAACCCTCCCAACATTCTTTTCCTTCAAATGCTGTGAAGTGATTCCCTTTGCCAGTCTTTTCCCTTTTTCTCTTTGAAGACTGCTGGTCATATAACCTTCTGTTTCCTTTTGTTCTGCCTGTGGACTTCAATTTGTTTTGGCACTTTCTGCAATTGTGAAACTTGAAATTAAGCTAAGATTTTTATATATGCTAAATTAGTTGCCTTAGGTGTGGCTGAGTGGAAGAATGTGAAAGTGTCATGTACACAGTTCAGCATAATATTTGTTTTAGCTGTAATCATAGTAGAGTATTAAAATATCAAGGTAGATTACAGTTTATTATGGTGTATTATTACAGTTAGTAAACAATGCTATCCAGTGTAATTGTTTTATCAATATGACTGTTTCAAGGATCTACCAATGTTTGTACTAGAAAACTAGATTTCAAGGGTTTATAATTCATCCATTATACATTGCCTGAAGGTGGAACTTAACACAGCATGTACCGATATTGGGGAAATCCCTTTTCTCTTTGTACTATCCACTGGATCAAGGCCTATCATGCTTGGAGGAGGATCCAACTTCCTAGAGCTACGGCTGTGGAGGCTTATCTTTATGGGTAGGAATCGGTGCCAGTCCCTGCAACTGAAGGTAGATATTACTCTCCAGCTTCTAATAAACTTACCTTCTTTTTCTTTCTTGATTTTCTATCCAATTGACTAATTTTTACACTTTCAAAGGAAGGGAGTAATAACAGAAAGAAAGCGGGAAATGTTTAAGAGAGAAATTTGTTTGCCAGTCAGCAAAGAGATGAGACTAACAAATTCCTGGAGATGAAGTCCCCATCCCAAACTGCTGCTGCTCCCTGGCAGTCAATGTTTATTCCTTAATTTCCAGAGGGAGGGAGGTATGAGGCACTTGAATTAGTCATACTCCTATCTCCCTGACCCCAGGGTGTGTTCTGGGGAGCCTTCTCCTGCCTTAACCCCAGGGAACCTAAATGGTGTCTGTAAGAGAATTTTGAGTTTTCTTTTCAAAGATTGCCCCTTAGAAGTCTGCCTTTCTCTCCTCCTTAGAGCCTGTTCTCTTTTTAGTTAAGGTAGAGGGTATCTACATCAACATCAATCTTTGTCCCTTGATAAGGGACCCCAAAGCCACTCTTCCTTGATGCCCATCAGCATCGTGACATCAGATACAGGTTTGGGGTGTTTGAGCTTGGATGCATATGTATATTTACTGATGAAATGCTTGCAAAGAACCAGTTGCAAACCTGAGAGCAGCTGGTGAGTTGCAAAGGAGAGGAGCAAGCAATGAGACTCCTGATGCAGGGTGCGGATGTTGGTGTTGGAAGGTCCTGGTGTGGAGGCAGCGCACTGTCGGCACGGGGGGCTCTGCTGGACCCTCCCGCTGGCCTGGGGAGGTGCTCCCAGAGTGGCTGCTAAAGGGACCTACAGAGGCACCAGAGGCAAGGTTTGAGATCCACTGCATCCGTAGGTTAGCAGCCATATGTCCTGCAAACCTGTTAAGATAGTAATAATGATAATGATGATGATACTTAGGAGAGTTCAAAGTGGAGGAATTTCAGGGAGATCTGCTATGAATTGCTTACTCTTGCGATGTACTCTGTGTGTGTTCATGTGCAGGTAAGTCTGAGAGCACAGACACAGACAAGAGCCATACCATTTCCTCACTCCAAAGAGGAAGAGGGCAAGGATGAGATTGATAGAACAGCATCAAAACGACCGAGCTCTGTGGCCTGCGGTGGACCCTGGGAGAAGTAGTCTCTGCAGCTCCCTGCAATCGCAGGAGCAGCGAGGCCTGTGTCTAGTGGTGAGCTGAAATCAGCTTTTCCCAGGTGGACTCGGGGGAATCTTCTCACGACTCTCCTTTGATCCATCCTCTCTTCCCGCAGATTTCATGTGGGAGGGTGAAACCCAGCATTGCAATCAAAACATTGTCAAATTAGTGGCAATTGGCAATTCAATAAATAATCTGCAATAATGGGAACAGGTGCTAGGGGGAGCAGAAGAGCTGTTGGTCGGACGCCCATCATTTAAACAGTAGGTATTACTGGTGGCTTGCTGCAGTGGCTAGTAAAAGTCTTTGAATATATAAAATGTAGAACTAGATGCATTTAAAAGAGATATGAATGTGTTTTAAAGCTTCCTGGGTATTGACAGTATCTCCTAGAACTCTACCTAATCGGTTGCAGGTACCTTCAGTTGTAATAAGCCATGTTCTGGTGTAGCGCTGGTCTCTGTAGGAAGCAACACAGCGTAAGGGATTAACTCAGAGAGTTATTCACTCCCTAGTCTCATGTAGCTGCCTCTTGGGTGAAATACAAAAGTTAGTTAACCAACAAGACTTCACAGCAGAGTTTGGGAGGGGCATGAAATGCTGAGATTTTTATATCAGCTGCCCCAGTAAAATCTGGAATAATTCTGTCAGTTGTCAATGGAATTGTTTGATTTATACCCCTGTACAAAATCTAGCCTTAAAAATGTCTCCAGTAGAAACTACTTCAAAATGTTAGGAATAATTTGGCCAGAAAATGGACTCTAAGGCAACTTCTGCTGGGAATGCAGTTCACAGATGTGTTTAAGGCAGCTGCACACACTGGTTTGGGTTCACACATGTATCACTGTGCTGCACTCACAGGAGAGAAGATAGTATGCCTGTGAGCTCTATTACTACACTGAAAAGCAGTATGGATCCCAAAAGCAGACAAGACAAAGCCTTCCTATCTCATCCCACCATCATGTGAGACTTGCGTACACTCACCCAAGAGGCATTCTCCTTTGCTGGTCTGGCTGGTTTTACCACAAAGGGGTCATGAAACTAGCAATTCAATTTAGGTACAAATGGGGGATTATTAAGGATTTAAGTTTCTTGTGGTATAATTTTATGATTCCTTGTGCAGAATTACTCTGATATTATTAGAACTGTCCACAGAAAAGACATTTTAATATAAAAAAATGGGCAACACTTGGTTTTTCCTCTTCTTTAGGAATAGTTCTTTCTACCACAGTCCATCATGGATTTGTTGCCGAGGCGCTTGCTGAAGAGCAGTACTAGGTCTTTCCACTTGTCTGGAAGTTAATTCTTCTTCATTATGCCAAGTGCTTTTTCTTTTTCAAACAGCTCTCAATACCATCCACCTTATTTTTCTCTTGCCTTCTGTGTGCTAATATCTACCTGTTGCTTCAATAATTGCTACCAAGTTGATAGTATTTAGAAGATTTTTCTTCTAAGCAAGTATTTATTCTGTTGCAATGTACTCCGCATAGCAATAGAGCATTCATTCATTTAATGGATATATAAGGTACCTCTTCAGGACAGTGCTGATCTGAAAGCAAAGCTGCTCCGCTCAAACATTGAAGCTGGACAAATACAGACCAATGTATGGCAAAAGCAAACGTAAGATCCATTAGATAAATCTTCTCTCAATAAAAAGTTTAGTCTGGCAAAGGGAAGGCTGAAAGAAACTCTATAAATACACGGTGACAGGAGGAAAAGGGGAGGTAAATTCCAGGAAGGGAGAACAACTGCTTAAACTAAAGGCAACGCTGGCACAGGAACAGATGGGTGTCATCTAGCCAGTAGTAACTTTAGGCTGGTAATTAGAAGGTTCCTAACCATCAGAAGAGAGAGATTTTGGAGCAGACTCCCAGCAAAAAGCTTTTTGCTGGCTTTTTTTCTTTTTCTTCTTGCTATGAGCTGAGTTTAAGACAGAACTCAGTAACCTGGCACAAGGGGGTTATATTATCTGATGTACTACTGGCTGTGTTTGCACATGTCCTTCTCTGCCCCTGCAGCTCTCGGTGAGCGGAAGGGGTGAGGGAGAGAATAGTGTGTTAGTAAACGTCAGCATCCATGCAGTGGGAGTTTATCTGGAGTATTTTCATCCTTTCCATCCTTGGACTGTGGGAGAGCAAATAGCCAAGAGCTCTCCCTTGTGTCCCTGTGGCACAAACAATCGGTCCCAGAACAGTGACTCCTGGTGTAAAGGCCTGAAGATACACACAGGCAGGAAAACTCACCTTGGGGAGTCTCTCCCTCCACGAAGGATTGCGGAGGGGTCTCCTCCCTAGCACTGGAGGACAGGCCTGGACCAGAATCTCAGATCTGAACAGCTGTAGGTTTTGCAGCCTCTCAGCTCCAAATCTGAGCTCCATAGCCTGAGCCTATCTGCAATGACATCTCACTGAATCTGAATCACTTCTGCTGCTGCTAATGTACAACAGGCAGATGTGTATTCTCACACCCACTGCTCACCTGTGATTCTGTTTTTCTCTTTAGTAATTGTGCAAGTCACCTGATAATTCAGCTAAAAGCCCTTATGAGACATTACATAATGTCCTCGGAGAAAGCCTGTCTGCTGTAACATTGGATAGATTATTGTGTAAAACTTTCTCTCCTTTTCTTTGTTGTTTGGTTTTGGGTGGGGAGTCAGGCTGCATTTCCACTTGGCTAAATCTAAAAGGCTTCAGGTCTACACTGGATTGCTCCACTACTTTATGAATCTCTGGAGACTATGCTGGAATTGGCTTTAGCATCACAAGTGAAATGAGTTTGGCAGGGCTCTCTGGAGTCTAGGCAGCACACCTGGCCATGCTGAGGCGGAGTTCAGCTCACTTGAGTGAGTCGTAACACCCAAGAAAGCCCCCAGCTCTAATGTGATGATTTAATTAGCATCACTGGACCAACTCCATGGGATAAAGCCTTCCCCCAGTATTCCCTCAGGATTGCAGAACTCTCTGTATGCACAGGGAGCACTGAAGGGATCGTGCATTGCTTGCGAACACGGGCAGGAGAGCTGTGTGAGGCCTCACGAGCAGGATGAGTACAAAGAGGCAGTTCCAGCTTCTGCTGAAACCTCCGTCTGAGGCTTCTCTTCCTTGGGTGGCTGTTGGGGGCTTGAGCAGGACTAGCTTGATCACTCTTCCCTTTTTTGCTCAAGACCCTGAGGCCCTGCCTGCTCTAAGGAATGGCCTGTGGGTGACATCGGGCCCCCGTGGAGGCCTGGAGGAAGGTTAGAATTTAACAACCAGAGCAGCGAGGCCCCCAGCCATCCCTCAGCATCCTGCTTCTTTCCGCATCTTCAAAAATCTCCATCCCCAGCTGCTATGGCAGAGCAAGCAGCCCTCTACTAGAGGTTTTCCCAGCTGAAGCAGTAGCAGACAACTGACCAGGCACTAATGGCCATTGTCATCACCACGTCCTTGCGTGAGTGCTGGAGGAGCTGATTAATTCCTGCAGATCTCCAGCCCTTCTCATCTGCATTCTTACACCAGCCTCCCGCCCCCTGTCCAGGCCGGCATCCAGTGCAGCACAGCTCATCATCTGCCCCAGCAGAGACCAGGAGCTCGTCACGGCTGTTGTCGGGGCGGCAGTTTGTTAGGAGAGTGGAGAGGAAACTGGGGGTGAGAGCCTTGGGACCATGTCCTGGGCAGCGGCCGTGCCCAGGGACTCTCCTCCCTGAGCCCCCCGTCAGCAGGGTGCCCACACAGGGGAGGGGGGAACGCTACTCCAAAGCTCGGGTCAATAGAGCTCATCAGGAAGCCTTTTCCTTTCTGTCCAGAAGTTCTGAATGGAAATACGTTCTCTGAAACACTGCTTTTGGCTAGATATTTCAAAGCAAAATGAAAAATTTTATTTCAGCTCAAAGAGTTCTCTTTAAACTGAGATTTTGAGAGAACTTTTTCTTCTTGAAAACTGAGATTAAAGAAAGTCATCAACTGCAGAAAAATTTCAGTTGAGGAATCTATCAAAACATGCAAAATACTAGTTTTAAAAAAATCTCCTATTGAGGGAGAGATAAAACCCAATGATTTTTAACAGCTACATTTTTCAAACAGCTCTATCAAAATTGTGTTTCCTTCTGCTTGTTCACTTCTTTTTTTCCCCTTATTTGGGACATCCTGTAGCAACCAAGAATCCAGAAAATCTTTTTTCACCAAAGGTTTGCAAACCTCGATGACGAGCTTCAGGCTCGTCATGAAACCTGAACCCAAGGAAGGTTTCCTGGCTTCAGCTTTGGGTCTGGCGTTGCACATGGCTCTGGCTCAGAGGATTGCTTTACTGTGGAGCAGGGATGGGAAACCCACTTGTGCAGAGGAAAAAAAAGATGGAAAGTGCATGGCCTGCAGTGTGGAAAATCCAGCTGCAGGACAGCCTCCCTGTCCCCGCTCCAGAGCCCTGGCCCGGTGCTGTGCTGCACTCTGGCCAGCTTTGGCAGCTGGGGTGGATTGCTGTGGACCACCTTAAATGTTTTCCATGCCAGCTGAGCACAGAAAGCTGCTGAGGGCTCTGCTGTGCAGGCACTCTCTCTTAGCAATGCCCTCGTGGTGACTCAGTCCTATTCCCCGCTTCTTTTAACCCACAGCAGGTCAAGAGTTTAACAAAGTGACTGGGGCTGGGAGCCAAGTCCCCAGAGCTGCAATCTGCAGCCAGCATGCCAGCATCTGGAAAGCGTTTGTGACCAATAAAAAATGAATGTGCAGACTCCGCCAAAGCAGCAATCATTTGGCATCTCGAGCCCAGATCTTTACAAGATGATTCTTCTGAGGCTTGGAAAGGCTTGCCTTAGTGTTTTCTAATAAAAACAGTTCTGGGCTGGGCCAATAGTCGGGTGAATAGTGCTATGCGCCGCCACATGGGAGACAGCCAGCCGGGAAGGGGAAGACGCTGCTGGAGCCTGACCCCTCTGGCTGGGGCTGGGTGCCCCGTGTCGGTGATGCTTTGGCTCGGGCAGGGACAGGGCACCGCCATTCAGAGCACACTCTGACCTTGGGCTGGTTTATCAGGTGCCACGGGACGCCAGGGGGAGGGCACAGGGAGGAGCACAGGGTAGAGAATTCCCTACCGTTAGGGCATGAAGCTTTTGGTCAGTTTGATAAGAGCTGCCTTAGACTAACCCATGGACAGAGCAGTTTCCAGTAGTCAGCAGTGACTTTTCCAGCTGGTATGGCTTAAACGCGCCAGGCTGTCTCTGCGGTGTACAGTTGTATTCCTGCCTTTTTGTCACTTCCTGGCTGCAAGAGATCAGTGGGATTGTAGGGAGCTGCTTCTCAGGTACGAGTAACAGCGTAGGTCCACGTCCAGCCGAAGAGACCAAAAAGAAGACGTTTGATGTATATATGGGATGGTACAAACCTGCTAGGGGCATTCAAGAAGGGGGAAAGAGTATCATAACATGTGAATGCTGCCATTGATTGTCCTTGCCAGCAGCTAGCTCATACTGCTGTTGTTGAGCACATCCAAGAGTCCTTCCCTTGCTTCCAAGCTCTGTCCCTAAGGATGCATTGAACTCGGTACCCTGCTCCTCCTTGCAATGCTCAGTGGGATGGATTTGTCCATATGCATGTTCCTTCCTCAGCTGGATTCCTTCCTTTCTGTTGCTTTATCTCTCTTCTCTGGATTGACCATGACTGGCAGTTACGTACAAGCCAGCTAGGGCTGTTTGGACTCCACCACCACATATCCTGAATTCCACTGTGAGGAAACAAACACAAATGAGTGGAAGCTTAGTAATTGTTTTGCAAGTTGCCAGAATAATTTTTGCTGGAATTAGATGGATGTTGTTCCTATGGTGTCATCCTTCTGACCGCAGAATCAGTACAGTGCCATGGCTCAAGCAGTGCAGCTGGGGTGCAAGAAACCCCACAGCTAAACCCCAGCCTTAACTCTGAAGACAGTGAAAAGAAACTCGTGGTTGGTTGTTCCCCTAATTCTAAGCATGATCCGCAGAGGGAGTGCCACCATGGAAGAGGAAGCTGGCATCTAAACTGCAGGATTAGAGCACAGATACAATCCAGATTCCTCAGTTTCCTGCATTTGATCTTGCCTTTGAGGGGCATCAAAACTGCCGACTGGGAGGATGTTTGGAGGATGAGAAATCTTGTAAATGAAGAAATTGTATTTTATTTGTTTACATTTCAAACTGCAGATGTTTGAAGTGAGGCCCTCTGGGACTGCCAGGGCTGTGCACTGGCATTTTACTAAGTTTGGTTCTGACTCGGCACCATTTGTTCTCACCTGGGTCCTGCCTGCTGTAGGAAAGTAAGACAGTTAGCCAGCGTCAGCTACTGCATGTCAGTGTGCTTTTCCATGTGTTTACAAAGGGTAGGTTAGGGTGGCTGACCCAGGGTAGGCAAAACCAGCATCATTTGAAGAGATGTTACTGGTCTGGGTCAACCTACAGTATTCCTAGAATTTCCCCTTGTGTTCCTAGTCTTGGCAGGATTAACAAAACAAGCCACCACTCCCAACACCTTTTGCTTTGAGTTTGTGTTACACATTCAAAATCCCTCCAAAGGGATCCCTGCCTCCAAAATCCCTCCCAAATCCACTTTGTTTGCCCTGGTCTGGAAACTTCAGATTGGGCAAAGTTGGCTTTAGAAGTTGAGTGACTCTTGGCCAAAACCAGCCTGAGTTCGAATCTCAGAATAAAGAGAAATCCAGATCCGCATTTAGTTTTGCTTTGGGATGTTTCTCAGAACCCTAAAGGTATCGTCACTTATGCCTG
The DNA here is from genome assembly GCA_002844005.1 of Limosa lapponica baueri. Lineage (NCBI taxonomy): Eukaryota > Metazoa > Chordata > Aves > Charadriiformes > Scolopacidae > Limosa > Limosa lapponica. Next base: position 347,575 of record KZ505949.1, on the reverse strand, counting down.
CAGTCAGTTGAAAGTCAGGCCCTGGAGATGGCTGGCTCATGTTGGCCATGTTCTCCAGAAGTGCCAATTATTTTTCCTTTTGTTACTTCTTGTGCCTTTTTTGTGAGAGGTGCCTTATTAGCCCTGGTAAGGGGTTACTTAGAGCTTGCAAATACATCTTATGACTACCCAGCACTTTTCATGCATCCCTGAACGCTGCTGCTATTTCCTCTTGATGGATACTGGCCGGTGTCTTTGCTTCTGTCACCAGGAAGCAGTTTCCTCACAGCTTTAAAAATGTTCCACTTCCTACAGATGCTTAGATGCACTGGACTGAGGCTGCGTTAACCCTACAGTGCTGCGCTGACAGGAGCCGTTGAGCCTCCCAGTGATCAGGAGCTGCTTTGTTACGCCCCAACTGCCCCGGGGACGCATCGGGGCAGGAGGCAGACCCACGGAAAAGCAGCAGGAGGTGCAGGGCAGTGGCACGTCCTGGGCACCAGGCAGTGCAGCGAGCAGTGGCTCGGGTGCTGCATCCATGGGATGGCAGCGGGAAGGCTGGAGGCCAGGAGACAGATGACTGTCAGACAGCAGTGGGATGCAGGATCGCCGTGCGGTAGTGCAGAACAGTCTAGTTACCCACAAGCAGATAGTGGGTGCACATCACAAGGTGACAGTGATATGTGAATGAGACAGTTCTTCTTGTGATGATCCTGGGGCTGGAAATCTTTCACCATTTTGATTTCTGGTGGTTGATTAATTCGCTTGCGCACAGCCTGCTGCCTAAGTGGCCACAGAATACTTCTGCTGTTTATCCTTAAACATGTTCAGACAAAGGCTGCTGCATTATATCTAAACATTCTCCATGGTTGCTGCGCCGTTCTCCTCTTCCCTGCCTCGCTGACAGTGAAGGGTTAAATGCCTTTTCCCATATGCCTGCTGAAGAACTGTGAATATGCAGCTAGGACCTGTTTTCATGCATATGTCCCTTTCTATAATCCAATCTTCTCCAATGTGGCACAAACCTGGAGGCTCTTCTGCAGCCTAGTATGGAAGGTCTGCTGCCATGGGATAAGAAGCAGTAGGTTGATTTACATAATCACATATGCAAATAAGCCAAATCAGGGTCCTTTCATTCAGCTTTGGTTTTAAGGGGACTCTGTCCATGGGCTGAGAGCAAAGAGATTTGAAAAGGTGGATTTCTTCTCTTGAGCTCTTCTGAAACAGAGCACACCCTCAGAAAAGTACTGCTGTTACCAGACGTATGGAGCCCAATGGGCATAAATGATTAATTGTGCCAAAACACCTGATAACCCATCCCATGCAAATGCACCCTTACCCTCTAGGCCTCCATCATCTGTTCTCTCTACTAGAAGTGTGGACTGCATCCTTATGCAGGAAATGAAAGAAACTCCATCTCCGAGGAACAAAGGGAATTCATCTCTTCATCTTGTGGAACATTTAAAAGATGTTAAGAGCAGCAACAGCCTCACACCTGTGGCATACCAGATGAGTGCTAGTGGAGACACGTGGGGAGGTCATTGCAATGTGTGCCCTTAAAAAGGCTACAGAGAATAAATCAGAGCGCAGCAGTGTCTTTCAGCACTCAGAATGAGGACTCCAAACATTTCTGCTTCTACTTGGTTCAGGTTCTCTCAGTCCTGTGTATTACCTCCATCCTGCAGGGATGCTGGGCGGCAGGTGTGGGCCTCAGGAAAGCTCCCAAAGCGCCAGAAGAGAAAGGTGTGAGCCATCCATGACAAATTCATTGATCCATTCAGTGATCTTGTTTCCAGAAGTGACCCTGGTAGGGGTTCCCAAGGAAAACTCCAAAATGAGTGAGGCTAATGAGGTACCTTGTAAGGCAGTGCCTGTTCTTGACTTTTGAGGACAGGAGAGGTACCAGCAGCGTCACACATTTTAGCTTGGCTGATGGAGTGCTCTAAAGATCTAGTGAACAAATGATCAAAAGATGCTATCTTTAATCCTTTAAAAAAAAATAAATTAATAAGCTATTCAGTCCTCTCTTGCAACAGTGGGATTAGAGGTAAATTGGATGTGTTAATTAAACATTGAATAAAAAATAATGACCTTTTGTCAATTTTAAGTTCTTTGCCTTTAGAATTCCACTGACTCTAAGGGAATCTGTATCTTGCTATGCTGCTCTGCCTGAGTGATCAACTCTTGCTTGAACACACATGGAACTTTCCAATTTGCTTTTAAGCTTTAGATGAGAGAAAATATGGCCAGGTACCCTAGCTAAATGCCACAGCTGAAGAAAAAAACAAACAAACCCAAGAGATGCAGTATCTGGGTGCTTTTGATTCTTTTGTCCATTACAAATTCTGATGGCATGAAGCGTAACAGTGGGCATTAAGAGGTAGGTAAAGCAGTGTCTTTAGCTTTAGGCAGTCTCCTCAGTGAGGGAAAAATGTTGTGATCTAAGTCTGCTAAGCAGCTTCTTCATCCTGGAATGTGTAGCTGCAGGCTCTTGGCTGCTCTAGGGGTGCAGTGGCCCCTGTCACAACCTTCTGCCCAGAGGCTGGCAGAGCTCTGCATACAGCTACTGCCACATCCACTATGCCCAAGGCAGGCAGAGGGAATGAAAAAAATGCCAAATGGATTGCTCTGGTGATGTTAGGAGACTTCCTGACACCTGGTTAAGTCACCTCTGCAGTCTCTTTACCCCTGGAGCAATACAGAGTTCCCCCAGATAGGATCAGAGCTGGCATCAGGAGTGTGCAAGCTGTTCCTGCCTGACTCTGCCTGCCTTGCACCCAGCAAGCTGTCTCCATTCTTCTAAATCAGTACCTACTGCAGAGGACTAACAGCACCACCTACACTAGCAGGACATCTCCAAAACCAAAGATGTTGTGGTTCTTCTAATAATTAGCTAGTACTGAAGAGAAATACATGTTCTCTGCATTCCTGGGAATGTTGACACAGATAGTCATGAAGCTGTGTCCATCTTTTCCAACTATAATGCTCATCAGCAACTGCATTGAGGGTATTGTGTGTTCTCTGAGGCTTACTCCCAAAATGAAGCTGAGCACAGTGTTACTGGTAGGAAACAGGGCTACTGTTAGCACTTGATCTGAGTTCAGGCTCTGATGCCCAAGAAATAGGTCCTTACTGCTGAGATAGCATTCTGCCGCACCAGTGCACATGGGGTAGAACTAGTTAAGTTGGGCAGTGACCTGCTTGAACTGGTGCATCACAGACAAGAAACTAGTACAATCTCTTCTTGACTACGAGTGGATAAATTCAGGCAGTAGATACTGGAACCGCTGCCTTTCTTCAGCAAGCCTGTTAGCAGCTGAGGCAGGAAGAGCAGGGGATTAGAGGACTGGTGGCTTTCTTCCTTGAACGGTGAGCTTTTGGAATCTAAGATGAGTTTGTGTGTCAGGCAGAAGCTGGGCATGCCGGACAGAGTCTCTCCTCTGGTCTCATGGAGAGTCAGGGTCTGGAAGGCTGGGGCTGCAGCTCTAAAAAGTGCTCATCCATGTAATTTGATTCTGCGTTTTGCTTCTACAGTCAGGAGGGATGTCTTTGCCATCTCTTGATCCTTATCCTAAGGATGGCTGACCTGGACCACAGGTGTCACCCAGCATTCAGTTTCTCGGTTCTGACCGACTCCGCGCTGGGTGGGATGGGAGGCACACTGACCAGCTCTGCTTCTGCAATGCACAAGTATTTGCCACAGTAGAGAATCTTGCAAGTGTGAGTGTGTGTATTTATAGGGAGGCAGATGTAAACCACATTTGTCCTGTGTTTCTGGCAAAGAGAGAGCGTGAAATATTTGTGACCCGAGTCATTGGCTTTCCTGCCATTTGTATAAAAATTTCCAGATGGGATTGTTGATGCCTCACCTGGGACCAATTAAAGAAAGAAGGAATATCCAGAACCAACTGTGTTCATGTGGATACTTGACTTGTTTGTGTGTGTGTGTGCACGTGTGCATCTCTGTTGGATTGTGTGTGTTTTAAAGTAAAGCAGAATTTCAGTTCAAAGAACTTCTGTCCTTCCAGGGCCTTCCTTTTGTCTACATTATCCTTTCCTCCTCAGATTGTCACTGTCCCACAAACCATTATCAATCTGGATGTCTTAGACACTTTCTTTCCTCATATTCATCCTCACACCTTTTCTGTTATACCTCCTAATAGCTGCTGGTGGCTCACCTTGATCCCAGGGCTCTTCTGTGCAGACACGGCGAGGTTACTGGAGAAGGCTCCTGAATGCTATAAACTTCTAGAAAGACGGTGTGAAATCCCTAGTTCCACAACAGCGACTAACCAAAGCAGGGTGCAGCATGCTGTTTGGACGGCTGACCACCAGGTGAGCCCTGGTCTCTGGCCTGTCTCCTGCCCTTGCTTTTCTTGCCTGTGACTTCAGCTGTCAGTCTGCGAGGCCCCTATTAGACTGGGCCTGGAGATTAAAGTCCTGGCTCTCCCCTTCCAGGCTTTTTCCACAAAACCTTTCTCCCAGTCACCCATTTTGTCTCCATTTTCTTCACTCTGCTCGTGACTGGAAACTTCTACCCCTCTTGCTTGTTTTCTGTCGAGTTTCTCTATAATTTTTTGTCCCTCCTCATGGTTCTTCCTGAGTATATTTACCAGGCTACCTCCTGGCCTTAGTCATACTCTGCTGGAAAGCAAATCTGAAGTCATCTTCTTCCCTTCTTTTATTGTTGTTTTTTTCAAGGGGAGTTCAAACAAATAAACACACACTCCCCGACATCTGGTACCTTTCAGGAGCCTCAAACTCATGGCCAGAACGAGCATGTGGAAGGATAGGATGGGAATACAGCTAGCTTGCAAAAACTAGGCATGGAACCAAAGACACAGACTTATTCTAATTTAAAGTAACCGAGAACAAAATTAGTACTTTTCTGCTTATCAGTCATCCCCTTTAGCCATGATCAAACCCATTTTCTGTACTTCCCTCCATGCCTGCTGGTGTCACCCACTTTGCCATGTGGGCACAAGGCCTTCCCTGTGCAAGCATTTATTCTAAAAAGGGAAGAATGCAGGGTCCTGTCTGTAGCAGGATTCATTGAACAAAAGGTCTGGAAACAGAACAGTGTAACTTTAAAGATGGTGTGTCAAGTATCAGGTCCAAAGAAAACTTTGCTTTCTTCTGTCTCATTTTTTAGCATTCCCCAAGTGGATTTGGATGTGTTTATGCTTCTTTTCAACATGGAGGATAATTAAAATACAGTTGTGAATGCTAGCGTATGTTTTACAGTCATTGGTTCATCAACAAGACATTTCCAGGATAGTTATCTTTTAGCTCTGGCCTTTCAGCTAGCATTTTTTTCCTCTAGCAACAGATATTCATAGCTAGACTAGAATTGACAGTCTTATTAGATAACATGTTAAAACGGGACTACAACTCAAGTGTAGATTTATCTTTTCTGTGTCTGTTGGGGAGAGATACCCACATGCTCTAAACAGCTGATTATAGTCTTTCTAAAAGGGTTATTTTTGTTTCCATGGAATATAGTGAAAGGAAATTATTCAGTGTATTGTTGTTCCATGGAAAATGTCTTTAACAGTTAAAATTATTCTGCTTCATTTTTTATGGTTTCAAAAGAGACAAATGTTTAGAAAATAAGGACATGGCATTTGCACAGTGAAGCTTTTAGGTGTCTGTACGTATTTGAAGTGGTATTATTCTCTTCTCAAAGTTCTGGCCGGCATGGGTGTAAACCTCTCAGATTTTGGCCGTAGCTTTATGCTGGTACCCCAGACCCTTAACACAGTCAATTTTCTGCAGTATGGATAGGTGTATTTTAACTCCGTTGTGATACTATGGATGTCAGGCACTCCAGATGCGCAGTGTTGATTCTCTCACTCTCCTGTGTTGCAAGCGAGTAAGAAAATAAACGTGGTGCTGTATTATTGCCTTATCTGCTCTGTTTCCTTGCACACATTCCAGCTGCCCTGGGCTTTCTACCACGCTGTGCCATGGGGTGTGCTGCACAGGGCTAGTCCTGGGGAGGAAGGGTAAAGATAAACTGAAGCAGAGTTTAGCAGTGCATCATCAGCCAGGTTATCTCAGCTCCTGCCTGGTGCCAAAGCTCCCCTGAGCTGGCTCTGTGATGCTCGGCCTCTTTGTGTAGGAAGGAGTGGCGTTTTTCACCCTTCCATGTGCTGTGAGCCGCAGCCTCTCACAGGAGGGGCGAGAGAAGAGTGCCCAAAGGGAAACTGTGGGAAGGATGAGGGTGGGCATCCGGGGGCCAGAGGGATGGGAGAGGGCTTTTGGTGCAGTGAGTTCTGTGATGGCCCTGGGGCAGTGCAGGAGGACTGGGCTGAGAGGGAAGCTGTCTAAAAAAGATCAAATGGAAGATAGAAGTGGATGAAGAAGATTCATGGCTATATTAGAGCAGTGGAACGGAGTGCTAATATACTGGTGGCACGATCAGGTACCTGGCAGGGTTGGTTTGCAGTGAGGCCAAGCTGAATATTCTGCTGCAGAAATGATTCGTCGCTTTGCAGGGGAATTTCTGCCAAGTCCCTTCCTCTTCTGGCTCCCAGGTCCGGGTGTCTTGCTCAAGTCGTGGGGCTTCCAACCAGTTTCCTGGCTGCTGCAGACTAAGGTGGTGCCAGTACTTCTAAAAACAGCCTGTGCTCTCTCCTCCTCCTCCTCACTTTGGTGAATTCCTGCCTCCTCCCTTTCAAGCAATGCTTATTCAGCTTTCCTTGCTAGATTCTCGCCCGCTCTGGAGCATACTGAGCCCTGACCTGGGGAGCGGAGTAGGTGATGCAGGAGGAGCAATTTTAGGAAATATTCAGCCTTCCCTGCTATTACAAGACAGGTCGGACTGCTTTGAGCTGCTTTCTCCTTCAGCATTTGCTTGTTTGTGCCAGCAATGCTTAAATGAACTCTTTTAAAGCTTTGGTTTCTTTTTTTTTTTCTTTCCCCTATCTGAAGGGAAAATTGTATTGTTGAGGATCGGGCCCAGTTCCTGTGTACTTCAGTCAACACCGGGCTGTGCTTTAAACTGGGAGGACTGGGGGGCAAAGGCTCCCCCCAGGTCCACAGCACCCACTGGTGGGTGCTGGTTCGGGGACGTTAGGGAAAGGCAGCCTCGGCCGCGGCTGCAGGTGGGGAAGGGCTGGTGCCCCCCTGCCGCTGGCCCACCGGCCGCAGATGGCGGGAGGAAGGCGCTTCCCCTCACTCCGCCGGGGCCGGGGGCTGCCGCAGGGGTGGGCGATGGCCGGGAGCCGCAGGGCGGGCTGCCCCGGGAGGCAGGGATGGCGCCGGGAGCTGGCCTTGGCTCTCCAGCCGGTCCGTGCCCGGTTGGGTCGGGGGGAGGCCGGTGGGCGAGGAGGAGAGGCGGGCGTGCCGGAGGCCAGTGGCCGCCCGGCCTGTCCCTCGCGTCAGGCTTGATGAGGTTTGGCTGTGGCGAGGGGTGGGGTCTGGCTGGAGGCGCTGAGCCGGGCCCTCCTTCCTTTATGTGCTGCTGAAAAGTAGCCTTTGTTGTGGGGTCTGCAGGCTTTGTCCCCTCCGGGGAGCAGTGCCCCTTCCTCCGGGCTCCAGCCCCCGGGACGGGGGACGGGGGGGCAGCCTTGTCCTGTGCCCGTGCTTGGGTGTCACGCTGACCCCCGGGGGTCCAGAGAAGCATTTTTCCTGCTGCCTTGGAGTTGTTAAGTTGAAACTGCGTTTGGCGAGGATCCAGCAAGGTGTTAAGCTACTTTCAGTTGGGACTTCCCCCCCCAAGCCCCTGCCCTGTTCCTTCAACCCTTTGTGAAAGGTTTAGGAGAACAACTGGAGATAGAAACTCAAATCAAATGTGCTGTTCCAGGCCTTTCTACAAACGTGTCCCCATCAGACTGAGTGATCTGCAGTCAGAAATTTCCCATAGGGGTTTCCATCTTACGGTTTTGTTGTGATAGTATTAATTTTGAGCAACATAACAAACTGGGAGAAGCAGCCCTTCCTTGCCTTTACAGACCCCTGAGCTCAGGGGTGGGTAACTGCCCAGCCTCTACAAACTGCATACCAAAATCTGCCTGTCTCAGACAACCACGAGATACATACCCCGCAAACCAGAGAGCTTGGTGGGTGGGAAGGCAAAAGGTGTGTGTTCCAGGGAGGGATTTTCAGACTGTGGGGTCCCAGGGGTCTTGCCTCTCTGCTGTGGGGTAGAGCTGGACAGCGCGGTGGAATTGCTGCACTGCTTCCCAGTGCCGAGGGCTTGGGGTGCCCAGCAGTCCTTGGACCACGATAGCCCCCTTGCTGTACGTCATCTCAGCTACGTGTGAGCTGCTTTTGGGGTTCCTGCTGCTCAGAAGTGCCGCGGTTTATCTGCTTACGCTCCTGTACGTGCTGCTGTGTGCGGTAGGTGCCTTATTTCCAAAGCTGTGTAGGAGATGCACCCCTTTGGGTCACTTCCTGGACACAACCTGCATGATGGCGCACCGAACACTCGGTCACCCCTCCTCAGGCTCCCCATCCCCACTCAGCAGGGCAGCTTCAACTCAGAAGAGCTACTTCGACCTTGAGAGGAGTGGGTTGATTGCCATCTTCTTGCCTGTTGCACCTGCAACACATTGGTCCCTATACTGTGCTCTTCAAAGGGTTTCCAGGCATTATTTTAGCTTGTCCAAGGCATTTAGCAGAAGGGCAATGAAGCCATTTTCAGATGACAATTGGTTTTATACTTACAATGTGTTTTCATTACTTTGGTTAAAATAATTTTCAGAGTACGGTAGCCGGAGTGCTGGCTATCTGTCTTTAGGCAATGGATCTTTAACATGGCACGTCGCTCCTGTGGTGCCTTTGGGAATGGTGATTGACCTAAAGATTTCTTCTCTGCAGACGCAGGCTCTCATTGCCCTGGGCATGCATAGAGGTTTGGCACTGCAGGGGTTAAATAGCTTGGGAAGGGTGGAGGATTCTTCAGCCAAACCCAAACTGATTGCACCTGGTTTGCTCAACCTGTGTGTCAATGACAGCATGGTCTTCCCGCCCCCACCCCAGCCAGCCCCACGGGGGCTGCCGAGGCCAAGGCCTACGTGCTGTGGGGTTGTGGGAGCAGCTGTGGGGCCCGCAGCGCTGGGAGGCTCCTCGCAGCAGCCCTGGCACGCAGGCAGGAGCTGTGGGAGCGGTATTCACCGTAAGCCACTGCGGTGACGGCCGGCCAGAGGAAGATGTCCCCTGCATTAAGATTTGCAGCCTCCTGTGGGTTAGTGCCGGGGCCAGCAGGGCCTGTCCCCCGGAGCAGAAGTGCCCCTTCTGGTCAGCGTGGGCCAGGCTGCCTTCGAGCCCGGGGGCTGCGGCGAGCGCCCCGCCAGGCTGGCCCCGTGGGCATGGAGCTCCTGAACCTGCAGAAGAGTTGGAAGCAAGGAGGTTGCTCATGCATGGGAGTTGCTTTGCTGTCCTTGGGGAGGAAATGAAGGGTTTGGGGCCGTAGACTCAAGACTCGGAATTTAGTCTTTGGGAATTCAGAGGAATTTAGAGTCCTAGGGAAGTGCTAAGGAGGCAATGAATTCCTTATAGGAAAGTAGTCTGGGAGTGTGTTCTGGAAAACTGCTTCTTTTAGTGTGGGTGCCTTGTGCAGCTCTGAAAATAATCACTATCGTGCTTATGCGAGAGGATGGAATTACTTGCATTTATTCCCTCTTCCCCTGCTCTGACTCCAGGCAGAGCCAGTCCTTCCTTTTCCAGTCTGTGCGCACAGAGATGATCGTCACTGGGTCATCCTGCTCTGCAGTAGCCCACGATTTTTTACATGTCAACTAAGATATTGTTCATTTCTTGCTGCTTTGTCCACCATCAAGATCTAGCATATATTTGTGGGTATAAACTGCTGATTTCAGTGAAGTTCTACCTGGCTCCAGAGCTCCAAGGCTGACCTGCATATGGGTTTTCTTTGGCATTGTATAAAGGCTCTGAGGTGAGTGCTAAGGGCTGGGGAGATTCCATGTTGTGGCCCAGCTGGCGTGTGCAGCCACAAATAATAATTAATTGGCTCTTTAAGAAGTCTTGCAAACTCTTTTTTTTTTTTTTTTGTCTGTCTGTCTTAAGCTCCTTTTAATTAACTTCAGTCATGTCCCAACACATCATCTTGGCTGAATCATAGACCTCACTGTGCCAGTTTTTCACATTCCTGAAATACACAGGCCGCCAGTGTTGCGAATGCAGCTCGGAGGAAGTCGGGCAGCTCTCCTGGAACTCAGAAGTTTTCAGGAACTGTTGTGAAATTGAGAGGCCGAGCAGACCAGCCTCTTCCCTTCAGACTCTGTGCTGCCCAATTCCCAACAGCATTACTGTCTTGCACTTTACCACTGACTCGAGAAGCAGCAATTGTAGCAGGCACCTGTGTACAAGCATCTTTGTTCCTTTAGAAAGCACCTTTATTCGGGTTACAGTGCTTGGGGCATACGGCCTCTTTTTTCCCTATTCAAGAGCTTGTTTCTTTGTCACACTTCCTATTGCAAAGGGTCAGCTTTCAAGATGGTAGGGCATGTTAACAAGATACTCAGGCATACTTAGTCACCAAACACAGTCTGTGTGGCAACAGGACAAACTTTTGTGTCTCTTCACTAGAAAGCATCAAGCCTGGTCTAAGAACCTTTTCCTTTTGTAGAGGAATTTGGGGTTCAGGAGCGTCTCTGTTGCATTATACCCGAGCTGGGCCCTCACTGGTGCTGGTGGAAATAATCCCAATGTTTCCATTGAGTCAAAGCTGTATCGACACTTGTGGTCCCTTGGTCTGTGTGTTTTGAGTTAGAGACTTTTGCATTTGGTAACTAAGAATCAATTTTAGCACCCCATATAACAATATGTTTAATGAACTGAAAAGAAGGGAGGTCTTTGTGTAATCTCTTGGTACTAGTTTAGAGTGCAGCTGGGATAATGGAGTTGTCCAACTAGGGGAAAAAAAAGTGTTAGTATTCAGTGGTTAAAACCTGAAGCTCAGTAAATTTAGGTGAGAAAGGGGGTACAGCGTTACAGTGGTGAAGATCTTCATCCATTTGAATAATGTACCACTGTATTCTTCATTCCTAACCATTTTTAAATCAACTTTGAAAGTAGTCTCCAAAAGAAATTAGCATATTAAAAAAAAGGGGAATTTATACAGGATACTTCTGTGCTCTATGCTGAGGAGTAAAGGATTGCAATTTACCTTCTGCCCTTACTGAGATGGGAAACAGAGCATGGTGGTAGCAGCTTCAGGTGGTGTCTCCAGGCTGCAGGCGGGGAGCCATGAGTTGCCCAGAAAATTCTTTTTCAGCAATGCTTGTGTTTCCATAGCGGCTCCAGGAATGACTGCTCAGAGAGGGTTGCTGTGACACAGGGTTGGCATGTTGGATTGTTATGGCGGTGAATTTTGAACAGGTGTGAGGAAAACACATACGGTAGCTGAGAAAAAGCAAAGAGGAAAAGTACCTCAGCCTTTTGGGAAAAGAATAGGAAAACCAGGAAAGGTAATTGCAAGCAAGCACCAGGTTGGAGCACGGGAGCAACACCTGGATTACTGGGGACTGTACGGGAACTCTAGAGACATAGGCACATTTCAAATGGATAAGAAGCAGGAATATGTCATTTCTCTGAGTAGGGGCAAGGCTCCAGAAGATCACTGAGGAGTGATCATATGGTGATGTAATATTTTCAGCTATGAATTTCTTTCAGTAGACCACTTTTGCCCAGGAAAACTATGAATCTTCAAGTTTTGATAGTAAGACTGTTCATCCTGAGGATCTGGTGGCATACATCTGTTTATAAGCAAAAATATGTCCATGTTTGTAGCAGCTTTTACACTACTCATCACTGCTTTTTCTACGTGCCACTACTTTTTGCAAGTGAAGGAGTGTACATAGCTCTCTTTCACACCAGGTGAAGACCCTGTGCCTCTCAGTGATGCAGGACGAGAAAAAGATCCTTGTACAAAAGTTTGGGATTACATTATGTGAAAAGCAACTACTGGTAGGGAAAAAAGAAAACAACTCAGCAGGACTCCAAACTGGTCTGCTGACCAGCCACTAGTTGCCTTTGGAGGGCTGACCGGGCAGAGGTTCTACTGACCTCTTCCAGAAAGCCTCTTCCATAAAATAATTAGCTTTGCTTGCCTGTGTTCCCTGTGGCTGTAGCTCCCGTAGGGATTTCCCAGCACTGTGTGTACATGGTGTGACTCATGGTACAGAGAAGGCTGGGAAGCTCTGCTTCCCAATGTTCTGTCTGCTTCCATCTCGAAAGGGTAGTTCTCAGATGTTCTGCATGGTTGTGTACCAGGCATTTTCAGCCTACGTTTCCAGTTCCAACGGACTTCAAAAGAGGAAGATACTCCCATTAATGTTTTGCATGATAACAAGTTAGGCAAGCATCATTTTTGGATGCAGTTGATGGAAGACTGGTTACTGCCAGTGCCAAGTGGGCGTCTTAGCTGAGACTATCAACTTACGTCTGTTGTATTAAATGCTTTGTTGGATTTCCTGCTTGGAAAGCGATGCATGTGCCAGACAGAGTTTGCTATTTTGGCATTAAAGCAATCTTGGCACCCAGTGCAAACTGTTTACTTTAAAAGCTTAATTTTAAATATAGTTTTGGAACACACTTGGAAATGTCTGCAAATCATCCGTAACAGAGGGGAGACTAGAGCATCGTTTCCTTAACTCCTCTGTCTTTTTGAAATACCTTAATCTGCTTTGCTTTATGCGAGCCCTTTCTGGTTTGTGCATGATTTATTCATGCATTGTCTCTTGCTGAGTTGGACAGTAGCTGAAAGGTAGGAACTGAAAGCACAAAAGAACATAATGCACAGCAACATTTAAAGTCCTTTGAGTATCATTTAACCCTTCCTTGTGATTTACCACTGGAGAAAGGAGAACATACTCCATCTTGCTGAGCAGTCAACAGAAGTAGCCTGTCAGGATCTTGAAGGGCACTCTCCAGTCTGCTGCAAAGCCAGTGGACATGCTGACATGCAGTGCCATTAATTTCCACCTAACAGAAAGGTTCTTTAGAGTGCCAAGCGTGACGCCAGAATACAAAGCACTTCATTCATCAAAGCCATAAGTAAGAAACTCTGTGTTTTTGGTTTCCACATTAAACATCATTTATGGTTTGGAAATTGTTCAGGCAAGAGGCATGTGGTTACTGCTCCCGAATATCAGCAGTAGTTTTGCTAGGTTTAGTCTCTATTTTATGTTGACATTTTTTTGGCTTTTCATTTATCTTTTGGATGGACCTCTTTGGAGCAAGCTGACTCAAGGAGAACCCATAACCTTCCTTCTAAATGAAGACTAAGTGATCTGCTTAAGGTGAAGATGACATAGGTCTAGGGAATTTCGGTTTGGAGCCAGACTTCTGCAAAGTACCCGGTGAAGAAATACCTTTACTGTGATGCTCCCTCATCAGAGCAATTGCTGGAACAAATCGAGAAATAGGAATTTCGCACCTGGACTTTGAGACATGAGTTGATAGGTTTTTCCATAGGCAACGTGAGAAGTTATGGAGTAGCTGTTGATTTTTCAGTTCATTCTATTCATGCTGAATAAATGGTAAAGGGCTGATGCAAGATGTTGCAGCTATATTTTTACATTTGTTTCCTCTTTAAAGTTTGATTGTATTCTTCCATTGCCTGACCATGTTTATCCATCCGTCTGTGCTGGCAAACAGCAGCGCTGTTCTTCAAGGACAGAATACAACCTTTTTGCTTTGTTTCCCTTGCTTGGCTAAACTTCTTGTGTGCGCCTACTTTGTATCCCAGCTGTTCCTGCAAGTCTAACATGCTGCTATTTCTAAACCCAGTTTGTCCTTCTTGGTGTCCTGGGCTAGGAGCTTGGAGCATTTATCTCTGCCCTCCCATAGCAGAACAGCCTGTGACAGCGTGGTTTCATCCCTGTCCTCCGTGGGCCAGGACCACAAGCCTACACTTGGTGGTGCAACCTCTCCTAGCTTAGTCTGCATCTTGATTTGTGATGGTTTCCCAATAATGGGAAGAGGTGATGAAAGCAAAGAAAGATGCACAGATGGGGAAAGATATCTCAGGGCTGCCAGGGCAGCTGTTCGAGATCTCTGAATCAGATGGAGACAGAACTTCACCACCCTCGGCTTCCACACCCTCCAACAAGCCATCTCCCATGTGCAAAGCAAAACCAGCCCCACCCCAGCCATGCCATTTTAGCTAATGGCCTAGTTAATAAATGGCAAATTCCAAGGGTAATCCTGTCAAAGTCTTCCTGACCTCCCCATTGATAATAGTAACCACGAAGTGCTCCCCTGCTCATCTGATTAATACCAGAAGAATTCTACTTGATTGGATCATTGCTGAGGGGAAGTGTAGGAAGACAAATATTCCAGGGAAAAATCAGGCTTTAGACAAGGGGGAAGGTCACAAGTGCCCACGGTTTGTAGAGTTTTTCACCTGGTGGAGAGGGAAAAGGTTTGTGATCGTCTTCTGCTCTGCGACAACCCTTGCAAGAATGTGCATGTCCCAGCCTTTCTTCTTTGCCTGCAACTCATTCATATCATGTCGATATGAGCAGGTATAAGCCAAGCAAGTGCATGCGTCTTTGAGGGGTTGGAGACTTTGAATGTAAACTCCCGAGGGCAGAGACCCATGTAATTGTTTCCTTGAAAAGTCTGGCAAGGTCAAATTAGTGCAATTTGGGATCTTGGCACACCACTGAGAGCACAGGGAGGAGCAGAGTTCTCTGCCTCCACCCTACTGTATTCCTTCCCTGGAAAAGCCAGGATAGTAGCTTGGAGGCTGGGTAAGAAATCTAGTATTTGGGGAAAGATACTGGGCTGCTGCTTTCTTATCCTTTCTTACCCTTTCCAGAACTGTGGTTCTTAGTTTTCTTATGTTGAGAAGTGACAGCTTTTCATGCTTCTCAAGCTGCCTACAGATTCAGGCAGGCATCACAAGGCCATCCTTACACATGGGCTTTTAAGTATTTATCACCTTGCAGACATGGGGAGGGCTTTTTAAAATTAGTGTCAAGGTTGTGATACAGAAGATGAGTAGTAGAGCAGTTCTTCATCCCTGTCTTCTGATGCTGGCTTTGATACCTATGGTGCCTGTATCCTTGTTTCTTCATCACTGTGAGGTACAACAAGGTTTGGTCACATAGATACGATCAGAACAGGAGCAAGCAAACACTTGAGCACATCTGAGTGGCTGTTAGCTGTGTGTGTCACTCTGATAGCCCCCTAAACTGGAAACTGCTTTACTGACCAGCGCAAGTATTAATGGGAAAAAGATGTTTCGAGGAGAGAAGTTGGATATGATTAGTTGATAGGTGTAAATACTTGATGGGAGGGAATAAAGAGGACGGAGCCAGACGCTTCTTGGTGATTTCTACTGTAAGGGTGTTTGAACATAGGAACAGGTTCCCCAGAGAGGCTGTGCAGTCTCCATGATCAGAGATAATTCAAAACCCAACTGGACATGTCCTGGGCAGCCTGCTACAATTGACTCTGCCTTGAGCAAGGGGCTTGGACTAGATGATCTCCAGAGGTGCCTCCAACCTCAGCGATTCTGTGATTCTGTAACTAAACTTGCAAAATACGAGTTAGAGGGTAGAAGTTCTCATAGATCCCTGGAAATATCCCAGTTAAAACCAGCTCTCCGTATTTTTTTAAAAGCTGTTTTTTTCCGGGCTGTATTGGAATATAACCTGAGGGCTAATTGATAATCACAACTGGGGAAAGGGGTGAACTGTAGAACTGCAGCAAAGCCAGTGGAAAGAAGACATTTTTAAGCTGGCTAAATTGTTTGAGACAGTCTGGCATGTAGCTTCAGTCCCTGCCCCCAGAGTGTGGGGCTGTGCCACTCTCTACTAAGACAGCAAGCTTGGCATTTGCCTTAAGGTATAAGAAGAGGATCTAGGAGGTCTAGAAGAAGAGAGGTGAGAGAGCCTGTGGCTTGTAAACAAGAAGAGTGAAGGAGAAATGTGGTAACATCATGTAGTAGTAAAGGGCTGGAGGGACAATACAAGTAGTACAAAGAGAATGAGTATAATTTGTTCTCCATATCCAGGGCATATAGGACAAAATGTCAACTACAGCAAGACATTTTCCCACTCTACTCAGTGCTTTTCAGGCCACACCTGAGATAATGTGTGCAGTTTTGGTCCCCGCTATACAAAAAAGATGTGGAGAGACTGGAGAGAGCCTAGAGAAGGGTCACAAAGATGATCAAAGGACTGGGAAGCCTGCCATATGAGGAAAGGCTGAGAGAACTGTGTTTGCTCAGCCTTGAGAAAAGGAGGCTTCAGGGAGACCTTATTACCGTGTTCCAGTGGCTACAAAAGGTGGCTACAAAAAGGATTGAGACTCCCTTTTTACAAGGAGTCGTGTAGAAAAGACAAGGGGTAATGGATACAGGTTACTCCTGGGGAGATTCCAATTGGACACAAGAGGAAAATTTTTCACAATGAGAACAATCAGCCATTGGAATAATCTCCCCAGGAAGTGGTGGATTCCCCAACATTGGACACTTTTAAGACTCAGCTGGACAGGGTGCTGGGCCACACTGTCTAGACTGTGCTTTTGCCAAGAAAGGTTGGACCAGATGATCTTTGAGGTCCCTTCCAACCTGGTATTCTATGATTAGGAAAAAATCTTTATAGCAGTAAAGTTAATAAAGCCCTGGAATAAAGTACAGAGGTGGCTGTAGGGTCTGTGAAGGAAATATTTAAAACACAATATAAAAATTTCACTCAAGGATGGAAGTCTAAGCTGACCTGCCTTGGAGAAAGCAGATGAATGGACCAGAAGTGACCTTCTGTTCTCGGTTTCTGTGACTCCCTGGACAGTGGGGGTTAACATACAGCTGAGAGCTTGCCTGTAGGAAGTGGCTCCTCTTACTTTCCCTCACTTAGACTTGACTTTACAGGGGAGAAAAACAGGGATCCATTTTACCCTGTTGTTTAAGGTTTACCCCTGGACCTTCTCAGAACACGAGATGCGCTATCTTGTGTGGCTTTTCACATTTGATGATGTCACCAAGTTCAGAGTTAGTCGTGGGTCCAGCACCCCTCTTTGCAGAAAAGCTCAATACCAGAATTGGCCTTTTTGTTGTGCTGAATGATGGTTGTTCTCCTTCCCAGTCAGTGGCCTTTCTAGAAGACCTGTGCAGTGAGTAGTTCAAAGACTAACACTCATACAACTTGCTGCCAATGTCAGCGTGTCTAAAAATGTGGTTATACACTATGGTGGCTCCTAACATGGAGCAATTCCTTAGGAGAGGGAGTGTGGTGGAAAGGTGCCTGGATTGAGAGAGGCAAGTATTGTGTGTTAAATGATCTTGTTGGAGGAGGGGAAATAAATTGATAAAAATAATAAAAGGTCATAAGGCAGAGTAATTTGGGCATCAGTTCTTGTACAAGAAACATCTCTAATCCAGTGAAGGACTTTCAATCCTGACCTGACACATCCACAGGGAATTCCTCACCAAATATGTCTTATTTCCCTCCTATGTGTGCCCTCCCACACCCCGTCCCAGACCACAGAGAACATTTTTAGGCATGCTCTGAGTAAGCACAAGGGACTGGATCCCACTGGTAAAGCAGCCTTTTGGGGAGATGAAGTTGCTTGCTTTGAAACATCTTCTCCAGAACCTTCCTGGCTTCAAAATCGGCATTGGGAATTCACTGGCAGCTGAGCAGGGATTTCCTGGCTTTCACTGGGTTCTAAGTGAACTGAAATTCCTGAAGAAAAGAAGTGTCCAGGTCCCTCTGAACCTCCAGTCATGGTTAATCCATTTGTCTCCCATTTGTCCCTTCAGTGGAAGGCACTGGCCTCAGCCGTCTTCTGCTTTTTTGCAGCCTGTGCTTTCGAGGGGGCTTCTGCAGTGGGGGTGAGTGTCCAGAGCCAGTAACGTGCCGAGAGCACACACTCTCCAGTCCTGGCATTTCTTTAAATTCCAGCCCACAGCCATTCTCTTTCTGAGAAACCTAACCACTTTGTCTCCTTTATTCCCTCCCTCTCAGCTCCCTGGATACATCCGCTGCCATGAGATGTCTCAGCCAAGGATTTTGAGCCAAGATATGAGGGTAATGGTTTAACCAGATGTGTACCCATGCCTGTGACTCTGAACTTTGAGAAGCTGATATTTAAAAAGCCTGCCATCTCCCCTGCCTCCCAGCAGCAAGGTAAGTAATGGGTGGGACAGCAGCATATCCAGAAAAACACCTCTTTTTCAAGGGGAAGGAGAGGAGGTTATAATTCGACTGTAAAAATTTGCTCCAGGCTGAAACCTTGGCAAACAAAAGCTTAGCTTAGGAGTGATTTAAAAGGAAACAACAGAAAAGCATAAAATAAATCAGGGCAGTCGTTTTGGGTGGAGATGAGGGTCTAGAGCTTAAAGATCTCTCTGGAGTGGGGGAGGAGAAGGAATGGCTCAAGACAGAGTTGCATTTGGCTCTTAGCCCTACTATAACTAAGCCTTTCAAAGCCAGGAGAATAAACTGAGTGCATGTCCAGCCCTGGCCTCTCCTGTCACCCATTTGTCAGAGGAAAGCAAGGCCCCATGTACTCTTTAAAGCAGAGTGGATGCAGATATGGTGGCATTACCTGAATTCCTCCTAATGCCACTTTCTAAATATGGATTTCCCTGTACCTTAAGCTGTAAAAGCACTGAGGCTCAGCTTGCCTGAGAGACAAAGAGGGGCATCTGTTGCTTTCAGCATTCTGGATCTCCTCAGGCCCTCTCTTGCTCCTGCCATAACACACGTACTGCTCGGGATCTGTGCCCTGATCCTGCCCTCAGCATCGCACCCTCCCACTCCTTGACAAGCTGAGGGGTTGAATGAGAGGATGATAGCTCTTGCAGCCCTTGCGTGGGCTGACTCCTCCACAGTCCCAGGCTCACAAAGCTGAGGAAGGAGAGCTGGCTAGCTGCAAAGACCACGAACACAGAATGTGTCTCTAGAGGGAAGGCTTTTCCAGACCATTACCTAATGTGTGTGGCACACGTGGTTGGCAGCACAGTTGGCACAGGCCTTGAGAAACAAAGACAAGGCCCAGCCAGTTAATATGTCTTTTGTCATCTCCATGCCCTTGGGCCCCTCCAGCCTGTGTGCCCATACATAATTGCATTGCAGGCTCCCTTTGTAGTGTTGTCACTGTGTGACTTTCCTGGTGGCCTGGAGCATCCACACATCAAGTTAGAAAGGAAAGTATGATGCTGGCATTTTAGACAAACTCCTCAGCCTTACTGAATTATCTACCCAAGTGGATACATGGAAAAAGATTTCACAGTGAGAGAGGGTTAAGCAGTGGAACAGGTAGCCGAGCAAGTGTGTGAAAGCTCCATCTTCGGAGATTTTTAGAACTCAGTTGGATAAGGTCTAGAGCAACCTGACATAGCTTTGCTAACTCTCCTTATTGCTATGCACACTTCCAGAACAGCCACCTCCTTGGCTGCCTGATGGAGTGCTTTGGCTGTAGCAGGTACCGAGGAACAAAAGGCTAAATGAATGATCAAAGGCTTGCAGTTGTAAAGGACCCTTTCTGAAATTTTCCCTCCCACTGCACGGTTAATATGTGTTCAGTTCCATCAGCTTAAGTGACATGGGCAGTTGTGGTTTAGATGGGATGTTACCTAATTCTGCTCAGAACAGGCCTCCTTTGAAGGGCAGCACAGCTTAAACCTCTCTAGCTTTTCTAACAGGCTTCATGGTTTGCTCACACATATTTTTGTATGTGTTCGCAGAGCCTCCCTTCGAGCACCTCAAGGTTATCTGAAGAACTTAGTGCTCTCCAGCAGCAGACAGTGCCAGGCTTTGCTTCATATAAAAGAAAGCACTTTTAATTCCAGCCTTTCTCCAGGCTTAATGAGGCAGGTAGAACCAGCCGATACAGAAACTTTTAGGACTAGATCTGTTTGTTAAGAAGGCTTGGAGAAGCTTTGCTTGTACTTCTGGCTCTGTTCTTGCAGTATTAAGAGATCTCTTTCTGGTGCATTGCATGATTTGAGATCAGGTTGTCAAAACATCACCTTTCTGAATATCTCAGCGGAGTCACCTCTACTGAGATGTCGAGGAGGGCTGTTCAAGAGATCTTGTTAAAGGGAAAGAAGTCCTGTCTTTTTGTCTGCTCTTATGTTTCAGTGCTGCCACTTCTGTGTATTGTAATTTCTAGGGAAGACTGACGCCACTGAACATGGAATCCAGCCCATCTTGTAGCTCCCCAAGTGCAGCAAAAACATTTACGGACTGATCTTATACAGCTTCTCTCAAGCACTGGAATTTCCAGGTGTACATGCTTTCAGGGCACAAGTCACCCCAGGAAAGCTGCTTTTCAAAAGGTATGTCATCTCCTGTTTAGACTAAAAAAACTGAAAAGGGAAAAAAAGAAATTAAAAAAAAACCAAACAACAAACCTTTGGCATCAAAACAAAGCAAGTCTTTCTTTTCTCTAAGCTTCTTTAACTGTGCCTTGTACAAAAGAACGTGAAACTCTAAAAATTACTTTACAAAACGGGGATGAAGGTAAAGGCAAGGTACTGGCATTGGAGATAAGGTTAAATCAGAGCCCAGCAGAAAGAACATGGCAGTGAAAGAAGTTTAACAAGTTCATTTTATGTGCCACCGTGTCATGCTTCCCTTTGTTGCTCAAGAATGTTGCTTCACTGGTTCCTAGGGTGTGAAAGGGCCATGCTGCTGGGAGGATGTGCCCCACAGACCATGCATGCGCCACTGTTGGGCTACCTGAGGCTGACAGAAAGGGTGATCCATCTTAAAATTGTCGTTTTACTTGTATTACAGTTTTGCTATGGACCAGTAAGTGGTCTGGACTTTGTGGTCAGAGGTCTTCTGTAGTATGATAGTGTGCAGAACAGTACTGTGCAGGGCCAAAGTGTAATGAGAGTAGGCAGGCGGTCCAGCCAAGTCAAGGGAAGTTAAAATGCGTCTGTAGAAAGTATTCACAGTGGTCAGGTGGTTTGGAAGATGCCCATCTTGTAAGGAATTCAGGAGATTAAGCAAAATGCTCTCTAAAACAATGGAAATCCCTCTCACTTTTGCTGCTTTCAAAAGAAGGAGGCAGGACAAAGTGCTCGCAGACTGTGTTGTGTGTACACATACAAAGCAGAGCACCGGAGGAGCCACACAGACCTTGTTGGGAAGGGTAGAGAGCACCGAGTGTGTGACAAGCCCTGGCGTATATACACCTCACCACTGCCATCAGTGGCTTGAAGCCAGGTTGGGTCAGAGTTTACGCCAAGGACTGGCATCTCTCCTTTCTGCCAGTGTTTGTACGCATCCTCGGCTGCTGTTGCACAATGTGGTGCGAGTGGCACGCTCTGCTCGGAAGAGACCTGGGACTGGAAGAGCAGGTGAGATCTGCCTGCTGGGCAGGCTGCAACGCACCGTGAGACACCCCAGGCTGCTTGCTCTCCTCCCCTCCTCCAGTTCCCACCTCTACCCTCAGCCCTCAAACAAGGACTACCACTAAAAGCCAAGAAGTAGCTATAGCAGAAGATTCCCGCGTTGCTGCTCACGTCAACTGTGCTGCTGCAGGCTGTGGCTTCTGTGATGACGGCAACGATTCAGTTAAGTGATTTTTGAATCCTTCCGATGATGGGAGTAAGTCCTTTGCGTGGACACTCTTAAACCAGTTAAGAGTGGCCAGGAACTGACCCAAGTGTAAGTTTGTAAAAGCAAAGACAGCAGAACCCTGATTCCCTTCTCTTTTTCTGTCTGTTGCCTCTACCTAGATGTGCAGCTGGGCAGTTTGGTGAGGGTCTCCCGCTGACTTTTAGCTCTGCCCCTCTGGGGAAAAAAAAAACCCAGAAAAAGGGATCAGTCTCCTCCACCATTTGTTGTCCTCTTGGTGATGTCCAAGCCTGCCCCAGAGCACATCTTTGTGAAGCTCCAAGGCTGTCCATCATAACCGCCCCTTTCTACCCATCCCAGCCTAAAAGACACTTTATAGGCCCTTGCTGTGAAGGACCACACTTCCCACGTAAAGGACTCAGAAAAGCCAAGGTATGACTCCTGTAACAGCTGTAACTCAGACCTTTTTGCACACATATTACTTTATTTAATATAGATGGTGTTAACATTAATGCCCTAACCCTTGAGGAAGCTAGCTAATTTCCAGGTTGATATGACCAGGGAGCTGGCTAATTTCCAGTGTTTTGGGGTGAGAGCCAAGCAGCGCAGTGCCAGGGCATTTCTGGCTGTTGGTGCTCCTGCATGGAGCGTACCCGGGTCTGCGTTTCATCCCGGGGTTCCACCCACTGTCTGCCACCCCACCGTCCTCTGCTTGTGCCGTGGGCCAAGTGTCTTTAATGGCAGGGCTACAAGTTACTGAGCCGCAGCTGCGTGTTGTTATACCATCAACCATAGCATCTGGAAGAGGACAAACTGGCAGCTTATTACCCTGGCCATACGAGGCTGGTGGCTTAAGAAGAGACAGCCACCTCAGTCTTGATTTGTGTAAGATGTAGCAAAAAAGTGACACCACCACCCATGCACCCGCCGTTGTTACTGAAATGTGGATCTAACCAGGAAAAGACTGTGGCAAGCAGGCAGGAGAGGAAAAGGAAGGGGGGATTTCAAACACCACAGCCCAGAGAAAGAAACCCCTGCGCTCGTGCTTGCGTCAGTAGCCGTCTGTGTGCTGACCCCAGGCTCACCTGAGCCTTGGCAAAGCTCCCCTTTGTTCTGTGTTGGCGTTCGGAATCCAGAGTTATCCCACAGCCACTTTGTGACCTGTTCCACCCAGACAGCCTGCCCAGGATTGCTTCATAAAGCGAGACCCAGGAATCAAAAACAGGGCATGTTTCCTGAGCAGAGATGGAAAACAGCTGTGCTGGAAAAAAGGAGGGGTTTGCTGGCTGAGCAGTGGAAAATACAGATCAAGGCCTGGTTGTGCAATCTTCCCTGGCTGGCCTTTGGCTGCTATTGTGACAAGGGGACCAGCTGGAGTTGGCAGGAGGCTGCTGCCAGGCGATGGCCTGGGTAATGAGAGCCTCTGGTGACAAGGCTGCACATTTTACCAGCACCCGGGAGGCTGCTAAGGGACATCTGGGATGCTGCCCTCTCCCACTGTCCTGTGGTCAGATCTGTCCAGGCAGTTTCAGGTGGCGTTTGAAGGGCCTGGCCTGTCACTGTAAAGGCACACAGAGCTGCGGGGCTGCAGCATTACCGTGCCCAGGCATTGGAGCTCTGCTCCTGCATTGCTCACAGCGTGCCGGCTGCGCGGCTGCTGCCAGGGATGTGGTCTAAGTCTGGCCAGGTTCCTGCCTCTGGAACCCCAGCGCCCAGGCTGGGCAGTAGGTGCACACCATCAACCAGAGAGTGTACACACACATTGTGCGGGGAAGCTGACTCAAAAACCTTAGAGCTCGTGTCTGCTTTTCCACCGCCCTCCTCTGAAATCAAGGGAAGGCTACATCATGGTTTTCCTAGCTTTAAGTGCTGCTTACTTCAAGTTGTCCTTCTGGATGAGTTCTTGATTTTTATCCAATTCAAAATCTAAGCAAAAGTAGAGGGAACGGGTGCAGGATTCTGTCTGTTCTTTTAAAATCTAATTCTGTACAAGAAGGAGAGGATGGACAAGAACAGAGAGGAAGAATTAGGCCTTTACTTCAGAGCCAAATTAACAAAAAAATTACCTTTTTCTGCTGAGAGAGCCCCGCAACATCTCTCCTCTCCCAGTGCTCTTGGTAATTAAGCAAGAAACTAAGGTAAGGGGCAAAATGGTGAGAAGGCAGAAAGCAAAGGAAGTAGGCAGGACCATTAATCACCTCCTAGGCTGATACACAACAGCTACATTGGCCTCTCTCCTTAGCACCTGGAACAGGAGACAGTATGATGAATGTCTTTCACTCTGTAGTATTGGAGCAATGGATGCACTGTAATTGCAGGGAGATTGTGCTTTCTTACAACTGGCTCAGCGTACCGAGCTGAAACATGGATTTAGACCTTGCTCGGCAGCAGTTTCCAATAGTGCTCATCACTGAGACAGCACAACAGCAGAGAAAAAAGCCAACAAACCTGATCACTGCTACAGAGTCCATGAAGGGAAAGGAGGAAGATGTGCTGATCTGTAGGAGGTAGGAAGCTGTGGAAATGATGCAAGAGCAGCACCAGGAAGAGTTGTACAGGGGAGGAATTTTGGTCCACATAGCAAACGTTGGAGTATTTTTGGCCCTCTATGGCAAGTTTTGTAATCCAGATACATCAAGGTGAGCGGTAGGATGGGTGTTGGCTTCAGGTGCTGGAAGAACACAGTCTTAATGAAATTAACATCAAGAAACAGTAGCACACTGTGACCTGTGGCACACAGTAACGCGCAGAGATGGATGGAAGCAGCGTTACGTTGCAGGGAGTAGGCTCCCAACTGGATGCAACCAATGCATTGTTTGCATTTTGGGCAGTTTGCTTCCTGCCATAAAGGAGCCCCTAGTCCTGAGTTGGGACCTGAAGACTATATCTACACCACAGGAAAGGAGTGAGAAACTTAATGGCTCTGCTGATGGCAGCTAGCGTCTCCTGTAGGAACCCCTTCAGTTGGATTCTCAAAGTGCAGTTTTTGGGGGGGCTACAGGAGGTGCCTCCCACTGCGCAAGAAAAGAACAGGACAAAAAACAATGAGTTTTGCAAAGGCAAATGCACCAACTTTAGCTATTACTTATTTAAGCCAGGTCACACTAACTGGGTGCACAGCAGGCTTTGCACAAATGCACACAAAATCAATCTGCTTAAACCTGGGCAACTTTGTAGTGCATCCAGACAAACAAAACCCAGATAGATGCAAAAAATTAATAGTTGGTAATGGCTTCAGCATTCTCAGAGCTTTGGAAAATTTGGCCTTACTTGCAGATAAAACCTCCAGTGCTTTGAAGTTTATTTTCAATACAAAACAGGATGAAGGCATATTTTAGAAATAATTTGCAAAGTGAGCTGCTAGTGTTTTGGCTTTTACTGACCTGAATTATTTTTAAAAAAAATCTGTCCTTCCCTTTTAACTTCTTAATGTGATACCAGTCATCAGAGTTCTCATGAAACAAACATTCTGCAACTGTCTACTCTGCAAGGTCCAAACAGGACCTCAACAGTGGCTGAAACAAAATTTCATTAAAAAAAATTTATCAAGTTTTGTTCCCATAGAAAAGTTCCAATTTCTATGAAATTATATTTTCCTGCAGAAAGGCAAAACCCAAACCTATCATTCAAAGGTTTGACCCGATGTCTGTTTGCGCCTCAAGAGGAAGAAGGGTAGTGGAGAGAAAGCAAGTGTGGTTTTGGGAGAAAAGTAGTTCTACCAATAAATGGGGGCAATGAAAGCAGAGGGAAGAAAGTCCAAATTCCCAGGCATTCCAGACATATCTGGTATCCTTTACATCCTGTGCTCTGCGCTTCAGTTGTACATATTTCAGTGTTCCACCACAGAGGCAGCTGCATTTCAGTTGTGAGTTATTATATGAAGAGTTTGGTGTAGTTGTCACAGGATTTTATGAGATAAAAAGTAGCTGACCACAACAAAGAAAGTAAAATAGAACATGCAACCTATTACCTTTGCTGGAAACCATTTATGCCACAGAGAAATGGGTGCCAGGAAGCAAACACTTCCAGAAGAAATTAGAAATAAAGGAAAAAAAATGAAAAGTCAAGTCACTGATAGCTAGGAGAAGAGTACAGGCTCATTACCACATCCGAGCTGTCGAAAAACAGCCTCTGGTTTTCTGTGGCTCTTCATCTGTTTTTCTGTTCATTTTTGTCCTTCTCTTTAACCTTGCTGGATAAAACACATCTCCAAGGACAAATAAAAATTATTTTCTTACCAGTGCTGCTGACTTAGCAACCTGTCAGAAAACTGACTAAACTTGAAGCTCCTTCAGTCAGTCACTTTAAAATATAGTCAGCGTTGT
>KZ505949.1:242506-321699 GCA_002844005.1 Limosa lapponica baueri | reverse complement strand
AAATACATGAATTCAACATCAGGGTTACTCATATTAAGGCGTTCCAGCAGGCTCTGGGAGAAACAACAGAACTGTGGTGACAAGTAGAGGGACGTGTTGCAAATTAGGCTTGGCTCTTGCATTATAGGGAAGATGTTTGTCTTCATTAAACAGGTATTTTATTGAAGGATCCTTAGATACAAAAAGCTGGCCTGGGAACCAGAAAACACTGTTAAGAACCCAGGCCAAGGAAATGTTAATTAATTTTGCTAGGATCACACTTAAACTGCCCATGGAAAAATGCCTGGATCTTAACATTTGAGAAGTTGGAATCTGCAGTGTGTGCTTTTGTCATTACAGCCATCTTCCCTGGAAATATTTCCCCTTTCATCTGCACTGCAGGTAGATGGAGAACCATAATTTCTTTTAGGAAACTTCTCTGCTCTTCAGAGATGTGCCCAAATAGACTGAAGGGATTTACAGATTGGCAGGTCCATCGACCGTCTACTCTCTCTGACAAACACTGCTTTCAGACCGTGCTTAGGACAAAGCAGGGGTAACTTTCCGAAACCAGCCTCAATTTGCTCAGGGTCACAACAAAAAAAGGTGAAATTATGATTCCTCCATTATCCATTGCCTGCACGTCTGCTGTACGCCCACCTGGCCCATGCACTTCATCCTGTCTTACATTCTAACCAGCGTCAGCTCTTGCCTTACGAGCCAAGTGCATAGGTGCTTAAAATGGGAAATTGTGTGTGGCTCTTCAGGCTGTGTCTGTGCGCGAGGCTGGTTTGTGAAGCAGCTGGGTCAGATCCCTGGGCAAGGATAAAGGAGGGCGGAGAAAACAGAGAGTCAGCTATAGAAAAAGGTGAACTCTAGAGCAAAAGATGTAATTTTTCAATCAAGCTTTTAATGAAAAGATCATAAAATAACAGTTTCTCATCACTGTACATTAAGACTGCAAATTTCTGAATGCTGAGATCATATTATAATTTCTGTATCTTTTTATATGACACTTGAGTTGAAGCCACAACCATGTGTGGCTCTGACCTGAATTCAAGCTCTTGAAGGAAATGAACAGAACATTGCAGCAGGAATGTTGGCCTTTTCCTTGCCCTCCCCTCCTCTTCCCCTCCCCAGGAAACATCCAGGGCTCCTAGGCTGACTGATAGTTAAGGCTTAAAATTTAAAAAAAAAAAGAGAGAGAGAGATGCAATATCCCTTTTTCAGTTGTATTTAAAATACTAAAATAAAATGGGGGAAAGTATCCAGCCAGCCAGAACAAGACCCTCTCCTCATAGAAAAGTTATCCCCAACCAGTCAAAACTCCCATGGAAGTCAGAGCAACAGTTGTGCTCGGTGCTTCGATTGCTCACTTGTAAATGAGAAAGTTTAAAAAACATCCCACTCCTCAGGGAAAGCAAGTGTTAGGAGCTGTGTCCCCCTGACTGCCAACAAATGGAGCATGAATTATTCCTTTTTAGACCTCCCCTACTGCATCCACAGGGTCTGCTCTGTTCAAAAAACACTGATCTGTTGATCCCTGTGTGTTCAACACTGGGCTTCAAACACTTAGAAAAATTGGGGAAGGAGGGGAAGAAGAGGATGGTGATGGACAACTGAACAAAAAAATGCATGTCTAGCTCTAACCTTATGTTTCAGTATTTCTGAGTCCAGTTAGTTACAACAGGGAAAGCAGAATGAGTAGCAGTTCTGTTGTGGCACAGAGATGAACTTGGGCTGAAATGAAGAAGCCTTCCCGACGAGGAGGTCCAGCTAGGAGCCTGACAGCAGAGCTGGAACTGCCGCACAAGGGATCCAAATCTTTTCCTTTTACAAGGATTTAGTGAGTCTATGGAAAATCATCAAAGGTGACACTTCTTACCCTAAACTGAAAAAAATGCAAAATTCAAGGAGTGGAAAGGGGCTGAGACTCAGCTACCGTTTGCCTGCTCTAAAATCCAGACAATGAAGTGCCATTGAACTTAAAACATTGCAACAAGCTACTTCCAGCTATTGAAAGCAACCCCTAAAGTTTCTTTCTCAAGAACAGGGCCAGTTCTGGAGTGCAAGAGTAAGCCTATGAAAAGAAAGTGTTTTCCAATAACTTGGACTTGCCTGATGTTGAACAAATCATTAAGTTTAAACAAAAACTAAGAAAAAAATGCTAGAAGTCTATTTGATTGTTTCAGAATCGCAGCTCAGAGCTCATTTAGATTTTAAACTCTTGTTTAAACAAATGTTTATTTAAACACACCACCTCAGTGATGAGCATTTCTGCTGTCTGGGGGGGTGAGCTGGATGGTTACTATCCAGAGCCCCTCAAACCCATTTAAGATGTAGGAAGGTTTTGTCTCTCTGTTTTTTATTTGCTTTTCCCGTAACTCCAGCACAGCCGATTGGAAATATCCAGAAACCAAGAAGCATCCTTTCTCCATGCTAATCTTAAGGCTGTAGCAGGTCCAGAACTGCTCACGCCACCAGTATTGGGAGAAGAGACTTTGTAAAGCACAGCTTTTCCCAGGGACTCAAACCAACCTACACTACTGGGAACGCGATGCTTCAGGAGTTTGAAGGCCCATCACAAGGTGGCACAGAGGCTGGTGGGTTTGGCACGAAGCTTCCTCGAGGTGCTGTAGGCATCAGCTCCCTGCTTGTGAGATCCTTATTGCTACCACATAAACAGCAACTGGGGGATGAGGGGACTTTAGGAAAGGAGCCAGGTCCTAGCCCTCAGGCAGGGCAGCAGACTTGTCTCAGCCACAAGCTGCAATCAGAAGCACACAGCCGTTCCTCTGATGACTTTGACCTTCTCCGGACTTTGCCAGCAGTCACCACAGAATGTGTTTTTGTTTCACGGAGTGCACTGGATGTTTCCTTGGTCAAGACCCATACTCCTGCTTTTCAGAACTGAAGCGGCACGGTAAAATACTGCTAACCCAGACTTTGAACCTGCACTGCTTGAAAACAATGCTGTCCACACACACGAGAGAGAGGAAAATAAAACAAAAACCAAAACAGGAATATTAAAAGAGTGACACTGTAAATGGAAACATTTAAATACAGCAAAACATAAATTCCTCTTCTATGCAAAGCTACAAAAGTCCAGTCTTTGTATTGTCTTCACAGGTTATGGTTTATGGCTATGAGAGTCTCTGAGATTCTTTTTTTTTTTTTTAATATTTTTTTTTCATTTTTTTGAAATCCTGTAGAGAAGACCCTGCGGACACATCTTTGTGTTTGCAACTTTCTGAATTACATTGCAAAACTGTGCATACAGAATCTGAGAAATAAATACATTCATTACTGCACATACATATTGATACAAAAACAACACTGTCAAATAGTGTTTGCACCATCTTTGTTAGATATTAAGACCAGGCAAAATTAATATTTCATTTTCCATCAGCCCTCCCCTCAAATGTTTGAGGTGGCTTTGGTGTAGAAGGTAAAAGCTACAAAGGGGCAAGACTAATGATGGGGAGCATTTTTAAATAATTATTTTTTTTGGCTTCAGCTTATTTTAGCAAACCATTGTCATTGGTCATCTATAGCCTGTTCTAACATGCAAATCAAGCTTAGGCTTCCACCTAGAAAGCCTTAGGAGTTTTGGTTGGGCTCTTTGCACATGACTGTGTGGTCCGGGGTGACTCCATGCAGCTGTTTAATGAGAAGGTGGCTCAGCTGGTCCAGAGTGTCCCCCTCCGGCCCCGGCATGGTTCTGAGCAGGGGCGGCTGGGGGCCCGTGCTCTGGTGCCGGACTGTCAGAGCCCCCCGGCACAGACCCTGCTGGCGCAGAGAGTGGGTCCCACCGCAGCAGCCGCAAAGCCTCACAGAAGCTGCATGTCAATAGCTCTTTGGTGTCTTCTGTGATCTTTGTGGCTCCTGCTAACTCCCCCACATGCACAGAGAGAGGCTTTTGGGGTGTTTTTTTTGCCAGGCATTTGGTTTTGGAGGTTTTGCAGTGAAGGACTGGAGAACAGCTCAGCCCAGCTCCCCATGGCTAACATTAAGGAGATGTGCTGGGTACAGCAGCTCCCACCACCTTCAGACAAGGTCCTTCTCTAGCTCTAGAGCTTCTTGCATCGCTCTTGTCCCTCTTGGTACCTCAGGCTCCTCTGAGGAAGAGGAAGGCTGGAATGCCTTCGCAGTAGTGCCTGGGTCTCGCTCCCAGCAACATCTCTCATGAGTTGAATAAAAAAAAAAAATCATCTACGTGCCCTATTTCTAGTTGCCCTCCCTCTCCCCGAGCAGTGCTGGAACGCAGGCAGGGGCACAGCGCTCCCCTCCCAAGCTGGGAAACGCGTAGCCCTCAGAGACAAACCAATGGAAAAAGCAAAGATTAATTTTGACTGGCCCCTAGATCTGTTGAGGTCTGAAACTGTAAAAGTTTATGTAAACAATGAGATAAATATATTAGTACTTTTCTGAGCCAAGTGAGGTTTCATACTCATTCAAATGTGCTTTGGTTTAAAAAATAGTTTTGTGAATTTGGGTATGAGCTTCTTTATTCTTTTATACAACTTTTGCTATTTTATCTTTTTTTTTCCTGTTATTCCGAAAACATTCTGGAACTAAGTGACTAAAGCATATACTTAAGCTGCCTGGCCTCTTTTTTTTTTTTCTTTTTGTTTTTTGTTTGTTTTTAAATTGTTTTATTCCTCTTGAGGCTCTTTGTGTTTTTAAAAAAAAATTAAAATAAAATAAAATTTAAAAAAAAATGCAGCTCCCTCCCCCCCCACCCTAAAACTCTTAAAATCTTAAATATGAAACTAGTGTTTTGCTTTCTCATTAAAATACAGAAAAATGTTTGATACAATACTATGTCGTACAAATGCAGTTGAGTGTTTAGGCCCCAAGCAGGCCTGAAACAGTCCCTGAAGTTTTGAGTATTATTAGTTATTAATTATTACTGTCACAATTTGGAAAATGTTGTTTATACTCACTCTATGGAACACAACTTTACACAGCTACTTGAAAAAAGAACAAAATTTCCTTTTGTACAATACTCTTGCTGTACACAGACTTTATGTCGTATTGTTTAAGTGCTGGGGAGGGGATAAAGTAAAAAAAAAAAAAAAAGTTCCAAAATTTTAAAAAAAAAAATAGCATCGGGTCCTGAAACTTCAACATGATTCTCAAGGCTTGAGAAGCAAATGAAGAGGGAGCCTGGGGGCGGGGGAGAGACTCCATACCCGTGCGCATGCTTGTAAAAATGGAATGAGGAGCGAGGGAGCAGGCTGTTGGCCTGCCAAGGAGCTCAGCACCCCATCGCCGGTGGGGCCCCGTCTGGGCAAACTGCAGGGCCAGGAGTGAATGGGGGAACCCCCGTCCAAACCCCGCTGCGGGGGACGGGGCTCGTCCCCGGCACTGCCCTTCTTCCTTTGTTTTGGAAGGGGGGCGCTGAGCGGCCCTTGGCCGGCGGCAGCAAGGGGGGGGTGGTCTGTGCAGCCCCTGTTGCGGGGCCCAGCGCCGCTCTGGGGTGCTGGAGGGAAGGTGAAGGCCTGGAACTGGCCCTGCACCCCTGTCCCTGCCCCGCTGGGACTTGCTGCAAGACAAAGGCAGATGGCGAGGCCTTCCCTGTCCTCCCCAAAGACTACCGGGGACATTCTCAGGGGGGTTGGCAAGGAATCAAGGAGAAAAGAATTCAATATATGGTTGAAATGTGGAAGTGCTAAAGACACTAAAAACCCACGTAACCCCCTCGCAAAAAAAAAACCAAAAACAGCGCATCTGGGCACAATGAGAAAAGAACAGAAGTCCTTGCTCCCCTCTCACACTCCACAGCTGGCAGGTGTCTGGGAGCAAGCAGACGATGGCATTGGGAGAACTGGGAGCACTGGGCGAGAGGGGCGAGCGTGTTCCCTGCAGGGTGACACCAGGCCAAGGCTGGGCGCCTTTGGGCTGTCTATTGCTTGGAGCCTGGGTTCTAGTTTCCTCAGTTCATCAATTGACCCAACAACTTCTTATGGACTAGTCTACCTTATCAAAAAAACCAAAAAAACAAACAAAAAACCCCAACAGAAAATGAAGCTTATTATTTCTTTGTTTTAGTCAAACATGCTCACTTTTTCTTTTTTTTTCTTTTTTTGGTTGAACCTTAAAAAAAATTGGTTTTGTTTTTTTTAAAAAAGACAAAATGTGAGGTTTGGTAAACTTTACGCATAGAGACTGTACTGGTTTGGGGGCGGGGGGGGAGAAAAAACACAAGTGTAAACGTTACTCAATTCAGAAGGGATGATTCTACTGGCTGTGAATTTTTACCACCACAGTCACGGGAGGCTTGAAATAAGCCATAGCTTTCCACAAGGTCACGCCAACAAAGTCAAGGGGGCCAAGAATCGGTGGGCTAAGTTCTCTGTCTTCTCTCCTAAACCAATAGCAGCTGTTGGCTGTGATGTCTTATGCAGATGTTGCAAGAACATTTTGTTTCTTTTTCTTTTAATTTTTCTTTTTTTTTTTTTTTGTGTGTGCGTGTTTAAATTGTCTAAAAGGGAGGATATGAAACACTTTGGTTCGCTTTTTCCTCCTCTCCCCCACCTTATTGCACTCTGGATTCTAGTAAATTATAGGCTGCTATGCCCTCACCCTCTGTCCTGCCAGGTGTTTACAGACTGACCCAGATGTGCTGGGGGAGTGGAAGATGAGGGGGACATTTTCCCTTCCCCATAGTATCCAGATTCAATAAACAAAGCTGGAAAGGGCCCAGAAAGCTCAGAGAAGTTTTCTCCTTTTAGATAAAAGTGACTACAAACAGCCAAGAGACTGTGAATGAGACAGTCCAAGCAGCCAGCACAGCCTCTGGCTCAACTTATTTTTTGCTTTGTCTTTGGCCAAGCTTTGCTTCAACATTTCTCTAGCTGACTTTTGATGGAAGGACGGGGTGGTAAAAATCCCTTAACTTTAATTTAGCTTCTACTTTTATACATTTAATTACTTACAATAAGAGAAAAAAAGCGCCTAATCTTTCACTAACCATCTTATTGTTCTCAAGAATTCAAGAGGTAGCAAAGGTAACAAGTCTTGTCCACACAGACTTGCTCTTTAGTGAGGGAGGAAAGCTAAAAACATACACACACACAAAAAATAAAATAAAAAAAAATAATAAAAAAGTACCTAAGAACTTGTAGCAAGTCCAGCCTACATCAAACCCCCTCCCCACCCACCCACCCTAGAATTAACCTCAGACCTTCCAGTTCAAACATTCACATAAACGTTACAATGGTTTTGCCTTTAATAAAACAAGTACCTCTAAGCAAAGAATACTCATATGAAACTACTAGAAAAGTAAAGACGACCCCCTGCTCACTGAAAGAAATTCCCAGGGCATCCAGTCCCTGTTCAGTCATGGGTAAGGCAGAAGAGGTTTGCGTGTTTTGAGGGAAAAGGTGGTGTGTGATCACGTGTGCCAAGGATAAAGATCAAAACGAGAAGAGGGAGGGATGGTGAGGGAGGCATCGCCGTTTCTTTAAGCAAAGTAGTTGGGCAGACTACTGTCCCCACCGTCGCCAGCCCAAGGAAGGGTGGTGGGTTCCACCATTGCTATGGCTTTCCCACAGTATCTGCAGGGGCTGCTAACCCTGTGAGATGGTCCACAGACACAGCTTCTGCGTTTGTGAATGCAGTGCTGTGTTATTTCACAGCTGCTTAGGCCACTGAAAAGGTGTACTTTATTTTCTTTTTAATGACAAGAAATGCCCCTACTGAGTTTGGTTTTGAGAGAGGAGGTGAGTAGGGTGATAGTAACATGAAGGAAAGAAGTGGGGAGGGGGAGCCAGCAGAGGCTGAAAGTTCTCCATGGCCCCCTCTACCTGCTCCAGATAATCAATATGGCAATGAAGTTGATGTGTGCAAAAAGAAGCAGTATTTCTTGCCAGATCACCAAGATTTGGAGGGAGAGTTGAACTAAATGCATCAGCTTGGCTGTGGACCTTTCTTTTTTTTTAAAAAGGGAAAAAAGGAACTTTTTTTTTTTAAAATGTTAAAGCTACATTTGTTTAGGCCTCCCATGACTGAACAGAGTATGGGGAGTTGCCCCCTTTTTTGTTGTTTTTTTTTTTTTTGTTTTTTTGTTTGTTTTTTTTTAAGCAGCAAGTCTACAGGAAGGTAAATCACTGCGGATGGGCGCGAAGCTCATTCTGGAGTCTTTGGCTTATGTGGGAGAGGTATGCATTCGCAGGTGGCTGATCAGATTGCGCTGCTGGGTGAATTTCCCACCACACAGTTGACATTCGTAAGGTTTTTCTCCTGAGTGGACACGCATATGCTCTGTCAGTCGGTACTGCCGGGTAAAGCGCATCCCACATTCCTCGCAAGCGAAGGGCTTGAGCCCCAAGTGGCTGCGCATGTGCCGTGTCATGGTGCCC
This sequence comes from Limosa lapponica baueri, assembly GCA_002844005.1. Lineage (NCBI taxonomy): Eukaryota > Metazoa > Chordata > Aves > Charadriiformes > Scolopacidae > Limosa > Limosa lapponica. The sequence goes on along the minus strand of KZ505949.1, from coordinate 313,354 downwards.
CGCTGTGTGAACATCTTGCCGCAGATGTTGCAAGGGAAGGGCCGCGTCAGCCAGTGAGTCTTCTCGTGCTGCCGCAGCGTGGCTGGATCCTTGTAGCTCTTCTCACACACTGAACACTTGAAGGGTCGGGACTCTGTGGCATAGGACTGGTTGGGGTTGGACAAATCCTCGGCTTCATCCTTGCCGCCGTATGTGCCTTCTTCCTTGATGTAAAGGTCTTCCTCGGTGTGCGTCTCCACATGGGCATTGAGCTGCTCAGAGCTGGGGAAGCCTTTGCCACAGGGGATACAGACATATAGGTTGTCACCATAGGCCACTGGCTCGAAGCCCTCCTGCCGGTAGACATAGTTGGCACTGGTATGGCCGCCGCTCTCGCTCTCACCACTGTCATCGCTGTTCTCCTTACCATTTTCCACCTCCTCCTTACATGGGTAGGGTAGGTCTGCGCCATAGGCCCCGGCCAGACTCCGCTCCACGGACTTGGACAAGGGCCCCAGGAGGATACCGTTGGGCAGCCCTTCACCCTCGTCCCTGTCTTTGCCCCCCTCCTTTCGGTCAAAGGCGGTGTCTTTCTTCATCCACTCTTTCTTGCGGGATGAGTGCCGGAGGCCCTTGCGCTGGCTGCTCTCCGTCAGGGAGTGGTGGCACTCTTCACTCAGATCCATCTCCATGGGGTCGCTGCTGTCCGCCATGCTGTGAGGGGCTCCGACCCCAGACTCGTCGAATGATGAGGCACTGTTGGCTGCGGGGGCTGAGGCAGATTGGGGAGAGCCATGCTGGCTTTCGCTGTGCTGCGTGTCATCGTGGGAGGCTGCAACAGGGAGTGATGGGCTCTTTTTGGACAGGTCAAGGCCTAGCTCCTGGTCACCAGTGCTCCCATTTGCACTGCTGCCCCCACCGCCATTGTTACTGGCTCCCCTGCTTAAGGAATGACAATTCTCTTGGTTGGAGCTGCTGATGAAGACCTCGTCATCGGAAAGCTTTCCCTTTGACAGCTCCTTTGAGTGCGAGCCCTTCAACCCCTCATTTGACCCTGAATAGCGAGCTTGGATGACCGAAGCAGTGGAAAGTCTCTGACTCCTGGCAGATCTCCCCACACCAAGGCCGCCGGCCTTGCCAGCAAAGGACTTGCTGCTCCGCTTCAGCTTCTTTCTGCAGAGAGCTGCCAGGTCGTGCAGTTGGAGGTAGCTTGCTGCGGTGAGGAGAGCATTAAAGTTCTGTTCACCGGGCTGGTCAGTCGTTAAGAGCTTACCAGTATAAATAAAGTCCAAGATCTGCCGGAACACGGTGGGGTTCACCATGTCCGTGTCTAAGTTAATCAGGTTGTCATGCAGGACAAGGGATTTGAAATACATGCTGCTGGCTGCCAGTATGTTCTTATGGGCACGAAACAGGGCATTTTCTACCACAATGATCACATCACAGAGGAAACCTTTGGCTCGTTGCTGGTTCAGCTGCAGTAGCAGTTGTTTGGCATGATTTGGCAGTTCCATCTCCACCTTCTCTTCCTTTTGCCTTCACCTTACCACCTGCAAAACAGGAGAGTGAGAGGTGTGAACCTGCTGTTTCCACTCGAATAGTGGCTTAACACGGTGCTAGCACAGTGCAGTCTATGTTCAGCTGGACACTGACTAAGGAGCTCTGGGTACGTTCAGCCCTGCAAGCTGTGATCCTGCTTGGAATACAGAGAGTAGTATTTGTCATGCCAAGATTTGATTAACATCTTTCAAAAATCAGATTTGTAAATATCTTTTTACAAAAGCAGTCTTCGTTGGCTGGAATTACTATTCAAAAGATACTGGCAGGAAAACAATAGTTAGGTACAGGGGAAAGCCATCTCCCTCTTCTGACAGAAATCTGAAGGGAAGATGGGGAACAAGAAAAATGGAAGAGAAAAGAAGCAACTACTTCGCTGCCATTTGCATATCTGAAAATGTAAAATAATTAGCATAAGCTGCAGCTTCCCTGCTTTAACAAGTAGTTTGGTTCTTGGCTTTTACATGTTGAAATCTTACAACACTCAGCTGCTCTGGGGTTGAGAAAATGACATGTAGCAACTACATCCATTGAAGAAGGAATTAATCACACTGAGGTGTGAATGGGAAATCTCCTTAAGTGTATGAAAGGCTGCTTTAAAAACCACCCCCCTGGCAATGTCCATATCCCAATCCATAGACGTGAAGGGATAGACTCAACCCTAAACTGGCCAAAATTCAGGATGCTGAGCTAGCTAAATGCCACCAAATATCTTCAACAATCTGAAACTGTTTTCTTAAGTTAATTCTGCCCTGCCTTTAGTTTTGAAGGAATTTTGTTTAAACCGATAGAGTCACGTAACCTATCTCAAGTCACAGTCTCTCAACCCTGAAGTACAGGGAAGAGAGGCAAATTGTGGTTACCTCTTTGCAGTTCATGTATTTCAAAACCAGTATTCACTATGTATTTTAGTTTAGATATTTATACTGGCTTTCCCAGTAGTATGAACTGTAGGAAATACCTAGTTTGAGGCATATCAGAACTAATTGTAGTTGCATATTTGGTAGATACTACAACACAGAAAAAAAAGGAATTCAAGTCTGGGGCTGCATTCAGGAATCCAAGATCAATTTTTAAACTTTTTTTTTTTTTTTGAGTTTTTTTGTTTGAAAGTGCCGACTACTATTTGTAATGGGCATTTCCCTGTTAAAGTTGATTTGAAATAGTTTCTGAGGTTCCAATGTAGGAATTAAATACCAAACATGCAACAGCCATCTTTAGCCTTCCACTTCCTTCCTGCTTTTCCCAGTTCATCATATTATTGAACCAGATTTCTCTTATTGAAGGAGAAGTAAGCCATAAGTTCATGGAAATGAAGAGCTTAAATTTTCTCTTAAAATCATCATCAGTTAATGTTTTTATTGCTTGTGAGTCCCATTACCACATTCTGTGCCACCAGATTTCAAATGATGAAGCATTAGACTGCGTTATTGTCCCTCTTTGTCAAGTATGTGTACACAAGAAAAAGAAATACGAAGTGATACTGGCAGAAATGCCCTGTTTCATAAAAAAAAAACCTCTCTCAAATCTGATTGTCACTAACTGCTGATAAACAGAAAGATTTAATTTGGCAGAAAGGTGTTAGGTTTACATCATTCATTTCTGCACACCAGAAAGATTTTCCTTTATGAAAGAAGTTACCAAAAAGTAAATGAATGCAGTTTTCCCTCCAATGTCTGACTAGCCTGGTACTTTTACTTTTGCCAAGGGATCTGCCAAGTAGGCGCCTCCCTTCTCGCGCAGGAGAGGTGTCTCCCTCGGTCAGCTCTCAGCCGGGTGGGTACCTGGTTACGCACTGGGTAGAACTGTGTGGCCCCCTTTCAGCGCACCAGCACCTAACTCGGGGCTCCTCACCTTGACCCACAGCTGCTCTGCTTTTCTGTTCAGTATTGTCTCAGCAATGGATGGGAACCCCAGAAGACGGTGGACTCACCACTCTGCATCTTAATGTTGTTCCCAAGGGCAGCTGGCTTTAGAAAGGGTGGCAGCCAAAAGGAGGAAATACAGGCTTGCCATGGTGCTAGCCAGTTACTGCTCCATCAATAATGTTTCTGTTTCTGAAACTCACCCTGCAGCATCACAAAACGTGATAGAGACAGGGATTACTACCACTGAACAGTGTTGAGCACTTTAAGAACAAGTTTTGCTGTAATTAGTTACATGAGAGTTGCAGCACGCAGGCAATGTGTGGGGTTCTAGTGGCTTGCTTCCAGAATTGCTGAATAAGAGGAAGAAGCAACAGCACAGAGGCACCAAACCCCCACTTTTATCTAGCCAGGCCAGTAAAAGCACCTACTTCTGGGTCACTGAGATATATTGATAGGGAAGGACAAAAACATGGCTTGCAACATAACACAGCATTTATATATATAAATGCATCCTGCTCAGGAATAGCAGCCTGCTACTACACTATTTTCACTACAAACATATGAGTAATGAAAGGAAAAAGCACAGACAATATTTTTTCCCTAAACTAATAAAAAAGAAAGTATGTTACTGAAGTACAAGCAAGCTTATTTCCCATTCATGTGGTACTTAAAGGAGACGTCTACAAATCTCTGTGTTCGCCTAAGCCTTTGCAGAGTCAAGTCTTGCTGCAGCTACTAAAGGAAATATTTTTAGATTATTTTTTTCTTTTTTTTATTTCTGCCTTAAATGGTACTGAAACCAGGTAATGAGCCTGCAGGGAAAGCCCTGGCAACAGGGGCAGAATTATAGTTCTGCTTTTTACTGACCTTCATGGGGAAGAGAATGTTATTATTAAACCTTAGTATGTTCTGCAGCATAAAAATTAGCACAGTACAACTTGCTTAAATTACCTCTGTTTATCTCACATGTCAAATTTTACAGAAGTATCCGTGTTCAGTAGGATGTAAGTATCAGGTAGGTTATTACCCTTAGTAGATTTTAAGAGCAGTGGTCAGGTTTAAGTGCTGTTAACACTGCCTATCAAATTTGAATATGTTAGCTGAAGTCTAACGTGGATTTAGCAACCCCAACAGAATGAATGTAATGGAACAAGGCAGCAAAACCTTCAGCCAAGTTTAGAGCCCCATATTTAAAATTTTGCCAGAATTGCCCACTGAGGGCTTTTACCAGGACAGCAACATGGGTCAGAGAACATGCCTTTGACTGACGTACCTTTGTTGCCAAAAGCTTTACAGCATCAACCTGGCTTGTGCTCCTCGTGCAGTCTGAACAAAAATAAATCCATTCCAGGTACTTCCCAGAGCTGCCCAGTTACAAACCCTTCTTTAGCAATGATGCATTTCAGATGGGGGGGAAGGGGGGAGAGGGGTGTGTTGGAAAACTTATTAGCCAAAGAGAAGCTGGCATTATTCCTTAATCTGCGGTGTTCCTGAGATCTCACTTATGTCTGAAAGCATGGGACCAAAGGCAACTACGTGGTTAAGTCTCGTATAAAATCTAGCAGATCTTCCCAAACAAATCTAGCAGCCTTACATAGGCCTTGCTATCCATTAGCTTGCAGAGACTGGCTCTTAACAAACCCTGAACATTTGGATAACATCACCACCACAACAACAGAAGTTCCAAAAAGCCCTGAAAAATTAAAAAAATCCCACCCCCTGACCTCAGGAATATGTAGATGTCTGACTGGGGCACAGTCTTTTATCATTGAATTTGGTGTGCAAAATTTCACTCCTTTGCATTTAAAACAGGATCACAGAAGGCTTTGGACAAATAGTAATATCTCTTTTCAGATACTGGTCTTTTTTCAGATTCAAGTTGCTTCCTGGTCATTCAAGACCCATAGTTTTCAGAGCAATGAACCTGCTCAAATATTCTTGTGCAAGTAGGGAATGAAGCAGGACTGAGGCTCCTCACTACCTCCACCATATCCATGACACTGAAACACAGCACATGCAAAGACATGAAAAATACAGGGCACAAATCACAGAATACAGTAATGCTGCAAGCAGATGCCACACATCAAACAAAGCTTCGCAAGCTGAGAGCCGATAGCGTCTTCATAAGCAATATTGCCCAGGAGGCTGGGTAACTGCGAGCTGCTGTGCCCAGCCTGGGGCACACACAGACTGCTCCAGGAGCTGTGCTGCTCTCACTACAAAGCAGGAAAAAGTTATTTGGTTTTTTTTCCTCAATTTCCACAAAGACTCTGGACATCACAGAGAATTAGGTTGCCAAAGTACAGGAGAAGAGGAATTCCTTCACCCCTTTCAATAGTATAAAATCTACATATTCACTACAGATTTGGTTCTCTTTAATATCACTAAGTCTCTTCCTAAAAGTAGTTGCTGAATGAATGCTCAATGTATTATCTTAGCAGCCTCTGGCAGGAGATGCTGTTTGGTTTAGCCTCTGAGTTATAGATTGCAGCATATGAATATTGTTTACCTTTTGAGAAGCAACACCAGTGAAGCAAAGAATCAATCAAAAACAGATCTAAGGAATCACTCATTTCACGTAGAGGATTTGTGGATGGATGAGAAGGCTAGACACCGAGCACCTGAACAGTGAACTAACAGTGCTGCAGATAAAAACCAACAAATAGATTAGATGTGATGTATCAAATTAGATGCTGTTAAAGCGTTAGCCTACTGTGCATGTTGTAACACACCTAGGAAAAGATAGTAGCCTGCTTACTTATTTCTCCACCTTCCCAAGCCGTTGTGCTGCGCAGAGCAGACACTGCAGCAATGAGCGTGGGGAAGAACAAGACAAAATTAAATCATTTGTTTCCCACGTTGCTCTCTCCCACCAATTTACTTCTGACATTAAAAATGCTGTGTCCAGCTGCAACTGGATCTGGGTGAAACTGAAACAGATGACTTCTGCACCCTTCAGTTTCAGATGAACTAACTTTTTTAGAGCACTTGAAGACCCCTCTGGGAAGAGACCTTTCCTGTTGCTCACTGGTTCATCTGATCTTCCAGCAGAACCTATTTCCAGGACTCTCCTGGTGAAGGTATCGGTGAAGTGGACTTTCATGGCCACTAACCTTTCCCCCAGGAGCTGCAGCTGCAGGTCATTATCCCATGCCCTGTAAAGGTATTGACATTGCAGAGCAGCAGAGGCATGGGGAGGATGCAAGAACCATGTTAGCTCCCCAGCCCCTGCGAGCAGGCAGACAGCAGGACTCAGAAGCAGAGGCAAGAACATGCATTTCCATCATTGGCAGTGGAGCAGCAAAAGCTCTGTGAGGCTGTCTGAAGCAAAAAACAGGACACAGCACCCTTGTTTCTCCCACAGGAATACCTCTCACTTCAAAATAGGTAAGAGCAACATGTCAGGTTACTCGGGGAGAGGTCTGCAGAGCTGGGGAAGGGAGAGAGCGACATGCAGGACAGAGAGGGTTGCAGCTGATGTTGCAGGTGTGGACATGGAGAGAAGGAGAATGGAGGATCATTTTGCAGGGGATACCACATCAGCAATCTTAAAGTGGCCCTTTAGTTTGTTGCATTCCAATTAGTGCCAGGCAGAACTGCCCTCCCGGCTCCCTGCAGCAGCTCCCACAGAAATGGAACAGCTTTGCTTATGGACGTGAGCACCTGTCCGGTACCTCTGTGCGGCAATGTTGGGACATCAGGGACATGGGCAATACATGCTCAACTACTACCAGCTCCCGGCCCAAAAAGGAGAGAAGAAAGAGAGTCAGATGATTTCCCAGTCCCTTCTCTTTCCTGTTCTCGAATACCAAGGAGAGCCCAACATGGCTAGGCCCTCCTCTGCTGCATGGCAAACTGCCCAGGGAAGGGGAATCTCCAATGGTGAGAAGGGTGGGGGCCCTGTGTGCGTGAAAGCACTAACGTCAGGAGAGCAAAGTGACTTCCAGTCAGTGCAAGGCTGCAGCAAAGCAGGAACACCTTGCTAGACAAGCTGAGACTACGAGCAGTAGAATGCAGATTAACCACTTGGTTGCCGCTTACCATGCCAGGTACATTGGGCTAAAGGCACCTCCATCCAGTGCTGCCCGACGTGCCAGGTACATCCCATGATGTTCCATTGAAATCACAACAGGCCATCAATAGAACGTGGCTGCACGGATGCAGAATGGAGAACCAGCAGGGACGCTGTTAAATGCAATTAAAAAACTGCAATCAAAATTGAAATGTACATTTTAAAATGGCCACCTGCCTTAAATATGTAATTACTAGAACAACCTCCCCTCCACCCATCTCCCCAGAACTGCTGAAGAACGAAAACGGAGCAGAAGGCCTTGGCAAGTTTCTTGATGACTCTCTGGCCACCTTAATTCAGGACTGGCAACAGCACTGAGCTTCAGCGGGACCGGCCCATATATATCCAAGAACAGCAGATCCCAGGATGTCTGCACCAGCTTCCTTCTGCCCAGAAATTCAGGCAACTAAATAGCACCATTTAAAAATGCCTCTACGATGAGAAAGGCCTGGACCCAGAGCTTCATGGTCTTGTTCCTCACACAGTACAGGCAATGGAAGAAACGCTTAAATACTGATCCTCGGTGTTGTCCCCATTTCCCAGTCCCCTTTCCAAACACTTTGAAATCCTGCTCTTCTAGAGATGTTATGGCATTGAGCCAGGCCGGGTCCTTTGGCTTTTGTTACACCTGTGGTGCAAGACAGAAAAAGAAAATACCGTACCACCCTCTCCTATTTAGAATGATGCTTCACTGGTAATTTAATCTACATTCTTGGAGACTAGAGATCGAGTTGATTCGTGGTGAACTGCAGCTGGTACAAGAGCCGCAAAGCTTAAGATCTATAATTCCACCCTTCCCTGCCCAAAGGAAAAAGCAATCGCATCTCTTCCATGTCAGGGAAAGGCATATCCCACAGATACCCTGGGCTTGGAAGGCTGAGTGTATCCCCTGCATTGCGCATCCTCCTTCCCCCAGAGTTCCCGTAATAAGCTCCAGCAGGATTCTCAAGAAGGATGGCCTTAGGGTAGGTGCTTAGCATAGGTCCCTCTCTACAAGTGGTGATGCTGCTCCAGTGGAAAGAAAACAAACAAACAAACAAACAAACAACAGAAATAATCCTGCAGCCTTGCAGGGATTTAAAGTAGATTTTTAGATCCTCATGGTGACGGGAAACTTCTGCACAGCTCTTGTCACATTGATGGCTGTATGTCTCCAGCTGTGCTGCTGGAGATAAAAATCTTACATTTAAAAAGTTAGAAGAATATTGATTATCGTTTCAACCCCAAAAGATAAAAAGGCCCAATGAAAAAGACTTACAATAATTAATGTAGTTGGATCAGAGAGAACATAAAGGAGGACAATGGCCTGGGAAATAGAAAGTGTCTTCATTAAAAGGACACTGAATGTAAGGAGATAGTTCTTCATTCTTCCTGGACATCTGCTGGACTCAGGCCCAGGACAGTGTTCCCATCGTTCCCACCTGTATTCTCACCCCCCACAATCCCTTTCACACTGAACTAATAGGTCTTTTGTATTCAGATCGCCCTGTTTTGACTGTTATAGACTGCAGATTTTAAAATCTTGTCAATACTATGAAGAAGTGAAATGTAAGCAAGTATTTGTTCACTGACCTGGCCTATGCTGAGCCACTAGTCTGAGCAGACCACTGCCAACACGAACTGGCCAACCCACATTTAAGCATATGCCACTTTAGGCATAATGGGCAAGAGCCTCCGGGATTGAAGCTCCCCCTGCTCCAAGAGGTCACACACTCCAGACTGCCTATGAGCAACACACTACTGGCTGCGTCTGCCAGCATCAGGGCTCTGCACAACACTCAGCGATACCAGCAACACTCTGCTTAAGAAAGGCCGAATGCTGCATAAAGGCATTTCTTGGACAGCAGCTCAAATGCAGATGTACACCCAGATCACAGCAAGCAGCTCTTCTCCATAGTTGTACTTCCCCTCTAGGGCAGACAGTAGCAGAGAACTGCCTAAAATAAAGCTGTTTCTTACTGTTAGAACATCACGCTGCAGTCAGAAAAGCTTCCTGCCAATTCCTAAACAGAGCCCTTGGATATCACACATTTCTTTTCACTGCTGACATGAAGGAGCCTAAGACTACCCAAGCCTTTTAGTGGGAGAAGAGAGGCATGGATGTTGCAGATCTTGTCAAGCAGAGCCAGGCACTAAAAATTCCTGCATATCTGCAGAGCATGGCTGATCTCAGGAACACAGTAGTGGCACAGAACAAATAAAGCCTTCGGACCCAGCGAGCAGCAATAGATGTTGGGCTCTTCTGCAGCCCTGCAACAACTGAGCAAGCTCAGTTCCAGCTGTACCTGCACTGCAAGTGGTAAAGGCAGCTCTGCTGTCCCATGCTAATCTAACAACTCCTCTGCAGTAAAGTACCCATACATTCAGTGGAGTAGCTTAGCCCACACAAGAAGGAAGGATACCCTCTACCCATCCAGCAGTTAAGGCCCCTTTGGTATGTAAAATTCCTGCTTCCCAGCTACCTTTGAGCCGTGATGTACAGAATTCTCCCTTTACAATGCAAGAATTTAGGACATGACTAAAGGATTGTTGCTACCTCCCAGCTAACCCTCGAGAGTGTTAGGCAGAATCAACAACCCTATGAATTACATGGAGTGAGAAGATGCTTCTGGTCCTAAAAAGCTTGGGCCCTGTCCTTCAGTATGGTCTCAGTGGGCAGAGGGTGCAGAGAGTGGCAGCTCATGCTGAGCATTGCTCTGGGTCCAAGAGCACACAGCATGGTGGAGAAAAAGGAACCTCATGACCCTCTTCCAACCAAGATGGTCTCAGAGCACAGCTTAGGGCTGTGAGTCACCACTGGTACAAGTTGACAGCTGAGATGTGAAATGCAGCGATACTGGAGCCCTTCAACTGTCCCTGCTGCTGCCGAGGGGTCTCCAGGACAGGCTCCAGGCAGTCAGCTGGGAGCATTAAATCCACGAGCAACTGTGACTCAGACCCCTTTGTTACAGGGTTTGTTAGAGTAAACAAGGCCTCAGAGTACTGGGAGAACTAGGAGAGCATTTGATAAGGATGCTCCTGAATGGCCTGCTCATTTTTATTTCTTGTGTGGACACGGCAAACTTTTCTGCAGAGAGCAGCAGTCTTCAGAGGAGCACCTGCATAGAGATCACTGCTAATGTGGACTTGTGATAGGTAACACTGAGCTCCATGCTAAGGGGTGCAGGAGGGACATGGGTAGTAACAGCCTTGGACCAAAATGTCATGTCTCTCACCATATGCCAGATACCAGTGAGCACAGAAAAAACCTGCTGTCTTGTTTTCTTCTATAAGACCAAATCTAATTCCCTTATCTCATCTGTACCTACAGATGCAGCAGCAACAGTTCTCCTTAACATAAATAAACAATGCCTTAAATACAGCACCTTTCTCACTTCAGCCACCATTCCCCCCCCCCCCCAAGAACTGACCATGTACTCAGCCCTGTACTTCCCAGAGAAATCTTTGTCTCTAAGCTTCACTTCAGTGAAGTCTTTCAAGCAAAGCACTGTTTAAGAACCAGTCCTGGCGGTACCCAGACTGTACTGCCTGCCAAACATCCCTCCCAGCCAGATGCTTAACCCTCATATATTTGGTTCTTTGCAACCACCAAAAAGTGTTTCTGAAACTCTGACTCTGGCAAATGAAAGGATCCCAGAAAGCCACTACTGCTTGTAAAAGCAGCAGGCCCAACAGACTTAAAGTTCTGCAAACTGTCTGCATTGCATCCAAACCTATCCAAGCTGAAGATAACCTAAGGGGAAAGCAGGGATTACTCATTTTCAAAATTCTTTGTTTCTTTGGCTGCCTCTCCTCAACAACTACTTCTCATTTTCACTGTTTTATTCCCTTGCCTTCTTCACTCAAGACTTCAGACTTTCTTTAAATTCAGCTCACAGGCTGCAAGGAGGGCACTCTACATAGGCTTCCCAAATCCACCTCTTCCCCATCCTGCCATCCTTGTCCTGCAGCGCTGAACAAGAGTGGTCCACGGCTGAGGGTGTCTCAGGTGCATTCATCCAGCCTTCTCTCTCTGACTTTGGGGGTCACAGCCCTAGGAGCGTTAAGAAAGGCAGCCCAGCAAGGTCATGGGGTGTTGAAAACTTTGCTACAATCCAAATCACAGGATCTTCCTCCTTTCCTTCCCTACACACTATTCTTGCCAAGGTCAAGGATTTTCTGGCAGAACTCAAACCACACAAATGACAGGCTCTTGTCATGAATCAAGACTTAAAACATCTCTCGATTTGAAAAAAGTGGAAAGGGAAGAGCAAGGCAGAGGGGAAGGTACTTTTGCCCAAGGTCTGGTTTTGGAAAGGGGACTGACAGCCTATGCATGTGCTTTACCCTCTAATCTGAAAGCTCCTTAGACAGGACCCCTAGAAGCGTTTTATACTGACCCATATTCACACCCCATAGCAAAAGAACCAGCGGCTCCCCGCATCCATTCCAGTCTGCTCGGCTTCTCCTAAATCAACGCTGCCAGAAGGCAAGACAGCACTACAACAAATTAGCACCACTCACAATTTGTTGGAGTTGCTGTTCCATTGTTTGTTTATTTAAATTGGGCGCGCACAGGCACAGACAAACCTCCCGAGTGCTCTCTGCTGCCATCACCTCAACTCCAGAGCTGTAGTCTCGGAGAGGGGCAGCAGAGGCAGTGGATTACACCCATGCAGAGCAACAGCCGCTGCGCCGGGACCCTGCTTGGGTTTTGCTCTTTCACTACAAGCAGAACAAATGAATGCCCACACAGTTCCAGCCTGGAAGATCAAGGTGATAAAATCCTTATTTTGGCAGTTGACTAGGAAAGTGTTGTTAAGAAAAAGAAAGAGCCACAGGCTTGAAAGGAGCCAGCACTTAGTGCTAATGCTATTTATGAACATCCAAGAGATAATCTGCACCCCTTACAGCCCACAAGATTATAAGATCTTTAAAATAGGAAACATGTCTAACTTCATAAAGCACTGTATAAGTTTACAAAGCACAATACTAGTGGTAATAAGTAATTGTCAAAGTTGAGCAAAGAGGTGGCTGTAAAACCTGAAACAGTACCACCCTTCCCATTTCATTCTGAGCTCTGGGTAGTGACTGTGGGGTGACTGGTTGTTCCCACTTGGTTTACTCTTATGCACCAATCTGTTTTTACTTTAAGAGATTATTTAGGAAATGTGCTATGCTTTTATTTACACTGGAGAAATTAGTGCTTTATCATGAGGCGATCACAACAAGGGTGACTTTGAAGAGCTGTAGTAGATTCTTATCCCTCTACCAAATGCAGTCTAATTTGCCAGCACGCATCCGTGTGCCAGCAGCGATCCTTACAGCGTTGCTCTCCGTAGGCACTCACTGCACACAGAACACCCTGCTACCTGAGCGACTGCTCACCAGTTGCATCACGTAGCTATAGAGACAGCTTCTCTTTAATATCTCTTGGTTTATATGACATTAAACTCTGGGTTGCTGCAGGCATAGTTTAAAGGACAGTAAAGTCAGCACCATCACCTCAAACCCTTACGTGCTTTCATTTAGTGATCTTTTTATTTTATTTTAGAGATATTTTTCTGATTTATGAATGCTCTAAATGTTTGCATCTTCTGGCTGCTGTACCACATGCTGAAGATTGCTGCATCATGCAAAGCATCTCTGCTAGCCTGGGCTGAGCATGGCTTTGGTTGCTGGACAGATGAACACTAGATACCACAGTGACCTCCACCAGTCTAACAGCAATTAAGGAAATTACTAATTTTTATACTCAGATTGAGACCTTTGCATGGAATTCTGTGGGTGCTGAAAGAATCGCAATTTTATTCTTCAAATAATCCATGGTTTATCATATGTTTAAATACTCAAGCCTAAGTATTTCAAAAGCTACTCGCTTTACATTTGTCACCTAAGGAAATTGCTAAGGAATTTCCGTATTTATTTCCTGTCAGAAAAAAGCCTCAAAGAGCACAGCAGAATGGATCACCCTCCTTCTTTCAGCACTATTAAAACCATCTCATTGGTAATTATTCTCTTCAAGATGGGCGTGGGGGAGTGAAAAGCTGGAGCAGATTCTATTTATAGAAGATAACCCTGGGAAAAACAGGAGGTACCAGAGAAACAGGCAGGAGGGGTGCAGTTGTGACAGTCCTGAGCCCAGCAGGAGACACAGGTGTCCCAGGGTCTGTGCCAGAGCCGGGGACACAGACCCGCTGCGCCTCTGCCAGAGCTGGGCTTGGCTGGAGGTTTCACAGGCGCTGGGGTGAGAACTCAGACACAACTCACCAAGCTAAAAGCTCGAGCAAGAGTTAAACAACAAAACAATGCACACTAAAAGACTATTCTAAATGTTTGCTGGATCACTTCCCTCAGAGCTTTCCCCTCTCAGCAAGGAGAGTGGTTAAAGAAAAAGCAAAACACCAAACGGAACCAAAACAGCCAGAGAGACTGCAGCCGGTGTTACACAGATGAAACAACTCAGCAGTTTTACAGCTACATAAATAGGATCAGAATCTGGCCAAAGGAGTAATACATGTACAAACTACTGCTAACAGCCACAACAAACATTGATACTACACCTTGGACTCGAAGGTAAAAATAAAATTCTTCCATCGTTACCACTTTCAGCAGAGCTCACTAATACAACATCAGGAGACTCCCAGAGGATGCAAAAAGTATGTTTAGTGGGGATGTGTTTGGACTAAAACCTCTCTGTCTTGACAATGTGCATTCCCAAATACCTCTATGTAGTATCCAGCTGCTTTTAGTCCCTGGCCCTTGGCTCCACGTTATTCGGCCACACACAGTCTGTCACGGAGAAGGGCTGAATAAATTGCAGCATCGTTATGCCACAGTGCAGGTGCTCCAAAACACACACATCTTGAGGCTCATGAACTTGGGAAGAGAGATGCCTCATCAGCCACAGGGATGTTCTGATGCCAGCCAGTCTTCTCTGACCCATCGAGTCAGTCCAGCTAGGGTTAACCTGTTCCCTTCTCCAGGCATTTCCTTGACAGGCACCTGCCTCAAAGAATATGTTTTAACAGCAGGAAAGCTACCCCCAAATCCAAAACCAAACAACAGTCAACTCCTGTGAAGCACCTGAAAGAGTGGGATCCTTCTCATAAGGTATCCTCCATCATGGATGCAAACATGGCTTTCACACACCTTCTTTCTCTGTTACCTTAGTGTAAGAAACCTGAAGATAATCCCAAATCCTCAGACCCTTCCAGGACCAGTCATTGCACACAGATCCGTTCCAGACAATTAAAGTCTTATAACAGTGTATGTAACATAAAAGCCCGTTTAATCTTGTGCAGGCAAGAAATAGCAGGGACCTGCCTGTAGAAAAATTAAAACTATACAGTAATTCATCAAATTGATTTAATACAGCCAGCTGCATGTGAGAATGCTAGCCCAGGCAGAAATAGTCCCAATAGTATGCATTTGCTTACAAATAGGCAAGGTGCTTTGGCACAGTTACTACATCCTTCGAAAAAGTTGGTTTTGACATGTTGGGAAAGGACTTGGATTTTCCAGCTGCTCTCTAAGCATCAGGCAATTCAGCAAACACACCCAGGACCTGCAGCAGACACCACTCTAAAATTTGTCTTCATTATGTTCTAATTTTCACACAACTTTCTATTATTTGCAACAACCAGGAAAATGCTGATTAAATTTTTCATGTTTGTAAAAACAGATGAAAGCTCAGGAAAGCACTGTTAGGCATAATTTGTTCTTCCTCTAGGAGTAGCCATCAAGAGTGCTGGGCCACAGTTCACTGCTCACGTTTTCCCTGTTACTCTTGAGCCACCAAATCAAATATACATGTCATGTTTGGTGGGTTTCAAAACAAAAGGTGTGTCAGAAGAGTGATTATTCTGTTTTGGTTTGTTTGGTTGTTTTTTTAAAGACAGTTATTAATAACAAATAGTTAAATCACTGAGAAAATAAATTCTGCTTTGCCATCTTGCAAACATTAATTCTTCCCCCGAGAGGAGACTGCGTCACCGAGAGATCTGCAAAGCTTCAGACAGGACTAACAACTGTGCTGAAATTTTTTGAGGTGCCCAAAAATGACCAATGAGTTTGGGTCCTTCAATAGGATGAATGGCACAGTAGAAATTTTTAGTGCTGCATATGTATTTTTTATTATTTGTATAAAAGTTTCATTGTAAAAGACAGAAGTATGGTTATTAAAAGACATGTAAAGGACACCAGAACTTCAGAGAGGAGCCCCAACTCTGACTATCTCTCATGTGAAAGCACAGATGATTATTACAATCCACTTTTTTAACTTAATTTTTATTTTTCTGGGAAGTGTGATAAAGCTTTTTGTGCATTTGGTTTTTAATTGATCATATTATTGAAAGGACTTAGCAGGGAATCTAAAAATCTGCAAAAGAGTTTGTTGGGGGGGTGATTAGAAAGAGAAAAGCCTCATAAAAACAAGCCCAGTCCCTACAAACAGAGTTGTTTTCCTCTGCTACACGTACACACTCATGACCTTTTGCCTCCCCCTGAGAGAAACGGATCCAAAAGATCTGGCATAAAAGGCCTGGAAGACACTGCACTAAGTTGGACACATGGTGGAGTTGTGCTGGGAAGCAAAGAAGCAGCTGCAATTATATGGGAATAACAACAACATTCACAGAAGTTCCCTTTGGATACATGTCAGCGTGTGGGAACGATGGATTAAGATGGAGTATTTGCGTTTCCCAGGCAGATGCCAAGATATCAAAGCTGGCACGCTAAGGTGTTCTGGCCTTCCCTGAAGGGAGTCTCAGCCGTCAACACCGTGTGTGCAGAGCTCCTCCGCTTGCAAGTATCTCTCTCCCTCTAATAGTGCGTGCATTTTTAATTTTTTAAAAATATGTGATCTAGGTTAGTGCTCATAAAAATGAAGGATTAACAGCTACAGCGTAGCACAGGCAGCTGGGCAAGCTCTGCTGACAGATCCCTGCCAACACAATCAACCCCAAATTAATCCTGCACTGTGCTTCCACCCACACACAGCAAGCAGGTAGTGCCATGCTGCCAACCTCCTCAGGCAACGTGAAGGAGCAAAGAAGTGCCATGTTACTACCTCTTCTTCTAAAGGCCACTTTTTATTGATCTTTGCCTACAACAGGCCCATAGACATCTGAACAATTAGAGTGCAGGACTGAATCCTCCATCAGACATGGGTGTTAAAATAAGATGTAGCACTTCTGCATCACTGCCCTCTACAACAGACTTTAGTGCTTTTATGTGTTTTTGTTTGGTTTTTTTTTTAAAGCTAGCATTAACATTGCCAGTGGTACATTATTTTCCCAGCTGGGAAAAAAAAAAAACCACACCAACAAAAAAACCCACAAAAAACCAAAAATCCCAAACCACAGAGAAATAGAACCATCATTACAGATGATGAGGCATCATGATCTGTTTTAACCCATCCAGGCCAGGGCCACCACTGAAAAGGTTGGGTCTTGCCCTCTTCCTGCATCAGCCCTGGTCTGGCTCAGCCTTAAAGGCTCGTGGTCTTCACGGGGAGTGCAGCGGAGCACAGCCAAGGACCAGGAACACTCATCAGCAAAGCTGTCTGTGAAGCTAAATCCCATGTGTCAGAGGTCACAGCAGTAATTGAGGATTGTGCTTCAAACTCCTAAACATCCTCTAGTACCCAGGGAGGCTGCTGGCAATAGGTGAAAGATAGTGGTGAGACATGAATAATGAGGAAAAGAAGGTTCTTGGGAATTATTGCTGGCACTGCGTGGTGCATGTTCAATGAGAAGATGGAGCATAGCAGCACTCAGAGCAGGAGGAGCTTCTCTCGCACAGAGGGAGGGACAGAAGGCAATGCTCCTTCCTGCTTTTGGCCTGAAGGTCTCCTCTCCAACACCCCAGTCTGCATAGTCAGAAGCGAGATCAATGCCTAACCACACAAGATGCTTCACTTTGTATTGATCTTCATTTCTAGATGATTAATAGTTCTTGACTTCCTCCCTTGGGATTTTGTAACAGCCCAGCAAGAATGAAAGTTCAGGGGTTCTCCCAGAAGTCCCCAAAACACATCAGAAACTGGAATCTGCTGCAGGGCTGCAGTACGTTGTCTCGGCAGATTCAGCGGGTAACAAGGTCTTCTGAAACAAAGTATAATAAGTGTTTCTGCCTGGACTTGCCAAAAGACCTTAATGCAGATACAACTCCAAGAAAATGAGGGTGGACCGTAGTGGCTGCCTCCCCCTCAGGGCTGGTGTTTTTTTTTTTTTCCTTCAATCCTGATGAAATTCATTATAGTTGCATTTAAACTAAGGTTGAGATTTAAATTTTCCAAAGCAGGCAGGGCAGGTTTGAAAGCCTGATATATCAGAGTTTATGTGCTTCCTGAAGAAGGAGGGTGGTTGCAGAGCCTTCCCCAGGGGGTGCCTGGTGGGTCCCTCACCCCCTGACATGTTTGCTGTCACACAGGCACTGGGTTCCTGGCCCTCACAGGCTTGCTCCTTACAGCCAGGCAGCCCCACATCCAAGCATGCCAGTACTTTCCTTGAAGGTATTTACAGTTTACTTTTTAGTGCTACTTTAAGTTCAAAGGGGGTAGTAAAGCCCCATTAAGCCATTTACATCAAACTGGTTAGTTAATTATCCTGTTGCAGGCTTTAAATTAGCAATTTATAACCCCTTCCCTAGAGATGCCAGTATTTGGAAACAGCTCAGCCGGGACATTTTGCAGGGTGCAGTTATGGAAAAAAAAACCCCACTAAACCCAACCACCCCCCTAGAAGACCCTCCAGAATAAATCTCTTCAGTTTTTGGTTGGAGAAGCCAGTGAGGGCAGGGGTGGGAGAGAGACCCACGTCACCAGCCAGCAGCGAGGACGGCCAACCCACATCTCCCTTGGGCTGTACCTGCACAGCAAAACGCGGGGACGTGCAGATGGACAAAGCTAAGTTGGGAGGCACCACAGCTAAATGAGGGTGGTGCTTCCCTTACTGTAAGATATTCTGCTTCTTAGTATCATAATCAAAGGTGTTTTCACATTCTTACGTACCAAAATCATATGCCCATGTCTGCCCACAAGGAAAGAAAACAATTTGAGGCTTTTTGGCTAGCTGTGAGTGCCAGCACACTGGCAGAGGAGCGTGGGGTTTGGTCAGTGCCTCTGCTCACCCGTGCAGGTATGTGGCTCTTGCCACACTGCAGCATCTTTCAGGTTAGGATTAACAAGATTCAGATTTATATCCCTTTGCCAAAAGGGTCAATGACCTGCTCGTGGTCAGCCTACCCCACGGGCCAGGTGAGGCTGGAGCCAGGAGTCTCCATGCCCAGGATCCTCTCTCCTGCCACCAACAGTACATTTCTGAGAAGGAGAATCTGTTGTCCCCTCAGGGTCTTGTTATTCTGGTCCACCCTACTCAGAATTCAAAGCTGTTGTAGAAGGGAATAATAACCACCTTCCCCCCCCCCCAAATACCTATTTGCCCAAACCAGCCAGGTCCTAGAGTAAAACAGGCCTCTCACCCTTCTCTTCCTTATTTCCATGAGCCATTATTAGTTCTACAAACAACTGGCATGGTGTATATTTATTGGCAAATTCTATTTAAAATAAAGATGGGAAGGAATGGCTGTCCAGTTGCTACTGTTTTCATACAACAATCTATCAGGTACGGGAGAAATGTTGGCCCCAATCCTGGTGGCCGTCCCAAACCAACAAGCACTTAAAACCTCACCAAGAGCAGGAATCCATGGGAAGAAGGGGAATGTGGAGTGAGACCAAGTCAAACTAGGAGATTCCACATTAACATCAAAAAAGGCACATAAGAAAGAATTTTGAGAGAAAATTTCCATTCTACTTGAAAGACAAGACAGAGATGGAATCAAGTCATATGACAGACCCTGCGATTTTTGTCCTCCATCTTAATACATCCCCCTTTCAATGGAAAAAAAATGTATCTTCTGCCAAACAAATGTCAGATTACCTTAAAAGACAGATAAAGATCTAAGCAAGTTAATTCCTTTATACTACGCAACCACGAGATTTTGCATTTGCTTGCTTTTTCTGGAAAGTAGCCATTTCACAACAATTTTTGGGATGGGGGGCAGACAGGAAGAAGAGAGGAAAGACACTCGGAGACTTCAAACCAAAGGGACAAAATATTTTTGTACAAAATTTGGTAAGATGATATCACTTTTATGTAATTTACTGCTCCAAATTACGAGACAAAGACCTTATAATAAGAGTACAGGTAAACACAACATAAAATCTAAATTATCTAAAGGACTGAAAAGCCCAGCCCCACACATAGATGACATTCTCCGAATTCTCTGCCCTTTCTTGGGAGCAGTTACACCCAAACCATCACTCAGCCCAGAAGCTGTTCTCTCCTGCTAATCACTCTGGAATCACACACTAAGGTAAAAAAAACTTCAAACGCAAACACTAGCCTGGCCTTTGAGACAGCCCGGTGCTAACAGGCCACAGGATTGCAAAATATTAGGAAATCATAAAATAATGTGAAACCGGGGAGAAGGAAGAACACAAAGCCCTCCTGTGGATGAAATGGGGTTTTTTCCTGCTCCGCCAAACCCCTCCGTCCCCAAGGCACGCGGTACCCAGGGCTATGCCTAGAACAGGTGTCCCCTTAAATACCTCTGGTGTCACACTTGTGTCCCAGGGACACGGTCCTGCGGGATTATGTTCGTGCAGACCAGCTGTGGCTGCCCCAGCCATATCCTGTGACTCCTTTGGGGGGGAGAGCTGCTCTCCAGAGACACAGAGCCCCTTCCACATGGCTCCCTGCAGACAGACAGCGACCCCCCCCGCTGCGACATCCCAGCATTTGTGCTCTGGGGCTGAACGCCGTCAGCACAAGCAAGAGACTCCTCCAAGAGCAGGAACAAGGCGCTGCCAAGAGAAAGTGAACGAAGGACTCCAAATATTCTTTTCTTTCCCCCCTGCCTCTGCCCTTATTACCAGCAATTTCTCAACTGATTTATGCCAAATAGACACTCTGAAGAGCCCTTTTAAACAAAAAGGGATGCAAAGTCCACTCAGCCATTCCCAAGCAGAGAATGCTGACAGGGCACAAGGCAGATATGGCTGGCGCAGGATGAAGGAAGGGCAAAGGAGAGTGAGCCTCATCCATCCCTAAGTCAGTGCAGGAAGAGACACCCCTTGGCAATTTCAACCTAATTCTTCACTACGCCTTGGAGGATACAACCTGCTGGCCTAAGCAGCTGAAAGAGCCAACAAATTTTTTAGGGCAGCCAATGTATTAATGGCACTTTCTGTGTCATATCTTCGTGAGTGGCACAGATAATAAAAAGAGAAGAACTATTTGCTTGAGGTATAGATCTGCATCACAATAGAAAGGTGTTCAGCATGAACAAGAACTGCCCCCATGCCACCCATCTCATGAAAAGCATCACGTAGTACTTAACAGGGAGCTGGAGCACCGATAGATGTGAGAGGTTGCCGACCAGCATGCATTGGCCCAGAGGTGGAGGACCACAGGGCCCTGGAGGATCTTCCTTTCTTACTTGCACGAGTGCTTTCGTTTTCCGGTGAGCGATCCTTGTGTTCAGGCAACAGCTTTTAGGAGAGCGTGCACGAGCAACAATGCACGCACCAATCTTGATGACAAATCTAATTTATGAGGAATCTACCACATCCATAAGTTATTCCGCTGGTTAATTAATTCAGATTTCCTGGTTTGAGCATATATCAGGTTTGTCTGCTCATCATGAGCAGCCGTCAGGGAGCAAGCAGTGCCAAGCTACACGTTCTTCTGATGTGGCACAGTTAGAACTTTTTCAGTCCACCTCTGCTTTATAAGCCCTTGAGGGCTGGGAGATACAGTGAGCTCAGTGAACCCAACTCATCAGCCCAGTGCAGGTCGGAGGCAAAGGGAAATCACATACTCTACATCCCACTGGCCATCTCTGTTCAAATGAATCCAGAGTAAGGCCGTTCCTTGACACTTCATTCTTAAACAAATGAGCTGGACCCCAAAATCCATCTACCCCTGGAAACACGTACACTTCTTACTACTGGCATTTCTCATTTTCAAGAGGTCTCAAGTCCATAGCCATAAAAATCAGCATTAACCGCCAGGTGAACTCTTACTGTTTAACCAACTATTTATTACACTGGGTCTTTGATTATCAGGCAAACATCTGTTGCAAATGCCACCCAATGTTCTCAAGCACCAGGAGTTTAAATGTTAAGCAGTTTCCCATAACCAAGATTTAGCATCTTTATGTTTTCTTTATTCTTTGCCAGCCGCAGTGTTAGTGACTTCCTGGCCAGTTAGCAGTCAGCCTGGTAAGAGCACTTAACTTTACACACTTGTCATGAGATCTTAGACTATACACTGTCACGTCTCTCTTGAGCAACTTGAAACCAAATCACAAGAGGAGGTCTGTGTCTCCAGCAGACAAATGGAGGCCCAGCTGTATTTCATAACTGTGAATGGGCACTTCCAGAAACCTTCACACTGAGTAACACATCTAATGCAGAAACAATTGTTTAAGAAGCCATTAATGAAAATCCCCACATTCAGTACAGGAGTTCAATCATTCACTTCATTTTTCCACAAACAATTTTTTCAGACTTTGGGAAAACCAGGTTGGTGTTCCCACAGGGAGTTAACAACCACGCACGTTTTTCTTTGAAGACTCAGAAAGTCTGAATGTCTTGTCCCTGAGCCTCTGCACGCGCCTCCATCCAAATGCTCAACTCCCACTGAACGCAGCAGAGGTTCTTTCTCAACCTACAGCTATTTCGTGACATGCCTGGCTTGGGACATAGGAACCTGGACAGCATCCCCTTAAACCAAATGCATTCGTTATATAATTGGAGAAGTTTTATGGGGCAAAATGGCAAAAATCCTACTGTCACTAAGAAGAAAATTAGTGATGTAGTGCATAGCAATGATTAACCTGCTAGCTATCCTTTTTTATTGAGGAACCAGACTCGTAATTAATGTGAGTTTTTCTTAAGATAACATATAAGAAATTACTGGTGAGTTTTACGCAATTTTAACCAGTAGAATTTCAGAGTTCAAATGAATTACAAGCTATTTCACTGTTGGACTGTCTGCCTCTAAGGTTATAATTAATTTTAATTTTCAGAAGTTACAGTATGAAACACGCAACCAGGAGTAAAATAAAAACCTTTTTAGGGCTCTCTTTCAGTTTGTATCAAACATACAGAGACAGGAGAATGGGAGGCCAGGTGCACTTATCTTCAGAGGCAGCTTACACACCTTGAAAAGTATGTAAAACATGACAAATTCAAAATTCACTTGCCCATTTCAATTCTGGAGGAGGGTATTGGAGGTGAGGACAGGGAGATAAAAAAGGGACCAAGGGACTTAATATATGAACACACAGAGGGAGTTTTCTTTATCTGTGTATCACATCATAGCAAATGCAGGAAAAGCCGTGACAATGCCTTGCCAGCAGTTAAATGTACTTTTAATTATTTATTTATTCAGATAGCATCCAATGGTAGAGGAAGGGTGGATTTAAGTCGAAGTAATTCAAAGCTACCAATTTTAATCTTGTTTTACATAAAGGATGATGAGTGGCTGCTAACTACTATGCCGTATTGATTTGCAACTAAATATAGTCTGCTCTCAATTTGACATTATTTTTTGCTAACCAGAGCGCTGCACTTTCCACAGGTGAAACATTTATTCTATTTTACAGGTATTCATCCAGCTGACATTTTTCTTCCTTTTATTATTTAATAAACAGCCAATTACTTTCATTAGACATTTTATTTTTCTCATTTGAATCTTCTGACTTCATTTTCTTATCAAGCATACTAAACATTTTAGTCCAAACATGTTTAACATTTTAAACAAACTCTGTATTAAAGAGAACTGAGCTGTAGCTGATTATTTAAAACTGAATTTTTATTGCCTTGTCCTTAAAAATCTAGAGCTACCAGATACTTCCCTCCTCTTCTATCTAGTTCTTATTCACCAGCTTAGGAAAGGAAAACAAGCATCCTAAGTTTCTTAAGCTTTCATTGTTTTCTCAACCAAAATCCCTTACTGCATTAAATAAACTTAAAAAAAAAAAAAAAACAACCAAAACAAAGCTGCAAAAACACCCGCAAGGTCTCCCTGCAAAAGCGACGACATCTGTCAAAAGCCCAGTACTTTCTTACAAACTCGTGCTCCTCATGCTTAGGGACAGAATTCCTGCAGCTGAGCATTCTGTCTTTCCTTAAACCCTGGGCAGAAGACAAGTATTGCCAGAATAAAGACAGATGTAAACTCACTAAGATCTATGAAAGTTGTTTAAGGCAGCTATTTTCAAGCAAGTATTTTTTTCCTAGTTATTAAAAAGATTGTTCAATTCAGTAGCTTTTAGCCACTACATCTATGATGCACTTTACTTTTGCTCAATATCCCACAAATTCCTAACATAAAGACTACTCAAACACAAACTGAAATAAACCATGGGGAAAGAGAAACACTCGCACACCATGAAAGCAAGACGTGATGTATCAATTTCCTACCATATGCATTCTGCTTCCCTGTGTGTGGTATATGTACTGGGGGGCTGTGATTGTGTCTGTCCACATTTTGTTTAGCAATTTTTATTAGAGAGAAATCTTTTTTTCCCCAAAAATCTTAATAGACGTGCCAAATGTGAAATGATAAAGCCTAATTTGCTGTCAGGAAGATGTTAGAGGAACAAGAGACAGACCTTCACCTGATCAGACACACTGTTATGTGAAAAGTGCAGAAGAAACAGGTATTCATGAAACCCTCCCACACCACTTCCAAATTCACGTTTGTCTTCACAGTCCATGACATTTCTCCAACCATTTCTGCACTAAGTTCCGTATTTGTTTATTCCTTCCTAAGGTAGCACTTCCATTTATAAAATCCACACCTTAATTGCTGGCATGGCCCTGGCTGCCTGTCAAGTTAGGAAACCTGAAAGGAAGCCTTTCCTTCCGCTGGCAGGGGCTCGTGCCGGGGCAGCCCAGGCACTGCTCCTGCCGCTCCACGGAAGGTCCGTGTCACTAGGCGCTTCATTACCTGATGAGGCACAGCTATGAGCTCACATGCTGCTTTCCTGCAATAATGTGGGTACACTTAGATGAAACAGTAGAAAGGAATAAAAAGTAAGTTTACTGTGTCTGCGTGAAGGTCAAAGCAAAATGAACCATTTGTTCTTAAAGTCAGGAGACGCTCATCCTGCGAGGAGGTCTGCCTAGCAGTTTTCAGTACATAAAATAAATGCAAATGTCACCTGATTATCCGATGGCTACTGGTAGGCCAGCAGTGACTCATTTTGCCACTGACAGAACACACCACAGATACGTTTTGCACATCAGCCAATCTAACAGCAGCCCTAACCTGGGGAGGTGTACCACGCGTGCAGCCGTGGATTTCTGAACGGTGGAGGATCCTGTTCAAGCTCATCCATGATGGCAGGTTAACCACCCAGAAACCTGTCTCAGGTGACTGCAACAGGAAAAGTAGTGGTGTGTTAGGCACAGGGTCCTGGTCCTACATCACTGGACAATCTCATATACGTAGCTTGGACATTGAGAGAATCTCCCTGGATAATTTACCAGTATCGGTGGATTTCAAGTTGTGGATAGATAGCAAACACGCAGAATGAACTGTTGTATTCTTACAGGTTTTTTAAAAAAGAAAGTCTGGATGCATTGAAGGGATAAAGCCAGTAAAACCTCTTTGCTCCTTGCTATAAACATGAGTTCTTTGCCTGGTGTGGGGGGAGAAGCAAGCAGGGGAAATACAACTACACCTCCCTTCTTTAAAAGGAAGATGACTTGGTACCTCAGAAATAATCTAACAAGAACACTATTTCCCTTACCTAATAAAGTTCCTTGACCAGCATTAAAGGAAAGTAATCTTTCAGTAGCATTTCAGCCATGTCAAAGGGCAATTTGAAAAAATAATTTAGGGTCTTGATGTTTAAACAAGCTTTTCCAGCAATTACTTGCTACTAGCATCCAGAGGCTCCAAGTAAGAAGCACGACCCTTCATCCCAAGCAATTTATAGTAGCACTACGTAGAGTGAGGCAGAGGATTTGAAGGGAGGAAAAATGCTGGGGGCAGAAAGGAGGAGGAGGAGGATGAAAAACCACAAGATTGATTGCTAAGAATATCCAATATCTAAAAACTGGAATAAAACCCAATGTCATGCAATCAAAGCCCTCTGGAAATACAAACTTTTTTTTTTTTAAAAAAAGTCATTACTTCCTTGTTTGCCCAATCAGATCAGACCCAGCAGCTTTCCTGCAGCCTGTGCTTCAGAGAGCTCCAGCCGTTTGCTACCCCTTTGCCCACTGTGTCCCCTCGAGCAGTGCCAGGGAAGGACAGGAACACACTCATCTGCCCAGGGCCGCCTGGCACCTGAACTCCGAAGGGCTCTGTGAGATGGAAAAGAAATCTCCTGAGACAAGAAAGGAACTCTATTTTGCCTCTTGCCGCCCTCCCGGCTGGGGAGGGGTGTTCGTAAGGTGCGTACTCGGGCTCGAGCTGCAGCCCACACTCCTCCTCGGGGCCTGGGACGCCACAGCCAGCCCAGCCTGATGGCTGCCAGCTTCCCGGGGAAGCGTTCCAGGCTACTCAGCTTCTGACAGCTCTCCAACTGCTCCTCCACACCGGATTGCTTTATGTTACATTGCTTTCCCTGCCAGGAGGCACTGCTGTATTACAGTACAATTGTCTAGCAAAATGTAAAACTGATTTTTTCACCTCCCAAATACCGACTGTTGCCACTGCAGTCACAACTGTAAGCCTTGCTCTGTATTAGACTTTCCTGCTTTTATGCACGTACAAGAGATTTTAGCATCTTGCCTCCTCTTCAGCCTCCCAACTTGCAGATTCTTCCCTCCCCATCATGCTCCCCAGTCGGTCCATGCTCAGCTTCCAGCCCAACGTATCACTGCTTCTCAAATTAAAATGCCTAAGCCAGCTCATTAGGTGCATTATCAGGCAACCTGACTGACTGTAGCACCAGACACAGGAAGTGAGAAAAATAACTAGAAACATCGTAGTGACTACCAGCTTCATTAACAAGTTAAGATTTTTAAGTCAGAATTTTAACGAAGAAAGCAGGCTGCAAAGGCATTTTATAACACACATTTTTAAGGTGTTAGGAGGCATTTGGGTCCTAATTCTCTTCATTTCAGTGTGCTTTACATTACTTGTGGGCTGCAAGGCAAAACCAGTTCCCTGCACTGGAGCTAGTTTCCTTTCTAGTTTTGAACTATAAAAATAGCCATGTTGTAAGAGCAAAGGTCTAGCTCTCTGTCTGTTCTTCAGGAGTAGCCAGAATAGGGCGACACACACACACACAAAAAAAGCACGATGGGGTGTGCATGGAGGAAAAGCAGTGAAATAGAGTCCAGTCTTCTCCCTTCTTAAACCCTGTGCAATAGTTAAAGATCTCCTGATCCCGAGGTTGTATCCAGGCCATCACTTTTAACAAGAACTTATCTATCCTTCATCGATTTTTCAATCTGTTCAGATTTCTGCTATCCATAACACCCTTTGGCAATGAGTTTCATGTGGTAAGTGCTGCCTCACAGAGTGCCTCCTCTCTGCCTGCTTTGAGTCAATTTAGTTAACACAAGAACCACGAAGAATCACTCCCTACTCTCCTTCCCCACCCCATTCGTGACAAGGATAAAACATCTGCAATTTCTGTAAGCAGTCATCTCTTCTCTATGGCAAAGACAGCAGTCATGTTGACTGATTTGAGACACATCTTTGGTGGTCTTCTCTGGACCTTCCCTATCCCTCCACTACCTTCAAGAGGTGGTAATCAGAACTGCGTAGCGTTTCTGATACTGGCACACCATGAATTCACATAGCAGCACACTGATGGTTTCTGTTTGGTTTACCAGCTTGGGTAAACATCCAGAGAGTTTGTTGATTCTTCAAGGAGTGTAGTACTTCCTCCCAGTTGGCCATTAGTCTCTGCAAGAACTTTTTGGGGACTTACTTCAGATCATGCTCTTAAGTAGCCTGCTGAGGTGACAGGTGAAATTTTTCATCTCCCAACAACTGCTGCCACAGATCTCTCAGTTTCTTTACCCAGTTCAAGGTAGTCAAACTCACAGCTTTCAAATCCCTACCATTTCCACTACCTTCCTCCCTGCCCCCGCCAAAGTCTTCCCAAGGGCATGGCTGTTTGCAGCCACTCAAAGCTGACATTCTTTCACCTGTACACCCGGTGAGATGTCCCACAAGCCAGAGAAGCAGAAAGTACATGGTTCTCCCCAAGAAGCCAGGAGAAGCATTGCTGCATTAAAAGCTATACCAACCAACTAAGAAAACTTTCTTGAGCTTATCCCAGCAAATATCCCAGTCTTAAGAAATTTCTTAGGCATCCCCATACAAGTGACTGCCCTGAAGGATCAGTCAGACCCAGCTCTGTGCTACACAGTTCACCACCTACCTCCAGCCCCTGCTAATCCCCAGGGACAGGCTTCACCAAATAGAGCTGCACCATATAATTGCTTGGCTTATCTTCCCTCTCTTAGCTGAACTACCATGGTTCCAAAACTCCTGAAAATTAATGATAGATATGCCTGCAGATTAAAATAATCTACCTGGGTAATGCTATGAACAAGGGATGCACATAACAGCCCTGGCAGTCACAGTGCTCAGCTGCAGTTTCTCTGTAGCTTCTTAGTAGCAGCTCAAATGCTGCCCAATTAGCAAATGGTGGGAGAAACATCCAAGTCTGTTTGACCCCAGTTTCAGAATTTCTGGGAAGCAGCTGTAACGCACCATAAGAAAGACAACACAAAACGAAGTTATGAGCTGAAACTGCATCTCAGCACACCTGACCAGAAAACCGAGCAGGTAATTGGAGCAAACACAGACTCCTGTGAATATGTGGTTAACAAAACTAGCTCAAGACAGCTAAAATAATAGCACAGACACATTTTACTTCCATAGTTACAAACCTCTGACGTTGAATGAGCAAACTATAGAAATAACAACCTTTGAACATCAACAAAACTCTACTGCTACCCATGAGCATAAGATGGCATGCAAAAGCTAGGTGAATAAGGTAAGCCAGTTGAAAATCTAAAGCATATTGAAATCTAAACCTTCCTTCTGGATATCTCATTTTCTGAACATTTTGCATACAGTGCCTGCAAAAATAACACCAGCTGTGTTAAGTGCTGGGGAGAAGAGTCCCTTTCTTTCTGTTTCCTAAGGAAACTAGTGTGGGATAGAACATCATTTTTACTCAATAGGATGAGAAATTCCCCCAAATCCCTTGCCATAGCTCTGACATAAAGGCAATTCAGAAAGTCAGCCAAAGACCTGACTGCATCCATTGCCATTACTTTCCAAGAGTGGAATGAGAAAAAGTTGCATGTAAGTTTTTCATTCAGCCTCAAATGTTAGTCACCTCAGTTCTCTCTTCTAAAATATACCCACCACATATACATACATACTGTGTATTTATACACACACACATATAAATCACTTCTGGTATTTCTTCTGAAATCCGTCTTCTTGAGGTGCTGAATCCAATAGATGGATTCCCCAGCTATTTTACCCCCTGTACTGTAAAATGCTGCCGTCCAACGAGGATCAGACCCAGCTAGGAGGTTCAATACAGAAAACAGAACAATCTGCTCATGATGAGCAGAAAAATTATCATCATAACACAGTTTACAAAAAGCGTCTTAAACACTTCCACAAGAAAGTGCCGGTCTATTCAGAGCTACACCAGGCAGGAAAAAAAGCTTGAGTCCCAGGGCCAGTTACTTGCTGGTGCCCGGGAAGGTGGGCACCCGCGGGTAAGGAAGCAGTTAAGGATCTCCTGCCCCACACAGGACTCCTGTCCAGGCCTCGCACTGCAAAAAGTCAGCACGTGCTGTTTGCTCACACCCCGCTCTCTGGTAACCAGTTGAGAACATGTTACTTAGCTTTAGCATGAGCCAAGAAAATGCATTTCTTCTCAGTCTAAAAACATTTAGTTGCAACTCAACTGGTTTCAGAAAAGATTTAGCCAAGAAGAATGAAGACTCCCTCCTCAAGATAAATGTTCTAGCATCTTGTGGGCATAACTCTCCCAGCAAGACTTGACAATTGATAATGTTATTGTAAAAATGCATTTAAGTTCAGTTCTGTTAATATGGCCCTCTCGCAGTTGTGACCAGAGGATGTTTGTCCACGTCGTATCTTCTGCATTTATCCTGCCATTGTTCCAGAAGCAGAACTATTACTGCTGAGGAAAAGTTACCCATAGTAAGGGAACGGACTCTTCTTCCAGGCCACAAAACGGGGACAATAGGTGAATTTACTTTGCAATTTGAGAAGAGTACTTCTCATCATCTAGTACATTTGCATAAAACAGCTTCCTCAGCTCCTGGTTTAATGAATCAAGGAATCACATCTTTCAGTGCATATTGCAGGTAACCACAAAGATTTGCCATGTGAAACAGCTACACATGGCTCTCTCCATACCCACCATCTACAAGTAAACATTTCTCAAGCGATCATCTGGGAGAGCTGAAAGCAGGCGGAGCTCAATGCCCAACCACGCTGACTCTTCAAGGAGAAATTTGGACAACACAATGCTAAAAGTCTTGGAGATACTTTACAGTCACTTCACTATGTTCAGTTTTTCCTCAAACCAATGTTCTTAACATTTTTCTAGCAAGCTGGTGATTTTCCTGCTGTATTAAATTTCTTGATACCTACCTTGGGAGAAAATTTAGTTGCTAGATTAACATTTACATGGCATGTTTCTTTGTGCTGTGAAAAAAGTCAAGGGAAGAGGTGAAAAGACTTGCCTCTAAGTCACAATGGCAGCTGCAGAGCTGAGGGGGGACCCCCATCTTCATTCCCTTAACTCCTTGTCATTTTGCAACTACAGAAAAGCATAGCCAACAGGCAGTTAGAGGAATGACAGACCTGCACAGCAATCTGGCTTCAACCACTGGAGCTAAAGCTGCTTCTTGCAGTCAGCAGCAGAATCCCATCCACCTCCTGTCAGGGCAAGCCGAGAGCCCCCCAGCAGGCCTGTGCTGGTGACACCCCATGATCTATCCAGCGGGTTAGGCCGAACAGCAGTATCGGAGGTACCTATCATGGCAACATCTAAATGCAAGTATCAGAGCACTTTACAGACAAAAAGGTCTTTGCCCCAGGCTGCTTGAAATTTGCATGCTCCTGTGTAGCACTGAAGATAGCAGCAATGGTGATTCATTAAGATAATGATTTAAGTAGGAGGCTTAAGAAAGTCAGGGTGGATTAACATCCAAAGGGCTGGAGCTGGAGCTTCTCCACTCCAGGATGCCACCTCCCCTGCCTCCAAAAGTCTGGAGAACTACGAATTAACCACAACTGTATCACAACTACAATGCATTAAGCACAAGAGCACCATCTCTATTCCAGCCTGTCCTCCTTGGCAAGGGCGAGCACAAAATTTTATGCTGCAGGAAAATTTTCATGGCATTATAAATTATTGGCTATTCTTTATTTGATTAGTTTGTTAGTGTAGGTTCTCCTCAAAAAAAGATTGTGCATGTTTCTTTTGAACTAATTTTCTCTCAGCCTTAGAAATAATACAAGTTTTCCTCTGACCAATTGCCTTTTCCCACTATCGAATAATCAGATGGGTTTGATAAATTGATTGCTCCCCACATAATAATGTAAATATACATACTGAAAAAAAGCATACAAGTCTTTTCCACACCCCAAGATTTAATCAAATTGTAATCAGTTGCAAGTTGAAACATGCATTCTGTCTATAACACGGGACAATGCTCTGACAGTAACAGGCAGCTCATACTTCATCCCTGCTGAAAAAAAGAGGCCTTTGCGCTGTGATTTTGATATAATACTTCGGTTGCCCGGGCATCTCCCTAAAAGGCAACAATTTTGCTATGCTGCCGCTCATGATAGCTGCGATAGGGCACCCGGGACATACTGCCCCACTCACCGCTAGCTGTGCCTGGGCTGAACGTCTCCTAGGGACTCTATCCCATGCTGACTCAGTACAGCATACCTTCCTAGAATGCAATTATAGAAAGAGTAAGGGTTTGTCTTAGAAAGGGATTATTCCAGAACAGTTATTCCTTATTAACTATTCCCAATCGCCTCTTTGTTAGGATGATGAAGTTAATTGGCAATAGCTCTTCCCCTCAGATCTGTAACTTGCCTTGGTCTGAATCAGCGACCCTGTTTAGGTGAGCCCTTAGCACAGCATCATACAGTCACAGCAACAGCTTCATCAATGAAAACAGAGGCATAGTTGCAATGAAGGTAGAGCTGCTGCACAGACACATCTCAGCCCAGTTTGTCGTAAGCTGGGCAGGTAACAGGGTCAAGAAATATGCAAAAAAATATATTTGTTCCTGTAACGTTAGATCTTATCAGTACTGCATGTGACATTTTGTATTTCACAAGTCTCTGGATCCATTTTGTTCTAACTTGGTTTATTCCTTAGATATACGGAGACCTTAGCAGCAGGGAAATTTTGAGTTCTGTAGCTTCTTTGTTTATTACGTTCTTAGCTTGCAAGATTTCTCATCCAAAAAGGGCTGAGAAAGTACCTGGCACATCTTGGATGCTTATTGAATACATTAAATAAATCAAACGTTTTATGATAAAATTCCACTCCCCCACACCAAACAGATGTAGGTGCAAGTCAAAGAGGCTTGAAAAATTGCCCTAAAATTGATTTTGCTCCAGTTTTCCCCAAAGGAAAAAAACTGTGTGGGGGCTGAGACAAAAACATGGAAAATTTCAGCTATCGTGAACAACTGAGAAGAGAAATGGAGGAAAGACATAAGCCAAAACTGAACTTCATATTTAGACTGCATTCATATTCTCTGCATTCTATATTCTCTGTTCTATATTATGGCCATTTCTGGACTTATATATACATTGTAAGTCTTTCCCTTGGGCTCATCACACTTCTAGAGAAAAATGCCAGATAGCTTAATGCTGGAGGCTCCTGGCCTCCTCAGGGGAGATCACAGACCACAGAGAAGAAAAGATAGGACCCAACATAGCTGAGGATGTCTGTCTCAAAACTGGCGACAGAGTTACTTACAGACGCTTATCAAGTCCTGCAACACAAAAATCTGAGAAAAATCTTGAACACCTACAACGTAAAATATATACAAAGCCACCTCATGTTGCAGGTGTTAGAGGGAAGGAACAGAAACAAACCATAGTCTGTTAAAGTTGGTTCTAGGCTGTTGATCTGGTATTCCTGACGGTTAAACATCACCATCTGCGTGACTTTCCACCCCTGAGGCCTGTGCCCAGGCAGCTGGGTTCTAGTGAGGGGCACAAGGCAGAAGGTTTCAGTGGACATAGTTCAGTCATTTCCAAGGACCGTACTGGCATCTCAAAGGAGCTCTCTGACAAAGACAGGACAGAACCCAGTATTGTGGGACAGCATTCAACTGCCAGATCTGCAAGACCATTCCTTCTGTCCCTGCAACTCCGTATTCACATCACTCCCACATTCACACTGGCAAAGCTGGTCCATCCCGCACGCGCAGTGAGTCAGGGATCCTGTGTCAAAATCCAGCTTGCCATTACTTGATCGCAGTATGTGGCAACTATCAGTCTTCCTCTGCAGACAGGCAATCTTAGTCCACGTATGTAATATTTTATAAGCAACTTTTATGGCTTCTTTTCCCCATAAGAGAGAAAGTTAAGAGAGACAAGACAGAAAGGGGAAAGAACAATTATAAATATATGCAAGTCAAATAAGGCAAGGGAAAAAAAAAAGAAACTGAAACCACTTCCAGTCTCTTTCTCCAACAAATTCCACTCTCGTGGTCTCTGGCACCACTTCACAGTAACCCCAGAAGATGTTCACCTGCTCCCACAGCACTCAGAAACAAACAGTGAAACAGGAACAAAGCAGCTCCCACCTTGGATGACCAGTGTAATCCCCTGACAGTGCATCACGAAGGGAAAACCTTATCATTAAACCAGAAGAAAAACAAACAAATGCACACACATGGAGCTCTACTGCTGCGCGCTATTAGCATCTTCCCCATTTTCCATACACATCTAATATCAGGAGATTTATATTCAGGCCAAAAGCTCATGCTGGCAGGAGAGGAAAGTACTTTGGAGAAGAGGGAGGGGGGGAAGCCTACAGTTTCTTGGCTTGTGATCAGCAGGCTGGATGCATTCTGTGGAACTAGGCCAAAGTGTTAGTTATTATATTCAAGAGAACATCTGAATCCCAGCTCAAGGGAGCCGAGTTTGCGGCTCTCATTTATGCTGTATATCAATTGAATATCAAACCACATTTTCCGCCTTCTGAATAATAAAGCTTAATAGTTTGGGACTCCCATATGGTCTATTGTTAAAATATTTCCAAACACTGGCTGCTGTTTTATTTCTGAAGGAAAGATTTCTCTTTCCTCTTCAAGCTTTACTTGTTTAAAAGATGCTTGTACCAAAAGCTAAATATATTCATCTTTTAAATATTTCCAGAGTTTTAAGAAGGACTGAAAAATGAGGGGATAAGGAAAAGCAAATACATTTTGAAATTAGCTTTTTTTTTTAATGTCACATGCAAATGTTTGTTCCAGGCAGAAGCAGCTGGTGCCACCAGGCTCTGCTGTTCAGAACAGGGGGTGCAGAAGCTTTCAAAAACCATGAGCTACTCTAACAAAGGAGGACCACACAGACTCAAACCATTCACAAAAGGACCCAGGCCGATTATTTGACTATTACTTACAAGGAAGCTTGGCCAGTAACGTAGGCAATAAATACTGGAGAAACCTGTTCCGTGCATAACACAGGTTTGTCTTTTCACAAGTCCTGCTCTCTAATTAGCTACTCATTCCTGGAGGGCATTGCTGATAGAGTGTATCAATTTGGTATATTTAAAAAAAAAAGTTAAGAAACTTGTTAAATAATAAAAGCATCAGCATAATAAACAGTCACTGTGCTTCTTCCCAGTCAAACCAGAAAAGAGTATTCCTGTTCTTTCTACGTTGCAGAAAAAGAGTTAGTGCCAGAGATTCTCTGACTTGCAAGGGCTCAGCGCCCTTGAACAGGAACTGAGAAACGCTCATCTCTTGGTGCTGCGTTCACCCCTTCGACGAGCGCGGAAGGACTCGACTGCTGGGTGAGCAGAAGTGAAACTGTGCAGCGCTGCCCCCGAGCGCTGGTGGGAACCTCCAGCTCCCCTGGCCTG
This sequence comes from Limosa lapponica baueri, assembly GCA_002844005.1. Lineage (NCBI taxonomy): Eukaryota > Metazoa > Chordata > Aves > Charadriiformes > Scolopacidae > Limosa > Limosa lapponica. Next base: position 278,728 of record KZ505949.1, on the reverse strand, counting down.
GCTCCTGCAGGGCCCCCCTGGGAGCGCTTTGGGCTGTCTCTGGCAGGAGCTCGGTGGGCACCAGCTCCCATGTCTGCGGGCCACTCGGTGTTGAGCGAGGCACGGCCAACAGCTAACAGCACAAAATCCCAGCAGTTCCTACGGCCCAGGGAGCTGAGCAGAAACTTCTGCTCTCGTCTCCTTACTCTTCTGTTCTAGTCCTCATTGCTGCTTCTCATTCTGTCTCCTACTTCCCTCCTCCTGCCGGGATGATCCATCCCCTCCATCACCTCTCAGCCCTGCCATCCCCTGCTCTGCTCCAGTGTACAGGTTTTCAGTCAGCTGTCCTAACCCTGAAACTGGCTGCTCACACTCATCAGCTGCCTTCTCCCCAGAAAGGAAGAAATTCCAGTATTTCAACATTTGCTTTCATCCCAATTCAGGGAGAAAAACTGAAATTACAGACTCTTTGTGGAACGGAAGTTCACAAGTTTAAAAAAAAAAAAAAGAAACCTATTTGTGAACACCAGTGCATTTTGTGTCATTTGAAATGGAATATTTTTACATTACTGAAACCAAAGTTGGTTCATTTTGGTTTGGTGACCTGACCCGACAAATTTTGTTCTGAGTCAGTACACTGCTGAACTGATTTTTTTCCCACAATGTTGCATTGCCTCAGACACTGCAGTTTGGCAGCCTGATAACCCCGGCCTGGCTCCCAGGTCAGACCCCCTGGCTGGACGGCAGGTCCCACAGCACACACCGAGGTGTCCCGCGGCACAAGCGGTCTCTGGCAGAGCTGTGGTGCCGTGTGGGGATGCCAATGCCCTTGGTGCCCAGCAGAAGAGGACGGGTACATCAGACCACAGCTCTCTGAGCACCAAGGACTGCCTGGAATCCAACACAGTGTTTTCAAACAATGCTGAGTGAAGCCTTTCAGACCAGTTAAAGAAAAGCAAATCAAAGAGGTATTCTCATTCAGGTAATATAGATGGGTTAATGTAGTATTTCTGGTAAAAAACTAGTTTATTAATTTTACAGGTGATCAGAAATCTAGAATTGGTGTTTTCTAGAAAAAAAGAAACTGTATTTTTCCCTAAAAAAGCCACTCCAAAGAAAAACCAAAATCAGTCTCCTACTTACCACAGCGGCATTCTTACAAACTGTCTTAAAAACAATACAGTGAACAAAGCTCACTCTTACAGAGATTTCCCCAGCAGGGAACTTGAATTACAGCAATATCAGCACCTCTCTGCCTCCTACGTATCTCCTGTTGTGACCCAAGGGCTGTAGGATTAAGTTCATCAACCGAGTATAACGACTAGTTTAGAGTCTGACACACATTGAATGAGAGGTTTTGCCGCAGAAGTCTGAAGGGTCGATCCCTCGCTGCGGCTGCCCGAGGCTCGGACACGTCTTCTGCGACAGTTGGGTAGAGACAAGTGCTGGTGCAGCTGGTGAAGGCTCCAAGTTCTGCCCCAGACATTCGGGGTGCCACCAGCTCGTGCTCAGCAAACAGCTCTTAAAACAAGCGGAGAGGACGCAGCAGGGGATTAGCATGCATTTGCAGAAAGCTGTTTTAGCAGTTTTCCTGTAGGCTCTATAATGCTTCTCCTATAACGTGTATTCTTACCCGTAGGTCTGTGTGTCTGAGAGAAGGTAAAGTGCATGTGCCTGTATGGTTTTGATTTACTCCAGAAAAAAAAGAAAAAGGAGAAACACTTAGCCTGTAGTTGCAGTGTTGGAAACTGCAATAAACCTCTCTTTTTAAACCCCCATAACCTTGTGACTGTTTTATAGTTATAAGGAATCATAACCAGAGAAAGATTTAGCCTAACAGTGATCTGCCCTCAAAGACATTAATCTGTCACATCTAATAGAAGGGGAATAAGGAGACGAACCTTTCCTCCAAGTGATTCAAACAGATGGCGTATGGCTTTGGTGGGAACTTAACTGTAAGTTACCCCTGTGACAAGGGTAAATTTGGCAATGCTGCACACCCAAAGACGCTGTTTACAAGTCAGGGTGAAAATTATCTCTGCATGATTTCCTTGTGTTTTAAAACCTGAATTCTCTATGATCATATCTCACTGCTTTTGTGGTTGACACATCCAACCAGCTTTCCACCCACTTTTTTACCACCCTTATGCCAGTAAGATTGAGTCTGTCTTTTGTTTGCAATTTTTTCCTCTTCTCAAAGTAATTCTTTACTTTTAAGGGATCAGGAGAAGATAATCAAGTGCATCGTGCCAACGTGTTAAAGCACAGTTTCCTATCAATATTTCAAATACAACTTTGTTTGTTTGTAGTAGCTTCTTTCTTACACCATAAAGCAGACAAAAGTCTTCAGGTTAGTTTCTCTTTTCTTTCCTTCTCCTTGCCTTATATGGGAAATAAAGGGTTTATTTTCTCTCCTTCTCTCTTCTTCCCCTAAACCTCAATCCTCCACTTCTCTAGCTTTATCATACAAGCTCTCTCCCTCCTTCTATTATCCATGGCGTTTCTCCAGACACACAGTAAAAAGCATTTCTGGATCACCTTGCTCTGGGTTCCTTCCTCTCCTCCAGAGAAGCAACAAATGGCTCCTGGGACACTCTGCTCGTTTCCTCTCTTGGAGGAAAGCCAAAGCTTGCTCAACCCTCCTTTCCTCAGGTCCGCCACTCAGCCCACTAACCTATCCCCATTCTCCACCCACACTGAACAAGCCCTAAGGTTTCCAAACTTGTCTGAGGAGCTTAATCCTAAATTCAGTTTGTTGTCCTGTAAGAGACCAGACATGAAACCAATACCAATGCTTAACAGTTCTCATGATATCCCAAAGCAGGTGAAGACCATTATTGTCAGATTCCTAGCATGCATCAAGGCTGATAGGGAGCACCGAAAGACTTGGGGCAGCAAGAGACCCCGTTCACAGGCAGTGGCAGTCCAGCCGAGTATACTGCATTCAGAGGAGCAGTAAACTTAGACACTGGTTTTCCAGACCAGTCAGGAGAGCATTGGTGTTAGAGGACCAGAGGGTAATCCCCAGATTACCCTTCGACACGCTCACAGGGAGCGAATGTCACTTTGCAGGGTGCAGCGCGCCGGCCAGGCAGCGTGCTTTTTGGTTCATGTTAACGAGTATTAGCATGCAACCCAACTTCTTCCCCTCCCTATTTTCGATATAATTAAGGACTAGAATGGGCATTTTGCTTCAGTCTACAACAGCAACAGACTGCAGCACAGCAGAACAACAGGGAAGGGAGGGAATGAAGAAAAAAAACCCATCCAGGTGGCAGACACTTACTGCTCTGACCACTGCATGAAATGAAGGCTTGAGTGCACATTTTTGCCTGATTGCATAGCTGTCTCTGCTACCCATCTAATCTGCTTAGAAAACTGGTTTTGAAGGATATGGTTCAGACATACCACTTGCATGGGGGGGTGGCGGGGGGAGTGATGAGGGGGAAAAAAGTGCTGCAGCTGCAAAAGATAAAATAGAGACAACTAATTTTCTCAGAGGTTGCAACACCACCTCTCCCCCTCCTCCACATGCAGTTTCTGCACTGGCAGGATAAGCTGGAGATTCCCCCGCGTAAGCAAGAAGGCACAATGAGGTGTGCAGGCCCTTCCCCACCCCGATACCCACAGCCCTTGGGGGACCAGGGAAAGCCAAGGCTGACAGCGCTGGCGGGGAGGCGGTGACATTCCTCCGCCTGCTCATTTCCATTGCATTACCACTTCTCCAAGGGGACGTGAGAAACGCACACTGCTGGATGTCATGGGAAGACAATAAGGAGCGTACAGGAGCTGCAGAGCCCTGCTGCACCAATTGGTGGCTGGGTTCTGAACTCCCATTGTGTGATCCGATTTCTCCTGTCATCCAAGCCATTTTGCAAACTCCAAGCATACATTCATTTGAGCCATGTGTCCTGAAGTCTAAACAGCTGAAGGGGACGGGAGGGGTAGGGAGAAAGAAGAACCACTGGATTTCTGGTGACAGTGGCTAAAATACACATTTGCACAAGGAAGTCTCACTTTAGATAGTCACTTAGCAGAACAACTACAGCTGCTGACAGGCAAGAGGCACAGTTTCAAGTGACCATCAGACATAAAATAGGCCAAATAAAATTACTGCAGTCTAAAGGGAGCGGGTGGGTGTGCTCCCACAAACATAACGGAGATAACAAACGGATTACTGATGGGTGCCCCAATGTCAAGATTAGCAGACCGAGTTCTCGTTTGGGTTATGCCGTAGCAGTGACTTTACCTAAGGTCTAGCGCAAGTCAAACGGAAATCAGAGTCCGACCCAGGATGTCAGGGCGGCAGCTGCTTTAGTTTTTTTAATGCCTACAATTTCAACCCAGTTTGCTTTGTTTCAAGAGTCTAAGCTGTCTTTGGCAGAAGGACTAGCAGCCTTTGCCAGCTGCCACGTGATCTGCAAGGATGTATTCTAACATCCTTGGAGTTGGAGTTTTGGAGTTTTTTTGAGGTGGCAATGGGGGAGAAGAGGTGGGGGTTGTTTGTGATGAAGACAGACAGAATGAGAAGTATATTGGCATTTTTTGGCATTTTTTTCTCCCTTTCCTCAAAGCTGTATTTTCCTTTATTTCCATTCCCTGCCCATATATATACTTACCCTCTCCTCTGTGCTCTCCTACATGTAGACCCGTCTGTTCATTGAAAGTATCAAGAATGCCAGTTCTGGTCTTTGTGGGTCTTTGAGGAGACATTGTGTGAGTCCTTACTCCCCAACCGAAGTAAAATACAAGGGTTTTTTACATATATGTAAATAATTTTTTAGCTTTCCAAATATTAATTGCTTACGGAAATTAAACATCTGCTAACAATAAACTCCCCATACAAATGAGAAGGCAGTTTCAGTCTGACTAAAATGCTTTCCCTTGCTAATTGCTAAGAATACTATTTCCTTGTATGTTACAATGGCAATTTCATTACTTCTCCAATTATCAAAATACTCCAGTCCTTTCTCTTTCATGACAGAAAGGAGAAGGTCCAATTCCCATCTCCAACTGAACTTTCAGGGTCCTGCAAAGCCAAGTGAGAAACTAGCAGTTACGAAAAGTCATTGTGGCAGAGCCCAACTGCGTGGGTGGCAGAGCCCACCTGCAGACCTTCTGTCCCCCATCGCCCACTGTCCCCAGGAGTCTGCCGAATTGTCACAAGTGTTAATTACAGAATACATCTAACCGTGGCAACTAGGTACTGCAAGTGCAAAGAGGAGCTGAAATGCTGATAAGCTGAGAATGCTTAGAATAACTTGATGCCACAGGGAGAGAAGGGGGCCACCAGCTGAATTTGCATCACCCAAGGAGTCAGTTAGTTGGGTAAAAGCCCCCATATGGCTGCTTGGGAACACAGAGCTAAAAGGGCTTTCACTGCTTGGAGAACTGCAGATCTCCTCCAGCTTCTCATCTCACTCTGCGCGACTTGGTGCGGAAACATAATGAAAAAATTCCAAAACCCCACAGTATTTTATTATATAGGAAAAACAACCAGTCCTCTGCATGAGTATGTTTTCTGCATTCAGTAATCTTAAAGCATGTAGCTACAGTACTTGCCTTCCATCCACTGAAGGGATGAAAGGCCAGGCCTAGCTCGCTCAAGGTCAAATAGCAAGTTCAGCAGCAAAAGATGATGAGGACTCAATTACATCCAAATCCTATTCAACCGCTCTACGCATTAGATTGAAGAGACACTGAACACCCTCATGGCATCAAGAATGATGAATGCCCTCCCAGGTCAGCCTGCGATAGAGAACTGTGAACTTGTACATCTCCTTCCTCTGCCTCCCACTCCTCTATTCCCACTCCAATGCTGTTGCAAAGCCCACTTGATGACATTTTCCTAATCAGCAATTAAACAGTTAATGCTTACATTACAGCAGATGGAACAGGAGTTGCTGCGGGGAAGGTATGCAGAGGGAAGGAGGAGAAAAGAGACAGCAAGGAGGAAAAAGCAAGCAGAGAAACAATCCTGAAGGAAAGCAGTTTTCCCGCTAAAAGGGGTGATTAGTTGACTAGACAACGTAGCCCTTAAGACTTTGTCTAGACTAGGATAAAATGCTATATTGTTGAAGGTGTTTGAGAGGCATAGTGTAGGTAAGGCTCACAGCCTTTGAGCATGTGGTAGCCAAGGTAGAGACTAATTAGGACGTGTTCACTAACACGTCTTAATGTTCCACTTTTAAATCCTTGCCCAAGAACTCAAGGCTATGCAAAGCAAAGGTCTCTGATGTCCTAATGGTTATAAAAGCAAAGCTATGACACCGTGCAAAGAAATCAGAATGTCAAGGAATCGCTGAAGTCTCACATTCAGCATTTTTCATAGACTCAGTGAATGCCTGTGAATGCTTGCATCTTCAAATATTCACCAGCATTTTACTGGACAACCTGCTGTATTTTTATTCTAAAAATCTAATCAAAGCTCCAGATGCCAACAGGAAAAGAGACCACAGGCTAACAGCCTACACTCTTGTGAAACTTTTCCTTTTGCTCCAGTGTTTGCTCAGGGAGATTTGAGAAGGAGGGGGTGTGGGGAAAAGACGAGAGGACTACGAAAAGTGTGCCCAAGGCCTTAGCAACACCATCATTTTGATAATCCATTACCAGATTTGTAATTAAAATCAAGTCCCACCTCACTAGGGCAGCCAGATGCATCCACAGAGAACTTGTTCAGAGAGTTGTTACAATAAATACCAGGAGAATTACGAATGTTGTAGCTTCTTCTTAACCCTTCCAGCAGTATTTCAGAGAATCACCTGTCAGTTTGAAAGACTGATCGTTTTTCTCTCGGCTTGTTGCAGGCTGTAGGTGTGCCCCTAACCAAATAGGCTTACCACTTAAAAGCTTAATTGCACCTGTGGCTTAAACCTTATCCCAGACAGCACTTGGGAGCATTTGGATTTGGGCGTTTCAGGTGTGGGACTGCACTCACAAACAGAGCTCAGCAAGTCAGAATAGCAGCCCCTGGTAAAAGCAGGCTCTGCGCCAGGGAGCAAGGGATGGGGATGAAAAAAGTGCTTTTTCCGTTTTGATCACATTTATCTGTATTTACATTTCCACAGTTGGGTTTGAGTAATGTCCACCTCCTTGTTTGTGACTGAGGGCAGGTTTCACAGTCTCAGATTTCTTTTCCACAACAAAAAGATCAAAGTTTGAGCCACTTGTGCAACTTAGGTGTTTACAGTGAACTGGTCTAATCGCATGGCAAGCCCTCCCTCCCGTTATCAGTCTCACGCTGAGCCAAGCTCCTTCATTCCATGTGCACCAGGAAGGGCGGAAAGGAAAGAGCCCACGTCTGGTGTGGATTATAACCCACCATCCCTTCTGTCTGCTCTTACATGGGAACTGAAATACAGCATGCTAGGGAAAGCTTTGACACCTTCAAGCAAAGATTCATTCCGGGTCTTTCCTGCAGGGCAGACAAGCCGTTTCCAGGTTGTATTTTTAAAGAGGCTTCCTAAAAAGCAAGCAAGCACTGTGTGAAGAACCACAAGGAAAGAGTAGGTCCCCTTCACTCATCTTCTCAGTGCTGCCTCAGTATTACAGGCTCATAGTGCATCTTACTGCCAAAGGAAATCTGTGCTGCCTTTTCAAAAGGTATTCGTGAAGGGAAGATAAAGAAATACGGCGTAATAGGTGTCCCTGCCTGTAAGCTTCCACATTCCTAGTCTCAGTCTGTCTCATGCAAGGACACACAAACTTTCTGGGTCTCAGTTTTGTAAGCTATGAAATGGAGCTAAATTTTAGGGTTTTGTGAAATTGTTTTAATTAATAATTGCAAAGCACACCTCTTCAGATGGAAGGTATCATATAAATATTAATGAGCTGTGACTACTGGCAGTACGCGTGTCTCTCAGGAATCATAAGCACCATGGATGGATCAAAGAGGGCAGGTACCTCTAAGAGATGGAGTGGTGGGAGTTGGCTCTGTGTTTAACTATATTTTAAAGTAGATCCTCAAGACTGTTGTGGATATTCCCTATCAAGTTACAGCAGCTTTCAATTAAAATTACATTTTTTCCTTAGGCAAAATTCCACAGTGTACCTTTTAATATTAGCCAGGCACATTTTCACTCATGTAGATCTTTCTTCTACATACATGCATTACTAGATCTTTGTAAACAGGGGTCAAACCAACTGGGAAACACGGATTTTCACTTCATTCTCATCTAAATAAATACCCCTTACCTAGATACATCACCAAACAACTCCCTGCCGTACTGGCCATGGTGTGGTGAGAAGTGGGATGAGGACGTGGCTGCTGTTTGCTTCCAGGTGTTCACGGGGCAGGTCTGCCCGGCAGCGCTTCAGACACGGCACCGTTTTGTCCTGTGAGTGAACATGGCGGAGAACGCCGCTTGGTCACCATGCTGCTCCTGCTCTGCTGCCTGGTCCCCTCCCGAGCAGGGGCAGCACCAGCGGCAGCCAGGGACAGGCCCCGGGGAGGCCCTGAGCGGCCGGGGGGCACGGGGCCGCGCTGCAGCCCCCGGAGCCCTCACCGCTCCTCGGGAACGCCGCGTCACCACAACCACCCCTCAGGAGGGCTTTCCAAAGACGTGCTTACGCTTGTTTCTCTCAGGGACCAGCAAACCTGTGCTTTTTTGTTGTTGGGGTGGTGGTGGCGGTGAATGAGGAAGAATTGCTTTGTTGGGTGATTTTAAAGAACATGAGAAGACAACAGGGAGCAGGGAGCAAAGATTTTTTGTTCCCTGAGGAAAATTCAGTCTCGTCAGCTGCCTTCTTCCCTCTCTCGGGCTGTAAGACCCCACGGCCAGCTTTCTGCCCGCTTCCTCCACGGCTCCTGACCCTGACGCACGGGGGGAGTCTCCCGGGCCCTCCCCGGGGGCTGCGTTTGCCAGCAGAGCCCAGCCGGCCGATGGCCCTCTGTCCCGCACCTCAGACGTGTCTCCGGAAGCCCTGCTTCCTGCCCTCGCTGTCTGGGTCTGCAGCTGCCTCCAGCTTTGTCTGCACTGGGGCAACTGGGACCCATCCCTTCGTGCCAGTGGCAAGAACAAAAACCAGATGGTGCGGGCACATGGAGTGGTTGTACTTGTGTCCCTGATCTGCGCGCAGGGAGTACAGCAAAGAGATGCCATTGAGAATCCTTACCACTTCTTTGGCAAAAGAGGCAGAAATTTGGAAGATCCTGATAGTTAGAAAAAAAAATATGCCCCAGAAGTGAATTTCCCCCCATGGTGCCAATAAAGGACGGGATGTTCACAACATATGGTGAGTGGTGGCCAAAACAACAATCTAATAACTTGGATCTACTTGCTGTGTTCAGTGTTAAATATAAGACAGAAAACATAACTGTGTTTTGATACTAAATAACATAAATCTGGCCACAGTGCCAACAATTTTTAGGCAGGGAACCATGAACCCAAACTAGAGGGATAGGAGGTTAATTTCTTCCACCAGCCACAACAGGGAATTTTACACCTCTCTATGAATAATGTTTTTATAGCAAACCCAGACATCAGTCCTAGCAAATACCTCTCTGTAAACTCTAGCCCAAAAGAATCACTTTGGAAAAGGTCATACCACCTCCTGTTCCCAGAATTAAGTTAATTAGCATTCATCCCTCTCTGTATAAGGTCAGGGATCCTCCCACAAAGGAGGTACACAACCAGACTGTTAAAAGATGTATGTATGCCTTCTTAAGCAAACAGGCTTCTTTGTAGCATCACTAAGATTCCCTCCAGTCGTTCATGCAGGACTCCCCACTGGAGAGGAAGCAGACGGGGAGATCGGCATGACCACCGGCTGCGAGGGGCACGGCACCGGTCAGCAGGCCTGCCGGTACTTTAGTACTAGGTAGCAATCTCTCTCCATCTGGATGATTTTTATCAGGTTCAGCGTCAGTCTTTCATGCAGAATGAAATATTTGATCTATGGAAATGTTTTTGTATTGAATTTGAAAGACTTGCAGTGCATTTTCCCCTCTGACACACTTTGTTTCTTCTTATTCCATCCACGCATTTGTGCTATATATATTATTGAAGTATTTCCAGTCTTTTTTCAGTGGTGCCCAGTGACAGGACAAGAAATAACAGGCACAAACTTGAACATAAGAAGTTCCATCTCAACATGAGGAGGAACTTCTTTCCTGTGAGGGTGGCAGAGCCCTGGAACAGGCTGCCCAGAGAGGTGGTGGAGTCTCTGTCTCTGGAGAGAGACATTCAAAACCCGCCTGGACACGTTCCTGTGGGACCTGCTCTGGGTGGACCTGCTTTGGCAGGGGGGTCGGACTAGATGGTCTCCAGAGGTCTCTTCCAACCCCATATCATTCTGTGATTCTGGGATTTTACTTCCCCTCCATGTGACCAGCCACATGCCCTGAGAGAAAGTAAATCCAGGTAAGACCTGCTATCAGTTATATCTAGGTGCAACTGAAGTTTCATCAGCAATGAAGGTCAACACACTGTTCTGTATTTTCTGTCCACAAAAAAAGTTACACAGTTCACTTATTGAAAGGAGGAAAAAATAGCCTGGCCCATACAGTTCTTGGGTACAGAAACATCGTCACAGGTTGCTGCCACAGTACTTACTGCTGGTTTACAACAGTAGTTTAAAAACAGAAACCCAAACCCAAGCGTTTAATTACAAACATGTCCATCCTAATCTAACTCTAACATAGTATGAACTATGTAGGATGCTAAACCCTGCTCCTGAAGCCAGAAGCCTTTCTGACGGAGAGCCATGGCTGCTCTGAGCACAGCTCCGAACCTGCTGAGCAGGAAAGGATTACCCCGAGGAGGACGGGCTCTGGTTCCCTGGGCAGAAAGTGCTTTGCAGGCCCGTAAAAAAGGGTCCAGAGACTATCTGTGTCAACTCCCTAAACCACAAACCACAGCTAGCCCTCCCTCTGAAGCACTTGCACGCTGCTCCTTGCAAAGCTGGAGCAAGATATTTTGGCATCCAGATCGACGCCTTCGGGGGCCCACCCATCCCTTTTGGTCTCTTTCCACTTCTTATCGCTGACTTGCAGACCCTCTCCCTGGGCAGCAGCAGAAACTGGGGCTCATTTGCCTCCAGGTTTGCCACCCTTCTGTTTCACCATCACCCCATTCTTCTGACCAGGGTGCAGGTTACCCACCCGCGCTGGATTCGCTGACACCCAGAGCGGGGTCGTATGTAGAGAGTCACATGCAAGAAATGTGAAACTGGCGACTCTGGCATTTGAAACAGAATGGGAATTCACGATGTACTTGGCATTTCAGCTTTAAACTTTAAAATAAAAAAGGCAAAACTGAACTGTAGTAAAGGAATGGCTTATGGGCAGCTCAGACTTGCCCTACGCTTTCAAGCCAGTCATTTCCCATAAATACTCATAATTTTAAACACGAGAAAGGGGGAGAGGAGACAAAACAAACTGAGTCAACTGCTTACTGCCTTTCTGATTCAGAGTCCTCAGCAGATGTAAGACAGAAAATTATTCTAGGAAAAAGTTCATTTTTATGTATCTGGGACAGCCCCCAAAATTTTTACCAGAGGGGAAGAAGAGGACAAGAACTAAACTGCGAACTTGTCCGCACCCTAGCAGGAATTCACCCATTTTTCACCTCCCACAGGTATCATTAGCATGCTACTGAGAGCAGAAAAAAAACGTAGGAAAGATCAAACACAAGCTAGTAACAAAGCTCTTCCTCTTGTCATCCTGTGATGGGCCAGAATTTCTGGCTGCAGCCAGTCTTCTTCTGAAAGGCTGGGTTAGTGCAGAGTCCCTTTTAAAAGAAGTGCCACACTCTGAACGTGCTACAGCTGCGACACAGAAAGTGCAGAAGGCAGGAAGTCTGACGTTCACACCAACCTCAGCCCCTTCACTCACACCTCTTTTCAAATAGCTTTAGCACATGGAGCCCACATTTCCACATTCTCACAACTAGCTTCATCTATCACATTGCAAGTTTAAGAGAATTTTTTGAAATTGTCCAAGTCCCTCTTTCCACATTCAAAGACTCACTCCACTAAGAAAAATTTGTAAATTGTTTTTATAAACTGTTCTCTGATTTTTGCAGTAAGTTGCTACGCTCTCTTTTAAAATAATCTATATAATTTTTAAAAACTAAAATACAGATTGAAACACCATACCAACTGTTGTCACAGTCCAAAAATGTATGGATTTTCAAACTTAAGTCCACCCCTGTATGAAAGGGCCACACACATGTAGGTGTCAATCAGACTCAGTGGCAAAACAGAGGGACCCAGGCTGAGATTTCAGAATGGCACAGACTTTCCTGGATAGAAAGAGCGTGCCAGTCCTCGCCCATCTGGAATAATTTCTACATTTTTCAATGCAGACTTCTGAAACTTGACCTCAAGAAGCCACAGGCTTGATTTCTGCATCTCCTGCTTTGCAGTGTTTGGTGATACCAGCAGGAAGAGGGGGAAATAAATAAAAATGTATTCTTTATAGGGCTCCACCATAATTATACCTAATGTTATCATTGTGACTGTTTTTGCAGGCAACTCAAGAAGTCTGTTCTGTGCCCAGAAATTCTGTAGCTGATCCTCTGCATTTTTATTCCATTCTTTTAAAGAAACATTATCTCCATTCCCCTCCTCTCAGCACCAGGTTTAAAATAAATTAACATCCAAAGTATTTGTGGGAAATGGCAAACAAATGGTAGTAAAGCCTGGAGACTGCATGGCAGCAGAAAGCCACAGGCAGAAATTAGCTATGGCAAGCAGCTAAGTGAGGATAACAAACCCCAGCATTGTCCAGCGTTTAGACACTCGGCAAAAGACTGATGATTGAGTGGAGAGAGCCAACCCCACACAATACCCCAAGGTCTCAAGTACTATTTTGAATCAGGTAAACTATTGTCTCCTGTACCTGTTCCAAAGCACACAGTAATACATGCTCTCTCTTTCTACAGAGTCTGCTGGCTGCCCAAAAAGTACCATCTATCTTGAAGAAGATCTTGCATTTTCTCTAAGTCTCTGAAAAGGATGCCAAACAAGTGGCAGAGACACTCAGTTTAGGAAGCCCTTGCATGTTTATCTTTACTGATAAGCCTTCGATCTTTGCTGCAAGCACATCAGCATCTGTCTGCAGCAAAACCTTATTCCAGTCAATGCCTGCCTTGGAACAGGCCTCCTCAGAAGTGGTCAATGGGTTTAACCCCTTAGCAGCCAATCTAAAGAGGCCTCGGTGTAGGACACTTATTGTTCCTACTCAAAGATGCATCATGTTTTCATACATCTTTAAAAAACAAGCAAGCAAGTAAGCCTGCCCTGCTTTAAGGCAGCAGCAGTGCAGATTATGTACCTAAACAGGTACATCAGAGGAATTTACCCTGAGAGAGCTCCATCTCTCCAAAGAGCCTCTGGTTCTGTGCAGATCAAAAGTATTGTCCGTGTAAAATAAAAGGATGGAGCTATCTAAATTGCAGATTGAACGCATGAAAATTCATTAAGAGGACTTGTTGAAATTATTCTATCTAATTGATTGAGACTGTCAGCTGGAGCTATTTGCACTCCTAGAATTGGAGAATCAACCATAATTCCAAGATACCTGATCTTTTTCTAGTAGGTTGAATAAACCTGCTCATACAGCTTTGTTAATACTTGAATTCTCAGTTCATGCACACATATGCATGCCAAGGGCAAACATCCAGAAAGTCACTAGGGATGTCCCAAAGCTGACATGCCAAGAGCTTGGACAGCCTGAAAATTACAAACAAGTGGCTTTTCTCTGACAGCAGGTTTCATTTATTTCCTCCCACTTGCTCTTTCCCCATCTCCTTCCTACACCCCTGAGTCAACCTCCACCAGGTGAGTTTCAGTTAAGCATGTGCTTTGCCAGAGGTGTTTTTAAATTATGTTTTTAAAAGTTTATTTATAGTACACACACAGAGTGCATGATGCTTTCAGGGCTTCTGGAGACTTCAGCGTGTCAGGCATGACTTTGCCAGGTGGAAGGAACATGAATTCATCAACTGATCCATAGAAAACCACCTCCTCCCCTGTGTTTGCCTGCCTCTGTACTCCAACTCAAAGTTGGAGTGAAAGAAAATAATTTTTGCTCAGTTATCTCCTACCCATTATTCATAACATACATGATCAATGTACTGGAAATTCCAACTGAAAAATTTTAGAGGACGCCAACTGAACCTCCCCAACTGATTTTTTGGCAAAACCAGCAGTCCATGAGACAACACAATGATTCTATGAATAATTTCCCATTAGGGCAAGAGTTGAAAATAGAGTCCAATAAACAGAACTGGGTGAAACTTGCAGTCAGTGTTCACGTGGTCCAGCACTCCTTGCATGTGGCATGCAGCACGTTTCATGAAGCCATGTTTGTCCCAAATGGTTATACTCGACCCACGTGACCGGTTTCTCCTTTCATAAGAAATGCGTAACGTGACCACAAGATAATTTCCAAGCAGAAAAGTATATATTTCTAGAAACAAATCTCTGAGCTCAAGTTCTGACCCAAAAAGATAGTTGTGCTAATGGTTTGGCTTTCCCATCTAAATGCAACACAAGTAGTCTTTTATTGCATAAAACTTTGCTATTGCAGAGAGATCCCACGTTCTGCTTCCCACTCCATACCTGGCCTGGGCAGTGAACGTCCACTGGACAGGCCTTGCAAATCAAAGGGTATGTTCAGGGCTGGATTTAGGATGAGTTTGACTTTCCTTGTTCTGAAATGATGTAAGTTGCTGAAATATTGTTTCCTCAGCTGCACAGCAAATAAAAACAAAGCAAGTACTCAGAGTAATGGCTCAGAAACCTCAATACTAGAAGGTGGCACAGCAGCATTCTGGGAGGAGAAAAGGATGTGGTAGACAATTTGCTAATGCCCAGAAACTCTCTCTGAAAAAGCCAGCCGCATGCCAGAATGCCTCAGGACAGGGCTGAGTCCATTGCTCTTTCCACAAGAGCAGCTTTTTCTAAATGAAGAGGTCTTTACACGCAGGACTTGGGAAACTTAATTCAGATTAACTAAAGTTGTGAATTTAAAGTGAATTAGCTAAACCACATTATATTTCCATACAGACACACTCATTCAATATTAAGAGGGACTTTAATTTGGTTTATCTCACTTTACTGAATTAAGAGCATTCTAATTCGAAGAGTGCCCATGCAGGGATTAGTGGGTTGAACAAAGGATGAAGTTACATGCTATGCGGGAGTTGAATGTGGCATAGGAAATCTCCCCACTTCCATGCTAAAGAATGTTCATTTCCCCCCCACTTAAAAATAAGCTAACTAAAATTAGAAATTCAATTTTTCTAACTATCCATGCCTACAAATCTCAAGCTGCAATAAAAAAAACCACCCTACCCCTGGCTCTCCATTTCTCTTTTGTTTCATCGTACCAGAGCATATGTGTTGTTTAAGAATGAAAATATCAGAAGGAAAAAGGACATTGATATAATAAAAAATGGGAAAAGACAACAGCACATAAGAAGCGTTCATGGCATTACTTCATATACGGAAAAGACAGACACCGGATCCCAGCCACATCTGTGCAACAGTCTGCGTATGGACCTGGATCTAGAGTTGGCCTCTACCACTTCCATGAGCTACTGGTCTGACCACCTACCAAAGAGGATAGTTCTCAAGTTTTAGGGATTGTTGTGCTGTTTGTAAGCAACTGGGTATGTTTCCAGCTTACCACAGACCTCTCACAGCTTCATCAAGGGCCATTCAACACCACAACTCAGCCAGTTGCACAGACAACAATTTTTCATCAAAAGGGCTCAGCAAAAATAATTTCAGAGGAGAAATGGCAAGTAATGGTAAATTTCTAGCTGCTGTTTAGGAAAAGAGACTTAACCTCTCTGCTTCAGTTTACCTAGGATTGCTGGGAGAGCTTGCCGCAAACTGGGCCCATAGACTGTAGAAGTCCAGATAGCACAAGGGAGACTGACCAACTGCTTGAAGTGAGCGCGGGCTAGCAACTGTGGCTACTAAATAGACTGAACCCAAAAGATCTTCCCCCACAGAATACATGCTGCTTTCCATGCCACTGCTTTTTGAGTAGGAGAGGAAGGAAAAAAAAGGACAAAGAATTTTTATTATATATATTAAGTAAATAACACTCTGGCTCCATTGCAATCTTCCACAAGAAGGAAAACCAACTTCTCAAGCAAGTCAAGATTGTTAAACAGGAGACAGATGAAAGCATTGCCTCAGAATGCAAGGAAATCCCAGGCTGGCTGGTTGGGAAAGAATTAGCAATACATAATTAAAAAAGCACTCTCCCCTTCCTCGTCCTCAAGGTGAACACAGGTCCTGCATAGTATTGACTTCTGCATCAGCACCAGAGAATGAAGCTATCGCTTGAGGTCTTTCTTATTCCTAGCCAGGCCTCTCTCCCTCCTGTTTTCAGTTGCTGGAGGCTATTTCAACAGTGGTTACCAGCACTGTTTTGATGCAGCAGGACATGCTGTTCATACCTGCAGCTTGTGATGAAAGATTTGGCCACCAGAGAACACCAGGAGGGAGGGAACTAGATAGCAGTTCTTATCTAGACTCACAATAGAGTTTCAGTGGTCCATTACTGGTGGCCCTGATTGAGCACCCATGGAACCAACTCTCCTGCTCCTGCATTTAAAGGGAGGAGTAGGGAACGGCTCAGGTCACCCTTTACTGAACAGATTAAATTCTGTCATTTGGTAATATCGTCTGGAACACAGTCTTTCAGAATCCTCTCCAGAAAGAGCTACTGAAGACCAGGAACATGTAGTATATTCACCAGGTCTAACACACAGGTAAGAGGTGAGAGCACAAAGCCGTGTATAGTGCAGAAAGTCTTCTGTACAGGTCGAGGTGGGAGGGACGGAGGGCAGAGGATAGAGGTATGCAAAACCACAGAAAAAGCACATGGGCAAATGCAGTTTATGCCTTTAGTGCAAGAGACGGGCTGCTGACAACAGGCAATGGAGAAAAGCCAGCAGACAATCAAAACTAGCAAATAAAATAAACAGATGTGAGTGACAGTGGCCCAGAGCGACCGCTGGTCTACAGGCAAGGACATCAGTGACACGCTACGGAGCAACATCACACCTTGCTGTCCCTGTCCCCCAGAGGTTTGAGGCTGGGGACCACTCAAATAGTGCGCGGTGGTGCAGCTGACCTGGGGGTTCTTTGGTCCCCAATCCAAAAAGGCAGGGAGTCGGTGAGAACGGCTTAAGTGCCATTGTTGTATGTTTAAGTATGTTGTGTATGATGGAGAATACCCAGCTGCACTGAAGACTCCTGGAAAGGCTAGAAACTCTCTCGCCTTAGGGCATAAGCCAACCACTAACTTCATCTATGGGCAAGTTACTCCATAACTGTTTGTTTTAGGAGTTCTTGTACCTTTCCCTCAAGCATCTGGTGTTTGCCTCTCTTGGAGAAAGGATGCCAGACTAGAAAGACAGATCATGGCTTCTCTCTGGTATGGCAATTACTGCATTCCACCCTGGAAGGGGGAGAACACAGTGGGGAAAGCGAGGAATGTTAGATGGCAAGTTCCAATAACACATGGCCTTCGTCGATATCTGTCCCTGCAGAGTGATGCCAGCAGCACGCCAGGAGCACCCAGCAGCACGCCAGGAGCACCCAGCAGCACGACTTGGCCCTGTGCATTCTCAGAGAGCCCTGTGTTCCACTGCAGAATTTGGGAACAAAGCTAAGCAGGGCTCTGCTCTCATCATGGAAGTCCTCACGCATGCAAGAAGCAAGATGTTCTCATGCAAGTAGATGTGTTACAAAACCAGAGGACAGAGCAGAATTGGGGTCTGCAGCCCAACTGAATACAAAATGCACTATATAAAAAAAAAAAACCAACCAGATCTCAATAGACACAATGGTCCCTCAGCATCAGGTTAAATCAGTCATTGTCCTATAGGATCTGTGCCTCTAGAGCTAAAAGAAACCAAAACACATCAAAGTTTACCTACAAAAACAATTCTCTGCAGCCTTGCAGTAAGTCAACCCACTTCCAGCAGGACCGTCAATACCTGTATCAGCCTATGACCTAGGGGCTTGGGATAGCATTCATACTTGAAATGGGCACTTGGCAAGGCCTCTTTCTCCCTTGAGCCAAAAGGCTCCCAAGCTCCCCAAGGCAACTGCAATCTGGGGAAACATAGACCTGCCTTTCTACCTAAAAATTCTCCTCTCTGTTGACTTTGGCTCTGTGCCAGTTTAGCCTTCAATTCCAAGGCTCCCAATCCTTGTGTCAGCAGAAACTGCTAGTAGATACCCATCCAGATTAGCCACCCAGACACTATCTCCTCCTTCATGGGTACCCTTCTTGAAAGCAGCTGCTGCCGCCGCCCCATTTATCCACTGGAGCCCTCCTTTCTTACAGCCCATCTGCTGCAGGGAAGCAGAGCCACACAGACACGGCACAAATAACTGACAGGGAAGACCTTGCCACACCAAACAATAAAAACCAGGAGATCTAAAGTCTACACCTACCTAGTGAATTTGTGCTGGTTTTTAAAAGCAGAAGAAGAATGTGGATAAGCAAACACAGATACAGTTGAATGACTTCTCTAAGTTTAGACAATCAGTATCTAAATAATGCTGTTTTAACTTACTACTGTAAAAAATATGAGAATTGATTTAATAACCTAATGTTGGTTTTTTACAGTAGAGGTCTGCATCAATGGACCAAGACACTAATTATATTACCTTATCAAATCAGTGTATAATAATGGAACCGCTCCATGCATTGATGGAACTAGGCTTAGCTCTGCATTGGAAAATAAACCCTGAAAGACACAGGATGAAATAGTATATAGCACGAACTCCTTGTGACTGGCTGCATAGTTGTTATTTTCTTTCCTTTTCAAAATATTACTAAGTATTATCTTTAAGGTATTGCATGGCAAGAAATTTCCTCTGATAATCTCTTATTGCTTGTTATTTAACCTCCCTCTGTCTTTCTGAGTGGTAGTCAATATAATTCTCCAAAAGACTTAAGTAAAAGGGAAAGAATTACTGGTGCATATGCAGATCCATTAATTGTAAGCCTACAATAAAGCTTTTTCCATCAAGGTACAAGTAAAATGACTTGCTGACATTAACTGGCAAGTATTTTGCATTCATATGGTATCTTTCATCTACAGACTTCAAAGCATCTGACAGGAGGCAGGCAAGCGTTTCTTCATCCGTGCAAGGAAGAAGCTGAAGCACAAAGTGGCAAGGTGTCCCAGAGAAGGTAAAACCATTAGCAGAAATCTAAATGAACTGATTCCCAGTCCTTAAAAATGAACTACTTTGCTCCCGGTACAAATTACACGTGCACCAGAGAGCAGAACCACCACTCATCCACACCCCTCTGAGACTTGCTAGGGATTCTTTAAGAATTTAAATTTAATTCATGAGAAACTAAACAAACATAGTACACGAGAATACTCTTCTACACACAGGGAAATTATGTGGATCTGAAACCAATCCAAATCTTAAGTTCTGTAGTGCTCCGAGGAGGAGCACTCCTTGAGTGAACCTGCAGAAGCACAGGTCTTCATTCATGAGGAGAGGAAGGGAAATCCTGCTACATAATCTAGCAAGTGTTTAAACAAACCTGTTCAGATCACAGAATCACATGGGGTTGGAAGGGACCTCTGGAGATCATCTAGTCCTCTCCATAGAAAAACTAGGACTGTAAGAAAGGTTATGGAAATAATTTTTAAAATGCCATCTTAAAAAGAGTAGCCTTGTTTCAGTTCTTCACCTTATTCTTATAGCTGAAGAAATGCTGATTGCCTTGAGCACTCAAATGGTCAGCAGAAACTCCTTTTAAACATAAATAGGGGGAAAAAAAACCCTTCACAGTTCTATTTTAAAATAAGTATATGGATTCCTGTAAGTCTGAAAACAACAGCAAAAATGATGCTGAGGCAATCTCTGAAGCAAACAGCATTGGTCAAAAAGACTGCAATAGAAATATTTAAAAACACTCTCTAGTTATGAGGTATCTCATGGCCTGTGGAGGCGGATAATATTAGAGGCCACTAAATCCTAAAGTTTATTTTTCTTAAAGTTTTCACTTCAAATAAAGCTTTGTTTTAAAATGTATGGGGCCAACTGTTAGAGCACTGAAGTCCTGGTTATTAGCCAGCTAGAGCCCATGAATTATGTTTAGTGAGAAGTTTATTGGCTCAGTAAACACCATTCCAGTTCCCCTCACCCCTGAACTGTGGAAGCCAAACCAAGAGATATTCAATGCCATGTTACCGCTAGCACCAGAGCAACCATTATCTGATTACAGGCATTTTATTTTTTGTAAGGAATTTGCTCTTGCATCATTTAATACACGGAAGTCTTTAAATTTACCAAGGCAACACACAAAGAGAAAGTAACTGTTTGGTCCTGTTTACCATTTTCTGGAGCAGGAATATTTGTTTCCATCTCGTAGCTTTCTGAGCCCAAGCACTACAGAAATGCAATCCCTCAAACTCTTAGTAAGGCAGGAGCCTGGCAAGGAATTTAAGACACTAGCAAGATTAGAGTGGGCAACCACAGGAGCCTTCTGCTGAAACCATCCCATGGAGCCAGGGCAGTACAGGGCAGTAAGAAGCTGCATTTGTTTCCTCTTACTGCCACTTTGTCTTAAGGAGACTCATAAAAACAGAGTCCCTTCTGTGTTCCGAAGAGTAGGTGGCCAGAGGTCCAACTTAGATGTTGCTCTTGTTAAGTTACACAGTCAACAGCAACCTACCCCATCATGTGCTGATGGAGAGCTGGCCGTGGCTGCGACACCCTCCAGGTAAAGACATGCCCAAAGCGGAGCTCAGAGAGAATGGTGTGGCCCCAGCGCTGCCGGCCTCTCGCCATGTGTGCACAGCACCAGGGACCCCCAGACTCAAACGGAACAGGGGGCACCTCCAGAACTAGCAAGTCTAATGTGTAGCTGTGCAAACCCAGAAGCAACTTCTGCTTGTGTGGCTGGCTCTGTCTTGTGCACAAAGCTGTTTTATCTGGTTACCTCTCACTGCCACAAGCGAAAGCCTCACGTAGAGAGTGAGCAATGATCAGTCAGTGTGCAACAACTTGTTTGTGTGCTTGTTGTTCCAGTCCTCTGCAATAGCTAAAATACAACCCGAAGACTGTACAGGAACTGTGTCAGTCCTCGAGGCAAGGAAAGTTAATTTAGTTGGAAGAGTAAGGATGCAAAAAAGAGTGCTATAATAACAGTAGTCTGTTCTGGTAGCAAACTGGAACTGAAGGAATTCAGGTTCTCCTCCTAGTTCTCTCCATCTGTCACACCACCTTGGCTGAATAATGCATCTCTCCATGTCTCTGCTTCCTTTCTCACCTTTTGCCTATGCTGTCCATTTAGACTGTGACAGTCTTCAGGGAAGAGACTGTGCTTGTACAGGACCCAGTGACCGTCTTAGGGCTCTGCAGTCCCTAAGCCAAACAATGCTTTTATGTAAAGACTTTGCTGTAGACCAATTTACATAACATCAACTATGAAATCTCATATTCGCATGTAAATGGTTTTTCTTATGTCCTGAGAACCACGATGCCAGAATCTGTCCCTATGACTAGGAAGAACCTTGACAGTACATATCCTTAATGTCCAACACATCCCACAAGGACGTGCCAAGGCCATATCATCCCACCCATAACAAGGCACCTCTAGGGAGCAGGCACAGTTAAAATCTTTCCATCCCAGTAGTGGTGAAAGACAAGATACCCTTTTCTTTAAACTTAACCCTCTCCCTTCCAAAGAATGCCTGGAATTTCTACTATTTCCCAGCAGAGACTGGAAGGCAAAGACTTGGCATGGGGCAAGACAGATAAGAGTAGTTGCCTTCTCTAGGATTTGTTAACTCTGCATAATTGCTTAGGGCATGTGATGGTTAGAGAGAGACACATACACATCAGTCAGAGACAGGCTACAAATCACCAGTATAATTCTAAGCAAACTAAATCTAGTTTACAATGTGGCTGTGGTATATAAAACACCTCTGTAAAACTACAGTATAATTCAACTGCTGCAGGTTTGATTTACAAAGTAATGATATAGTTTTCCCTCTCAAAGACTGCTATTTAGGATCACTAAGATGTTGAATAAAGTCTTCGCTGTCTTCTGGGACACCTGGTGAAGGTTGATTGTTGTTGGAATCTTCTCTAAGCAAGCCACATTTAAATATCATGCCTTGCAAAAGGGCCCATATTATCTTGCATGTGAATTCAAGTTCCTTTACCAGTTTAAAATCTGGGTCAGAGCAATTTGCTTACATTTGGAGTCCTTTTCCAAAATTAATGGCATGTGGGATTTAGAGTTGTAGATATAAGACAACCAGATAAACTGCTATTATCTGCTCTGCATCATGCACGTACCATCTACAGTTTTCCTGCTAAGCTCTGTTCACATGTACAACCCACTTCTTCAGCAGTTGCACATTCAGCATACTAATGATATTATTCTTGGCCATCCTGTTAAACTCACAGCGTAAATTAAATGCACAGTAGGGGGCCCTGCTGGATTCTCAACAGTTTTTAGATGGCTACAGATTATAGCTGGCCAAGGGTGGAAGTTTTGATAAGCAGTCATGAAGTTGAGAGCTTTTCTATTCAAATAGGATGTTGACTAGCGCTGACTCTCTGTCACTTCTCTGGTGATAACTAGATTACCCAAATGTACTCTGCTTAGGGCTACAGCAGACCACCACTTGGGAGCTCCAGTCAGCGCTACATACAGCTGCCAGATTGCTTAACTAAATTTCACACTGGGATCACACAGAACAACTGTGATGGTTGATGTCCTGTTTGTTTCACGTTGCCATTCAAGGAAGTACTTTTGGATCACCCATACCTTGTATGACTTGGGTGCTGGCTATTTCAGAGATTATTTATTTCATTGTATCCTGACAGGCAGTTGTAGGCTGGATCCTAAGTCCCCAGCACACGTTTAAGTCTCTCTGATCTGGAAATTTGGGTGGCATAGTATCTGCTCAGGAGTCCCACCCAGAGCTAGGATCCTGCCCAAGTTTATTTTGGTGCTTCTTGAAAGAAGAAAAACAGAAAGGAAGGGAAAAAGAAAGAAGCCCAAAACCACAACACAAATTTGCAAGTTAAACTTACTGACAGAACTGACCTGCAAAGTGCAAAACAGTAACAGAGAATTATGATATTCACAGCTTCTCATAATATTCCTCCAGGTACAGAATATCGTATTTTCTTAATGCAAGCCACTTTGGAGCGACAGTCAATGAAAGACATTAAGTACAATAAAAATATTAGGTTTAGGATAAAAATGTGGTTCCTACGTATGGGCTTGTAAAGGAAAACTCGTCAGAGTCTGACACTTCTCATAGGTAAATTCTGAATTTTCATCCCCTTGTTCATGAGCCAGGCAGAATAAAAATATCCACCTACGCTAAACCAAAGGGAGCCACTTGTAACCCAGACACAACCACAACAGACATTCTCGACAGTCCTTGGCTTAATAGAACACTGCTTTGTGGTTATACCCACCACTAGTATTTCATCTTGCAAGTTCTAGCACATTTAATTTATTCCAGGTCATACATCAAATATAATATTAAAATTTAAGATGGCATTTGAGATTGAGACTTTCTTTCGCAGTGTGAGTAGAGAGAACACAGTTGGGACTGTGGGTGCATGAGCATATTAATACATAAACACAAACCTGTAGCCATCACTCAAGAACAACAATTGGTCTTTAAGAGGGGGGAAAAAGTTGTAAAAAGAATCAATTCCATTAAATAGCTCTATAAATCAATTCCTCCAAAAATCAATGGGAAACTACATCCACAAGGTGCCAAGTTAACTCCCACACATCAGGTGCAACTGTCCGTGATGGGGGCCACTCTGTCTGACGGGGACTTGGCAGCCCAGGGCTGGGGCAAGAACCCTGCCTTGCCCACACTGCCCCCCAGGTCCCCCCCAGCCCCTTCTGCCCCACTCGCTCAGGGTGAGCTGTACCCCCCAGGCAAAGCAGAAACACCGCTCGCTTCCAAAGCCTGTGCATCTCTAGGGTGGAGGCAAAGGGAGCAGGCTGCGGCTGCTCCTCACGCTGGCCGTGCAGACCCTCGCCCCCAGGCAGGCCCTCTGGAAAGCATCAGAGGAGAACTCGTGTACTTGTGTGAGCCAGGCATCCCGCGTGCCCAGGTCTGACAGGAAGCATGACTTTGGGATTTTCCAGCAGGCTTTGTGCCACATCAAGTCTCCTTCCCCTCCCAGAGGGGAGCTGACTTTGCACAGACACAGAGGTGGCGGCAGAGGAACATTCGGAATGTGGGGCCCAATAGCGTGCAGTAGGTCACAAACTGTTTAAACAAATTACTTGTTTAAGCACAAGTTCACGAGTTCCACACTGTGTCAGTCTTGACTGTTCAGTTACTCCCCAGTGACTGTGCCAGGCCACTGTCCTCTTACTTTCAAAGTGCAGCTTGGTTGCATTTTCACATTTATAGGCTGTGGATGCCCCTTCAACGACTGGATAAACCCTTGGGGCTTTCATTTTGGGCTGGCAGCTCTCAGATGACTCTAGAAACAAATCCCCTGAAGCTTTTGTTCTGTGTGGCAGAGCAGAGAGGGCATAGAAGATTCTGGCTTTGTTAAAACCTGCAGAAAAATTCATGTCCTGTGTCTTCCCCTTCATGTGCTCCACATGTGCTGTCGTGTCTCTGGGCCTATTATAGACACACACTATTTAAGAAATTCAGACACAGCATTTTTGCAACGGAAAAACTTTATGAGTTGGCCTCTGCTATTCAGCACTAAGTACCAAACCCCATTTTTTCCTGTTGTAACTGAATGCCAAGTGTAACTGAGTTCAGTTATTCCACACCGGAACACTCATGTCTGGTATTATTCACATATATTTAAATTAGAGAAAGAGTGCACGTGCGTGTGTGTGTGTGTGTATAATAAATAATGATCAATTTAACAAGAAGGCTCAAGACTGTCCACGGCAGGGGATGAGACGACCTACTGCTTCTCTCCAAGGCTCTGTGACCCAACTGCAGGAGGGATCTGACCTGCAAATTGCATCTTGGCTGTTGGGCCTGATCTTAGCAATGAGCAGCTTCAACCTACTGATTTCAACAGGATTTGAGAGCATTTGATAGCAAACCTTCCATCGGTCACAAGATTCCCCTAGACATAAGGGCACGCAGTTCTGGAAAGCAAGATTTTGACACAGGCTGGAGGTTTGAGGTTAAGAACAAGTGGGAATTGTACAACCAGAGGCTCCAATCTAACCACTGGTATCTAGCCAAACAAAGCAGCAACACATTTAAGCTTGTCTCTTTTGGAATATTCCTTAGAACTTTATCATATGACTCTTCTGCTCTAGAAGAATGAATCGAACATTAAAAAGAATACTAAGGGAAGCAGAAGAACATTGTCAGTAGAAGAGCCAGAAGATTTTCCTGCAAGTCACAGTAGATGTTCCTCTTTTTCCCTGTCCCTAAAACCATCTGCTATGATACTTTCTTGTTTACTGGGATATCAGTTTCATACAAGTCAGGAAAAATAAATATTTGTGTTCAAGCATTATAATAGGAAGGATGTTTGCAGAGAGTTTTGAAACACAGATCTTATTCTAAAGAGAGTCTTCATGCACAAACAAATGCTACACCAACACCTGCATGGATGTAACCCTATTTGGCGACTCTCTGAAGTACCTGACTAGCTTACAATGAAGAAATTACTCTTACGTTTATGAAGGACAGCCCAAAACACAGTGCAAAGTTTGTCTGGAAGGAGACAGAAAACAGATAGGAATAGGTACAGCCCAGAGAATGAAGAGATTACAGTGACACAGCAAATACGTAGAAATGGTTGGAAAAAGCAAGTACGTGCACAACTGAGGATTCTGGAGGAAGCAAAGAACCCAACAGGTTAGATAACCAAAGCGTAAATCAAAATAAGCAGACACTATGGACTCAGAGTTGAAGCCAGCACAGGGATCTGAAGTGTAAACTTGCATTTAAAGACTATCACGGTTAAAATCATACACCAAATTGCATAATAGACAAAGGAGAGGAACTGAAAAATTAGTCTATGGAAATAGAGAGAGGATTGTAAGGATTTTTTTTTAAATCCTGCTCCTAAACTCTTCTATACTTAAGGAAAAAAAAACCTTAAGTCCCATTTCCTGCCACTATAGGGCTAAAAAGTTAACACCATATTTCATAGTGGTTAACATGAAACAGGATTACTGTGCTGACTTGTTCTTAAAGACCAAATACATTCTAAAAGCTAGATCGGGAATGAGGTAGATTTCTTTCTGCCAAATCCCCTGACAAGAAGCAGGAGGGAGAAAACATTTGTTTCTCTAAGACTTCTGGGGATGAACAGAATTAAAAAGTCTGTTGCCCTCAGTAGAACGGATGTACTCTTCCAATTGGACTTCTTTTGTTCAGTCATTCACTGTAGAGGCTGACTTCGTATGAATAATCATGCTTTTCTTTCCTTCTGTGCTTTTCAGATGAAGTGCTTACACTCTTTTCAATGAAAGCAAAGAATTGCTTTGTTTATCCCTTAAACATTAAGTGTTTAAAATAAGCCAAAAAGGTCTTATGAAGAAGATTCAATGATCTATTAGAAGGAATAACTTCTTAATGTCAGCCAATGAACTGTCTCTAAGAAAAAGGAAGACTGAACCCCCTACCCAAGCAGACATCCCAGCCAGAGCCTTCTCTGGGATGAGTTGTACATACTCTGTCTGGGACCTCACTGTGTCACAGCCTTTGGCACGGAGAGCACCCCAGCACTGGGCATCTGACACACATCCAGCGAAACTCCTGAGGTCTTGCCTGTTTTCTCTTGAGCTTCTGAACTGTGGCTTCAGAACAAATGAATCTGAGAAGAAAATACATGTATCAGGCACTCACTCAGCCAGGCGCAGGATTTTTAAACCAGGGATCTGAGCTCTATCACCTCCCACTTCTTCCCTCATATGATTAGTCAGCATCCGCCCCAGCAGCCAACCCCTGCCTCTCAGACGGGGGACAAGGGGCTCCCTTGCCCACCGCCTGCTTCCTCAGGCCGCAGAGGAGCGAAGGAGAGCTTAGGGAACCGCCTGGCAAAGGTCAGCATCCCTTCCCTGCGCTCTGAGGAGTGAGAGGAGCTGAGAACAGCTACCAGGCACAGCCTCTCTGACTGCGGGCTCCAGCCCCACAGCAGGCTCAGACGTGTCCCAGCCACGCTCTCCATGCCCTGGACCCGGGCCATGCCAGTTCCACACACCTGTCGGAGGCTTCCCCATGGGTTAAGGGAATCCCCAGGAGGGGATCTGCAGGTGCTCTGCTCCCTTCAAAGAGTTCAGGCCATAAATCAGCCTGGGAAATTGGACCCATGGTATTCGATGTGGCTCTCTGAACTTTTCTGGTGGTGTTCTGAACCCACCAGGCTGGCAGGACTGAACTTTATAGCTAAGTGTTTTGAAAGAAGCATGTGCTTTTAAATTCCAGTTGAATTTTTGCTAGGGAAACTTTACAAAGGCATCACTAGTGTATCCACAGGAGTTTTGCAATTCTAGGTTACAGGTGATTACAGCAAATAAACAGGCATGCAAGTCAGGGTCGGAAGCGGGCTTTTACTTAAGACCTGACTCACCACGCACTTGAAAAATAAATAAAACCCCCAAGCAGTTTTGTTTCACCCAACAGCTATAAGGCTCCAGCCCCACTCCTCCTCAGGCTCGATTGTGAAAGCTCTTACCCCAGCAGTCACACTGAGTTCAAGCAAAGTGCCTGAGTAAGCATTTGCAGAATCTGACCCCCCCAGTCAGTTATCTATACTGCACCTATTTGTGCCTTGCATTGCAAGCTCTTTAGCCAGGGACGTGGTCTGGAAGTATATTGTCAGCTGCAATGTGCTTTATCTCCATTTATGGCATTAAATCTAATTTTTGGTGCCAAGTGCAGCATTACCCTTACAATGACATCTATCAGAGACAGTTTTCTCTGAAGACTGTGATCTGACCAACAACCAGTTTGCGCTGTTAATTTTTTCCTTTTATTGCAAAACCACTATGTTCACAGTACCTCTCCACTTTAATGCCAAGCTTTTTGATAAAAAATAGTAAGATGGGCACTGAATTATGGAAACCCCACACCCTGGCATTACACTGACTTCGCTTGGGATGCTGCCATCCTTTCTTCCCTGAAGATTTAAAAAACCGGGAGCTGAAAACAAACTTAAAGCAACAAACTTGAGAGATTAGTCTCCAGTAACATGTAAGCTGAGCAGGGGTAGACGGGCTTTCCCGGTGCCCGTGCGAGCGTTGCCCATGGGCAACCAGCCCCTTCCCCTCCCGCGGCACAGCAGAGGGAGGGCCGGGACAGCAACATGGCACAGCTTGGAGCAGTTCTTATGGAAAAAAAATCTGCAAGTTCCCCTGAAATGCTGCGTCCTGCATGCCACGAGGGACAGCTGCTACCTTCTCACTTACAAAAACGTGACCCCGGCCCGTCACTCTACAGAGCTAATGCCGGCAGACACCCTCCCTCTCATCACTTCTGATGGCCAAAGCCATTGTAATGAAGCAGCTTCCCCTCCACCTCAAAAGGGGATATGCTTTGCTTTTGCTCCAAGAAGGCTTAGTGGGGGGTGCTTTGGGGTTGGTTTTTTGCTTTTTGGTGGGGGCACAACCCAAACTGTTTCAGACAAACACAGAGGTAGCATGGGTCCATGTGTAACCACAGAGGAAGCAAGCACAAATAGGCAAATACTCTGAATAATGGCAGAGTAGATGCACATGGAAACTTGCCTGGACTCACCTGGACTCTTTTCCCCCTTTCTTGTCCAACCAGTTCACGGATGGGGAACATCCCAAGCCTCTGGCATATGGTATTAGATGCTCTGGGTATTAGGTAGGAAACTACTGATAAGTCTTTTGAAACGGTACAGCTGGCGTCATGTAGTCCAGAGGTTCATATCAACCTCTCAGAATTCGGAAGGGAGAGGGAGACTTTGTTTATTTATTACAAGTGAAAGAGAGAAACTGGGGCACTTAATCAGCCATTTGCGTCTACTGGGAGTTGAAGCTGGTTTGTGTGGCTATGGCCATGGCCCCTGTTCTGTTAGGGAAGAACCCTTGTGCAGCTTTCAGAAAGTCATACAAACATCTCAAAAAAGGCTGTATGAGGATGCCAGAGACACAGCTGTAAGTCACAGATTACTAATTATGAAAGCATTTTGAGATGCTTGGGTGGAAAGGATCTCTTTGCTGGATAGGCAAATATTTTAATTCCATACTCCAATGATCACTCTTCCAGCAGCACCCTTAAAATATATTTTCCTTCCCTGACTGTCCTCTGTCGTTAGTTACACCTCCATGCAGCTTTTAAATAACAACATGATTTTCAGCACTACAGCACTATCAAATGTACTTGTTTTCTCTGCATTTGGTTCCACTTACAAGACACTGAATTATTAGTACAGCATTCAGTTTGAAATCTTTTTGCACCATTAACAGAGTGAAGTATTACACAATAGTGGCTACTACTGTTATTTATTGTTCATTAAATGCTAATGGAAATTCAGCCCATCTTCAAAATGTCATACCCTTACACAGGTAGAGATGGAGAGGCACAGATTAAAAGATTTTTCCAGCATCAAACAACGAATCAGTGGCAAACAAATTCTCATACTCAACTCTTTGTTTTAGCCACCAAAATAGAGACTGTCATAAGGATAATGGCTTATAGTTCTCTCTCCACACTCAGGTCACTTTTTCCCTCACTCAGGAGCTAAGGAATATCACTACGGCAATTAAACCCGCGCTTACAAGTAGCAACCTGAAACTGGGAGACCCAGTACAACTGGGATACGCTAGATGACTGCAGCTACTAAAAAGAGGTCCACGCTTGGGGGAACACTCAAGACATTCCTTCTCCAGAGGTACCACCCCTAATAACACACCAACAGTCTCCAACACCTCTGCATCTTGGACGGGTACACAGAACCGCATATATTAAACTACTTTTCTTGGAGTTCAGCTAAGAATGCTGCCAGCTTGTAAACAGCAGAGTCAGTTTTGCTGCCAACACAGTTTTTACCTAGAGCAAACGGAAGCGCTTTTCCAAGAATTTCCAAGACTGTTGTGTCATGCGCTACGCTGGCACCGCACCATGCAGCCCAGGGAGGAAAGAGAAAAAAATACAAGCCGCTGCTCTGCGCATCCTGAAAGGGATTATTTAGAGGCATTTATTTATTCCCAGGAAGGGACTGGCAGTGCAAAACAGACCTTCCAAAAAAACCCCAGTGTTCACTGCAGGGGAACATAAGTCTTGTTAATATTTTCAATACCGTAGCAAAAAGTGAGTAACTTTTATAGCTGGCATGTTTCAATTTTCATTACAATTTTGAAAGTTTTTTTTGATAAAGTACAGTGGAGACTAAGAAATGTAACATTTCTGAAGGACTGGAGAGCAATCTTCTCTATTCTTCCTCCCCCACCATGGGTTTTGCACAGTACTACAGCATTAGTCCTTTGGTAACTTTACCATTTTGAAGCTTTTATTAGAATTATGTGTGCGATGACAGCGTTTACAGGCCCTTGCTAAGGTCAGGGTCCCAGTGTGCAAACATTTAAATATGATGAGCATTTATAAGATAAATATACAAGATAAACCAAGGACATTGTATTCGCCATACTTTAAAGATGAAGAAAACTTAAATTGCTTAACTTCCCTCATGACCATAGCATGGAAAATTTAAATCGGCAATAGAAACTGAATCCAGACTTCCCCAGACCACAAGCTCACCAAGAAGAATTAAATGTGTGCATACATTCAACCACTGCACCAATTCATAACAGTAAGTACTTGCAACCAAGTTTTCTGGGTAAAACTTTTCGAGTTGTAAGTTACGTTACTTTTAAAACACGCTCAGCCAAACATCAGTCTGCTGATATCTCAAGAATTACAAGGCGATTCTCACTCTCATGCCAAAATTCCCTTTATTGAGCAGTTTGGTACTACAGTTCTGGCTATGAAGACGTCATAGATGTGCATGCACATTTATTTATTTTAGTGGATTCCCCGCCATCTACAACTTTGGTAGATATTTTTTCCTGCCTAGAAGGACATCCACATTTTTCTTTGCAGACTGGGTATAATCGTGTCACTAATATCACATTATCAAAGAGCATTTGGACAGCCTAGAAAATGAACAAAGAGCCTTTTTCAAGGACTCAAGATGTGCAAAAAGTTCCATATGAGGACCACTCTGAATACTTTCTAGGGGTAAACAGAAACTAGGAATAACAAAGCACCTTACCCTTCCCGGTGCAGGGGAAACAACATTACATAAAACCAGCACAAGTTCAAGTCTTGCTATACACCAGCACAATTTCAAAGCTTCTTTTTAGTAGTCTTGTTTAAAAAAAAAAAAAATCAGTCTTCAATTGTATGTGTTTGCTAGTGAAGTCCCTAAACAGAGAAAGCCACTACTTTATTGTTTCATCCAATCCTGAGCAGTTAACTAATGCTTTGCATCAGGAGCCTCTTGGAAAGAGACAGAGAGGATGGTTTTTTCAGTTCTAGTTCAAAAATGAGTTCTTTCAGATTGGAGAAAGCAATTGAGATTTGGACTCAAAACTAGGTGTTAAAGACTAGCATCTATTAGTTCTAAACTCATAAAAGAGCAGCACAACCAGAAAATAATCAATTCTCTTTTGCTCAAAGAACATTTCCTTTGCTTTGCATTTAAAATTGAGCTGAATAAGAATCATAGAATAAGTCACAGAGGAAGGGACCTCAGGAGGTCATCAGAAAGCATTTTGATAAGAAAAAATTTTCCAAATATTTTTATTTAACAGCTAAAAATACTCAGGTTTAGCATTTCATTTATTGTAAAGCTATGTAAGAAGTTGTTTGATACATTTCTTGGAAACAGTAATATAGTAAATTCTTTTTGTTTCTGATTTGCATGTTAAATCATAGCTTGAATGTGTTGAACCCTGTCCTCCTGCTTAACAGAAAATAATACCAAATTTACTTTAAAGTTATTTTCAGTTGCACATCAACATGTTCTAATAGGTACACACCAGTCCAGGTAGGTACACACACAGATCCAGTCCTTCCACTGGACAGATACTACCACACAGACAAACAAGCAAGTTTTAAAATAAGGTTTCTTGGCGGCGGATTTCAATCCTCAGTTAAAATTGGCAATGCAAATTACTCTGTTCTTTATCGGACAAGAGAAAAGATTTCCAAACTGTCAAACTGGCGGGTGGCATCTTGACAGCAGATGGAAATGCAGTAAGTGGAGTCCTACATGGCAGTGTCTTTATGTGACTCTTGGAAAACTGAATCCACACAGTGAATGGTTCTTTATACAACGGGAAGAGAGCACACATTTAGGGAAGGAATCTGCTGTACACCCCTGTCATCTTAAACCCCTCCAGGAATGAATGGGACTAGGAATGAAGACAGAATGAATGGGACAGGAATGAAGAGCTGAGCGAGCTTATTTACCATTAGGAGGCCTCTTCCCCGGTCAGTCAGTCGCGTAACTCTTTTAAAACTCATGGCAAAAGACTGACTTGAAGACCATTTTTATCTTGCATCGTGTTTGGCTGGGGGGGGGAGGGGGGGGGCATGGATAGGGCAGACATATATTATTGAAAGCCACCCCCTCTTCCTTTACCCAAGAGCTTGAAGGACAGCCAATGTCTCGGCCAGCGTGCTGCCGGGGAACGCTTCCTACCTCCCATCCAGAACCTGGGCCAGGACAACATTGCCAGGTTTTTCCACCCAGTATCTAAAGCTGGAAGAACAAGAGGGAGTTGTTCCTTGTTCCTGCATAGATCTCTCAGAACATTTAGCAACAGAAGCAAGACATACACCCTGTTTCAGGGCCATTTTTATTGGGACAACAGCCCCTGATGAGAGTTTTGAGGAGGAGGCTCCTTGCACTCCTCTAAGCTCTTCTAACTGCCAGCAGATTAGGACCCCTGTCAGTGTGTGTCACGGTGTGTCTTCTGACACTTTCTGGGGGAGAACTGAGCAGTTTTGTCTTTTCTACATGAGCAAGAGAGCCAGTGCTGAAGGAAGTTTCCCACAAAAGGTCCATTTCCAAACACCTGCTTGAGGGTTTTGGTTTAAAAGATTACTCTTCAGCTCCTTCAAATCTGCAGCATCTACAGAAAATGTGATACAGTACGTATGTAATCCCGGATGAACTAGATTCCCCACCCCTTTCCATTAAGGAAAATCAGTAACTACAATCCCTATTTAGGATCTGTGATTACAAGGATCACCCTCTGCCCTGCCCTGGTCAAACAATACAGGCTCTAGGAAAGCAGGAGAGCCATCATGTCAATAATGCAAAACCCTGTTGCTTCCACTCCAGAACAGCTGACTTGAAGTGCATGCTAGGCTGTGCTTATTAACAAAATGAGAAATCTGATATATAGAAAGAAAACACTATGTGAGGATTAATCCTGGATTGCAGTTTGTGGCCAGCACTGGGCCGTCATCCAAACAGAGATGAAAAAGAACAAAATTTCTCCCACCTGTCACTTACAGCAGGTACAGCTATCGCAGTGTTGTAGTCTCCTCCGTACAATCCCTTTTATATCAGCTTAACATTCAGGATTGACCTCACTGTTTCATTTCTTCCTTGTTTTGTGGGAGCCAGCACTGGAGGGTGAATTTTCTTTCCAGGAATTACAAACAAGAATCGTGAGTAACTTACAAGTTTGGACAGCTAGCTTGTAATACGCGTACACTTCAAGGAAAGAAACCCAGCTTAAAATTGGCGTCATGTTGGAACCTGGAGATGCCAACTAAACAAAAAAAATACAACTC
This sequence comes from Limosa lapponica baueri, assembly GCA_002844005.1. Lineage (NCBI taxonomy): Eukaryota > Metazoa > Chordata > Aves > Charadriiformes > Scolopacidae > Limosa > Limosa lapponica. Next base: position 244,985 of record KZ505949.1, on the reverse strand, counting down.
TCCGGAGCACTCTTTTTCATGTTGTTTCTGCTGCTTTTGAGAGGGGTGAGCACACTGTCACAGCTGATTAAAATAAACTAAACAAACCCATGCACTTGATTTGCCAATGAGCTACAGCACAGCAGGCTGAGCTCTCCATTGCAATGCATTGTCCTTGCTTCTGATACTACAGCAAGATAAAAACCAATTTAAGCAGCCTTAGTGGTTTAATCACTGGTGTTCAATCCACGACAAACCGAAGGAGGAGTTGTTTTTATTTTTTAAAAGCTATTCTTCAGCTTATGGTAGGGTCGACACTCTGTGGTTGCAGTCCCACAGCTGAGCCCCGTTAATTTTTCTCCCAGCCCAGCAGGGCCATGTCCCTGATGCCGAAACAGTCCCTTTCCCATGGAGCTTTGCCTGTCACAATACAGCCAACGGAGCTGCTACCTCACAAAGGGGATTCTGCTTCCTCCCATGCCAAGACCACATTTGCTGCTGTACTGAAATGTCACTTCTGGCAACATCTGACAACATCCCCGGATGTTGTCAGAAACTGCAGTTTTGTTCGTACACTTTATCAGTGGATGGGACACTTGGTTTTCTATAGAGAAGACATGACAACCTCGTCATACCAATACCTTCTGCCTACCAAGCTACGGAACGTTCACCAGACTGGAGGAGAGGGTTAAACGCTGCAGTCAGCCCAAACAGCAGTTCTGATATAAAGGCAAAACCACCTCTATTTTCAAACATGATCCTATTTCCCTACAGCTGTCATCAAAAAGGTAGCAGGAGCTCAAAGAACAGCCACGTACTGTTTTCTACACAAGGTCAAAGGAACGCACAACATACAGTTTATGTTTGACAGTTCTTCATTACTATGGGATGTAAAGATGATAGAAAATGAGAACTCTTATTGCAAGATTTGCTGTTCACGACTTCAGGTTTCATGCTGTGACCACCAATTTTGGGATGCGGTGGCTGTTTTAGGGAGTTTCAGTCCATTACACCACCAAAGTGATTAGCATTAGGTTGTGTTCCAGTTGTTTTAAATGACTAATCACAATAAATTGAACACGTACCCTCCTGGAATAAAGCCTCTAACCTTCTCTTCCTCTCCTTCTCTCTCCCCCACCCCTTGTCACACATTGGCTTCTGCCAAACAATTCAGCACTGACACTACCGCGTATCACGTGGGAGCAAGCGCTTCAAGCATCTTGCGATACTTATTACTATCTACACATCCATAAGTCATTCCACCCAGCAACGTATGTGAATACTAATGTGAGCTATTTCTTTATGCATTAAAGATTTAGAGCTCCCCCAGATCCTTGGAAGAAGCTTTTCCCCCAAACACTGACAAATCATCCCTTTTATGTATATGTATCTCGTCTGCATTTCACGAAGATTAGGAAGCATGACATAAGAAAAAACAGCTATATCCTCGGATTCTCCCCTTCCTCCTGCTTACACCCCTGCGGCCACGCAAGTCTGCCGTGATTAAGCAACAGATTTTAGCCGCAAAAGAACAAGGCACGTACGTGGGGTTTCCTTACCCCTGTTAGAATGGAAAGTAACAAATGTAAGAAGCTGCTTATTCTTAATGCTGATCTCCTCCGGAGCTAAAATGATATGTCAGTAGCAGGTGGCAAGTTTGAAGACCCCCTTCCCCTCTTTTTTTTTTTTATTTAAAATAAATATAACAAAGGGCACACAGATTTGACCTAATGGGTCAACCATCAAAAGTTAAACTGATTTAAATAATTAGACCTAGAATGTCAGGCACCACTGCAAATAATTGCTCCTAAAGCTTTTAGGATTAGATTGCTAATGAAAAGGAGCAAAAAGGAGGCCACTTGCAGTTGTGGAAATAAGTCAATTTTCTTTCCATGCGTCAATTTCCCCATGTAGATTTGCTGTGAAATCCTAAGGGGTCATTTACAGCTTTCTCTCCAGAGCTGCTGTAGTAGATACAATAGTTCTAAGTCATAAAAAATAGTAATGTCATCTTGAAATACTTGTTGTTTATACACTGTATTTATCAAGCACAGCAAACATCTGTTCATAGTTCTGACATTTTCCAATGAAAGTGACTATTGCATATTGTTTTCCCCTTTAATTTGTGGAAAAACATGGGAGCCATTCAAATATAAACAGCATTCCGCAATAAATTTAAACCAGTTTTGGTCAAAGGACAGTTTATTAGCAGAATGTAATTTTGATGCTCTTCCTAACTGGTTTCTGGCTGCTCTCTCAGACTTATTGTAACAGCTCAGTAACATCCGGGGTGATTTCGGATGTTAACCGCCTGCTAAAACACTTGCTTTCGCGTCTCATTCATTCATCCGATGTGGAGGTGTCCCCCCGCCCCGCTCGCGGTACCGGGGGCCAAGCCGCTCGCCTCTGGCCGCGCCGGGGGCGCCCGGCTCGGGCAAAGGCTGCGGGTTTCGCCGCACAAAGTTGGGCGCCGCCGGAGCGCGGTGCGAACACGCGTGTG
>KZ505949.1:225565-241516 GCA_002844005.1 Limosa lapponica baueri | reverse complement strand
CCCTCCTTTCGGGGGGAAAAAAAAAAAAAAAATTAAAAAATTCGTCCCGCTTGCAGCGGGCGAGCGGGGATGGGGAGAAGGCTGCTGCGCCAGGGCTGCCCGCCCGCCCCGCCGGTCACCCCCACGCCGCCGGGCAGCAGCTGCGGCCCCCGGCCCGACCCCACCGCCGGGAAGGGGCACGCACAGCCCTGCGCACACACACACAAATGGCACGGGAGGAGGGGGAAAGTTTCCGGCCGCTTCAACCAAATAGCCAACGTTCGCAATGCCCAGGCAGGCACGGTGGCCAATACACCGAATGCACGCCCCGGCCCCGAAGGCAACGGGGCAGCGCGCCGGGCTAGCGAGGGGAGGGGGGCCGGGGCACGGAGAGAGGGGGGCGAGAGGGAAAGGAAAATGATCCCGATTTTTTTCAATGGAACTGCCGCTGGTGCCGGGCACGGCTGCTGCAGGGCAGGGAACGAGGGGACACCCCCGCCACCCCGGCGACTCTCCCGAGCGGACCCGCACCGACGGGCAAATGACCGGGGCTGCGCATAAAGAGCGGGGGAGCGGGGCTGGGCTCTCGGCGGAGCCGGCAGCGCCCGGCCGCCCCCGGGACGCGCGGCCCCGCGCCCCCGCCCGCGCCCCGCTCCGCGTTACCTTCTTAGTGCATCTGGAGCAGCAGCTTTTCTTCCCCTTCCCCTCTCCTCCTCCTCCTCCTCTCCCTCTCCTGTCCTCTCGGTTTATACCAGCCTGTTCCTCATCTCACAGCCTTCCTCCCAGCGCCATCTTGCAAGCTTGTGACGTTGGGAGCCGCTCACCCCTGACCCACATTTGAATAGAAGCCAAAATGAAAAAAAGAAGAGGAGAGAGAGGGAGAGAGGAGAGAAAGAGGGGGAAGAAGAAGAAGAAAGAGCGGAACAAGGGGAGGCAGGCAGAGCAGCAGCTAAGCAAGTGCTGTGCCAGTGTGGAACAGCATCGGCTCCCGCTCCCTTGCCAGCTAGTTTAGTAATAAGCAATTTCCTGCTTTTGCAATAAATGTTGCCGCGGCGGGGCTGGGAGAGGGACGGGGAGCTGGGTAATTCCCACCGAGGGACCAGGGCTTCCCCCACCCCCAGCCGGCCCCCCTTCCCTGCCACCCACACCCCGAAACCCAGCCCGGAGCCCGGCCACTGCCTCCCGGCAACCCAAACTCTGCTGCTCCCTCCCCGGGTTTGAGCAATGAAAAAGGCATTTGTTAAGGTTATTTCTCCCATCACTGATGAGGTCTCAAGTGTGTGTTAAGGGAAATTACATAGATTATAGATTGTACATGTATTGGAATCCGAAATTAGCTTTATACACACATTAAGAAAACATCCTCATGTATAGTGTAATTTGCATATTAGCTTTTTATCACTCCTGTCTATTTTTTAAAGACTGACAGTGCATTTTGCACCATCCGAGACAGATGAAGATATGGCCTTTGTAGAAATCTGAAGTTTTGTTTTGTGCTTTTTTTTTTTAGTTATTTACCTATTGGGAGTATATCGAGAGGAAAAGTTATATGTGTTTTGCATCCCTGTTCCTGCAAAGACTTTCATGCACGCTTAACTTTAAGCACATCAGTAATCACACTGAGCAAGCAGGGGCTATTCAGATGCTTACACTAAGCATGTGCACGGTCTGCAAGCTCAAGCTATTATTTTGTAAAATGTTAAGTGAAATGATATCATCTTAATTTTGCTGACCATTGCCACAAAGCACAACTGTGCTGAAATCTGAATTATACCTTTGTAGCACTTTCTCCCTTCAGTAGCTAATTAATCTGTACTAACAGGAACAATGCATATAAACATTTTTATTGTAATCGTGCACAGGAGTTCTTCCACTATCCCATGTAGGAATCACTGTATTAGCTCCAAGTGTGAGATGACATTTTTTTCTTCTACGCCCTCAAAGCCACCCGTAACCAAAACTCTCTGTAGCCAGAGCAAGGTGATTCATTAGCGCAGCTGAGCCTACCATTTAACACATCTCTAAGAATTCCCTAATAGCCTCAACACCAGCGACTCTCTCATCGGCTTCCTGTGCATGTCCCTGCAGCTCGCATGTGCTTCAGCCGGAGCCCAGCTGCAGCCCAAGCGCTCCTTCCCTGATAATAAAGGTATTTTCTAGTTGCTCATCCAGAGTTCAAAGTTTTTGCAGGAGATGGTTTCTTCAGCCCTACCAAAGTGGCTTGAGGAGCAAATAAAGATAAGACAAATCACAACAGCCGTATCAGAAAGGTCTGGACTGGTGTTTTGTTCACAGTACACCCAATAAAGAGCAGAACACTTTAACAGTGGTGAGAACAGCAAACCTGACTGTCAGCACAAGACCCAGTGAAGTAGATAAGGATCAATTCAAGACTCTTCCCCCACCGGGTAAGTTAATTTAGGATTGGTGGTGCTACTCTTAGCTGTATTTTAAAGCTAAGTGGCCTTGCAAATAGCCAGGGAGGTGTAGGTAGCCATTTGTTTCATGCTGTGCCAGAGAAATTGGTAGGCAAATACACAGAAGTCCTTGTGCTGTGTTATCTATCAGGGGGAAAATGCATCCTGGAGTTATTTCAGGGAGGTTTAGACATTTGGGTTTAGAAAGACCCGCTTTTGTGAATCTCTGTGTGGCATCTCAAGATCTCAACAATGCCACCGTCTGCCCTCAATCTTCCTTCCTCCCGCTGAAGCTCTCTGCTCCAGAAGCAGTCGGTGGCACAGCCTGTCTGCCCCACCAGCTCACAGACCAGCGCCTTCGTCCAAACCCGCTTTCATCAAACGTTTGAGCAAAGGTGCCAGGCTTTGGACGGGAATGGCTCGAAGCACGAGCATTTCAGTCCTTCTGCCCAGTTTGCTAGGCAGGTGTTAACTGTGGAGAGTGAAGAGAGTGAAGAAGGTTGGGAAGATGGGGAGAAACATCCTAAAAGGCCACCACAAGATTTGGTCTGCAAAAACCTTTACTTGTATTTGAATCTTCTCTGGGTTTGGGGACAATCAGTTCCGAGCATTCCTAAGGAAATGGAGAGAGAGACATATTCTCTAGTGGAGAGGAGACAAAAAAAGATAGAAATTAGTTGTCTGGCACCTAGAAATGATATGGTAGGATGTAACACTGCATTCATATACACATGATAATTATAAGGTTGAAAGAGAATTAATGAGAAAGCTAGACCTGGTGCTGTCACTACAACCATGGACATCTGTGGAGAATCTGATGAGCCAAGTAGAAGTATGACCACACCTACCTGGAAAACATCTACAGGCATGCAAGGCAGATACTGTGATACCTGTAATGTCTCCAAGCAACCACAGCCAGGGAACTTGCCATCCAAACAGAGGGTACACCCTCAAGTTCTGAGAAATCACACCCACTGTGGGCACGTCTGTCACTGGGTGAAACGTGCCCGTGTACGAAAAGCAAATGCGTTCCTGAGGTGCAGAGCACAGTGTTCCCTGGTGAACGGCTGGGCTGGAGGGTGATGGTGGCACAATGAGCATATTCTGAAGGATGGTTTGGGCTAGTGGAAGCGTTGAAGAAAAAAGGCTCTTCTATTTCCATCCAGATACTTGTGATTAACTTTGTTTTCTAGTTTTGTTTGACTGTGGGGTTTTTAACATTTATTTTGAGAAGAGCACGGTCAGGACAGCAGCAGTGGATTGTGCTGGGTGCTTTGCAGACACAAATGAAAGCTTCGACTTCCTCCTCGGTGTGTTGATGAACATGTTGAATACAACGCGCCCAAGGTAGCCGTGACAAACAGATTTTTGTCCTAACACTATGCAAAGAATTCAGAACAGAATTCAAACAACAATTCAAACACATTTCACACCGTCCTTGAATATTAGCCCTTAGTATCTATTCACAAATAGCTCTGTAATGCTGCTTTCAGGCAGTAAAGTTTAATTAATTGCATCCCCCCAAACTAAGTTATTGTTTGCAAAACACTTAGACTCAAATCAAGTCAGTGGCTGAAACCCAGAGGCATTTCAGAGCTTCAGTTTGTTTTCAGTCGTTTTCAACCAACTGATGGGTTCAGAAGCAGCTCCAGCGCTTTGTAGCAGCACTAATAGTACAGATATACTCATCACAAAGCAGGAAGAGGACATGGGCAGAATTGTGATAGTGGCAAACCAGTGCTGTGGGTGAGGAATGGAGTCGTCTGAGCAAAGAAAATGCCATTGCAGAAAGTCAATAGAATAACGACCAAAGGGTGGCCATGTGCCCTTGCGGCTCTTCAGTGCCACCTGCCTTCGGTCCCCGCGCTAGTGGATGTCCAGTGCCATCTAGCAGGCAAAACAGTTGTTTACAGTAGTAAGCTGATGGATAAAACTGGGCGGAAAAGTTGAAGCGAAAAGCAAAAAATTGTAATTCAAGGAACTAAGCAAAACATACATGGCAGAGAATGCCAGTGTGGGGTGTGTGTCTGAAAGCAAAGGGGAAGCAAGGGCTAACCAGCCTGCTTCTCAAGAATAAATAAGGATTTAGCCCTAAAAACAAAGGCAGTTTATTAACAGAGGTTTGCAGTCATTGTGTCTCCAGTGGGATAGTCCTCACAGTGCCACTGAAAACACTGAGAACCAGAACATCAGACTGGAGCTGAAACAGGCACCCTGTGAGGCATTGCAGTGACCCGGGAAAATTGTGCTGGAGTGGTAACAGAGCAGCTGCTAATAGCTCATGGAATTAAAAAGTTATTTTACTGTCCCCTCAATAGAAATATCCCTCTACAGTCAGACGTATGTGTCTGGAAGGTCTTTTCCAATAGACTCGGAAGTGCCCATGGAAGAGACTCCAATTTTATGCTGAGATGGGTTTTGAAAATCTTTTCTCTCTTACCTGCAAATGCTCGATGTGTGAATATGCTACCCTCGTTAAAGCCCGTTTGTAATTAGCTGGATTAGTTGGTTTCCCCACTGCTCTTTGTGGTCTTTTGACTGCAGCTGGCGGATAGACACAAAGAACATTACATTTTTACCTTTGTATAATGATTCCTTAATTTCTCATATGTGTTCCTATTTGTACTAATTCAAAACTTGTTAGTGGACAAGCTGTACAAATAATTTTTCCACAGTTCAGAGGAAAATACCGTAGTTTAGGAAACTGATATGTAATCAAGGAAAATCAGAAACTGTAAATGTAATCTGAATCCTTAGTATCAAAAATAGTCCCAAAGGCCCCCAGTTCAGAGCTGGTTTTACGCTGCAGCGGGTCACAGACTCGCTCAGCTCTGGGTCTGCATCGTGAGGGTTCTGTTCAAAATCACGGGGCAGAAAGCCAGTCCAGGACAAAACCCGGAACAACAGAAGGCAACAGTTTGAAAAATTAGGCTAGTTGTTTAGTGCTTGTAGAAGGTACTATTTTGTACACTTCTGCTTCCATTGTAGTCTTAGTGATAGAAAGTTTTAATTTCCTTGGAAGAGAAGAAACATACAATATTTTTATTGCTACAAGCTGAAGCTTTTTGCCAGGCATTCTGGCACAGGCAGGGCTGAGGCAAGGGGTTTTGTGACTCTAATCAGATAAAAACATTGCTTCCATTATAACAAGATCTTTGATTTCTGTTGGCCTGTGAATTTCATTGCTAATATGTTCACTCTGTACCTATCTACAAAACATCTGTATTTAACTACGTCTGCCCTGTTAGTTAATATAGTCTGTGCAATGGCATAATTTCACTAGACTATGGGAGAGCAATAAAAAGCAAGGGAAACAACCGATGAACAAAACCACTACCTATGTGTGTTAACAATAAACTGAAATTTGCTGGAAATAACTCTGAAATAGATGTCAGAAGGAAATTAAAACAAAAAGGAAACGTTTCTTCAGCCATGTAAATAAACAGGGAACAAGAAGAGAACTGGTGCTACTAGGAACAAGTGCCAGATTGACAGCAAGAATTTGAAATAAATTGTTGAGTCAGAGGTTGTTCTTGCATTACTTGAAAATAGTAGGTATAGTACATTTATTTTAAAAATTATGTAAAAGTTATCTAAGTAGCCACTGAGCTCATTGACTTTGAGACCATTTCAGGCTTTCAGAAGAGTTTTGAAGAAAAACATAATTAACAACAACCAAAAAAAAGACCGTGAAAAAGAAGATAAATGGGGTAAAATGCAACCACAACACTGATTTTGATGAGTATCCTGACCTATTTCTTTGCTGAGATAACTGATTTAAGCAAGGGGAAATGTAGTAGATCTAATCTATATGGATTTTAGTCAAGCATTTGATATGATGCCACATGGGAAGTTATTAAGATGGAGAAGATGGGGATTAGTACAAGAACAGTAAAATGCATAAGGAGTTGTCTGAAGGAGAGGTGCCAATAGATGACTATTGGGATAGAGAGATTACTTGTGACTCAAGACTGAACGTGTTTAATATTCGCTATAATGATCTATTGTCATTTACGCTGGAGTATGCTAAAGAAATTTTCTGATGACACGATCAAGAGGCACTGCCATTGCCAGGGTCAGGGTGTCACGGCTGGCGAGCTGGAAAACAGTCAAAGCAATGAGCAATGGAAGTGGGATTCAGTTCCATACAAAACCGGCACACATTTGGGATGCACTTCATTAGCTATCAAAAATTAGATGTTTTCTTCAAGATGATCATCAGGGCTTCTTCTGCAGCCAATGAAGACAGGAAGGAATGGACATCTATCCTGCCTCTTTTGGATTCTTCCTTTAGGATAAGAGGAACTGTTCTGTGGATGTGTCTGTCTCTCTATTACCAGTACAGAACCCTATGCAGAAGAATGAAGAGAAACAAAGGAAGGAAGAAAACTGACTACAAAACAAAAACCAAAAACAAAACAAAAAAAAACCCCTGGATACATTAGTTTGTCAGTGGGTGACTGTGAACCATCAGAACATGAGGAGGTAATAGAAATGACAAATGTGATTCCAGACAAGGTTCTTCCAGTAACAATAGGAAGGCGCTGCTGGAGCATCATCTCTGTTGTTGTTTAGGATCTCGTCATGGGCAGCAGGACAGGTACTGGTCTGTCAGGATGCTCAGGGTGATGATAGGAGACACTTTCCAACAGGAGCAGAGTGCTGAAAACTACAGCTGCTTTAGAGACAAATGCTGATCTGTGGATATGAGAGAGCTACCATGTGTTGCTGGTAGTGGCTGGGAATTGCTGAGGTGCCGGGATCTCTTCCAGTCTCATGTTTCTAATGTTACAGGTAGGAAAGTGTTAATCATCAACAGCATGTGTGTACTTTGACTATGTTTTTTTGGTCTTGTTTTTATTTTTTTTGTGTCTGCATGTAAGTACATACATGTGTGTGTACACAAACTCACGCATCCATTCATCCATGAATACACGTTTAAGTGAAGCTTTGCTTCTGTTGCTTATTGGGTAGCATAGAGATACTGAGCTGTATTTTGTATTGTCTGTAATATCGCACAGAGCCAGCTGGTGTTTGTTAATATGCTGCGTTTCTGGGTATTTGTGGTGTTGACTTCCAAGTGATAAGAAACTTTAAAATCTCTTCTTATCCTCACATTAGATAAAAATAATAAGTGAAAGCCCACCAAATTCAGCTCTACATAAGATCTTTTTTCTTTCTTTGTGTATGTGTACTTTGCGTGGCGGTGTGTACAGTATGCATAAGTAATTAATGTTGCAAGCTGAAGGAATGAATTATTGTCAGATGGAGGTAAAGCACACAATATGGTCAAGTAAGCAGTTCCAATAATAGCTGTGCTTATAGAAGCAGAATATAATAGAGGGCAAACTCTACAGGTTGCCAGACTGATGTTGGTGTGGGCTTTGCTGCCGGTTGGTGACTGGGGACAGCAGAAGGATTGGTCTTAGCTGAATGCTTTTAAGCTTGCGCGTTCACCACACGTAATGAGGTTGCTTCTCAGGCAGTGGCACTCCAGCGAAGGGCACAGGTAATTTTAGCTTGATTTAGTGAGTGGAGGTCTAACTAAAAGCCACATTTTTTCACCCTCCCCAGCTTGGTGTTTTCTTGGAGAGTTACCGCTGGGTGACTGCCATCGCTGGGACAGCCTGCCCGGGCCACACCAGCCTTTCCAGCTGGGAACTTGCTGGAAAAATGGAACTGTCATAGAGCAACTGGGCTGTGCAAACTCCCTGAAGCTGACACTGCCCGGGGTGAAGCATAAACCGAGGGAGTACTACAGGTTTGGTCGGGTCACAGCAGTGGTTTTAGTTAATGTGGTAGAGTAGGTAATCACAAGATACAAGGACCATAAAAGGCTCATTTCCATACAAAGTGGACACCAGAATACAAGGATATGTTGTAGCCCAGCTGAAGTCCACCCTTTAAAGCCAATGGTCATGCAAATATCACTTTTTATACTGTATAAAAGAAAGCAAGAGCAGTTCCCTTGATTACATGCACACATACATGGGTGTGTTTTAACTGGGTCTCGGTGGCCTCAGAATGGGTGTCATACACAGAGGCACAGGTGTAACACGCACCCACAGACCCCACACAGTCCCTCGAGGGTTTGGTATGTGTCCCACCTAGCCCTTCACAAACAAGCAGGGTTCACTTTCAGGCTGCCCAGAGCACAGAGCAGATAAAGACTGGCATGGAAGAGCCCACGGGCAGCTCGGCAGCCCTCTGTACTTACTGGTATCAAAGGTCACCGAATGCTAAAAAATAAATATGTTCCAGTGCCAGCAGGGCACTGGTGATCAAAGATAAAAGTTTCTCTACCACCAGAGAGACATTTTCTTGTTTGGTACCAACATGGACTGTATTTACTGTGATTTTTCGAGTCCTAGGGAAAATGTATGGGTGTGAAATGTGTTTTGCTGTTGGGGGAGCTGCCGCAAAGGCTAGCCTCTCTCATTCAGCACACGCTATGCTGTTCTCATGGGAAGTGGGCTTGTGTGCACCTGAGCTGCAAAGCGAAGAAATTCCCTGGCTTCTGATACTTTTAATTCCTTCTATTTTTCAAAAATGTTGTTGTTCTTTTCTGTCCTAAAAGTGCCTTTCTGTTTGGGTCTGACTTCACTGGTGCTGGTGAACCCAGACCGACTACACTGGAGCCACTGGTATGATATGGGTGAAGGGGAAGGAGACGCCAGCCCAGTGCCTGACATTGTTAAACAGGGTTATAAACACCATTGGTCAGTTCATATTCATCTTCTGTGATTAATGCCAATGCCAGTGGGAAGCCTGCCTAGTCGTTTCCTACTGTGTAATGCAAGGTGACTATAGTCTAGGGGACAAAGAACAAGAGATCAGGATTTTTTTCAGGAGCCGACAGAAGACTGGTTATGAATGTTTGGAGTGATTTAGTTTCATTGTTTTCTGTATCAGCACCAAGGGCTGGCTGGTGCTTTCTTGCAGATTTCTAGATGTAGTACCAGTTTAGGGGTTATCCCTGGGAATGTAGACTCTGCTTCTCCTTCCTCTTTTTAATACTTGCATTCTTTTTTTTTTGTCTGGAGGGACATTTCTAGCAATGTTTTCACACTGTTTTAGCTTAAGGACAGTGCATGTAAAAAGCAACATACTAGAAACCCAGATGCTGATCCCTGGTGCCCTTCTATTGCCCCTGGGCCAGAGGGTCATTTACAGCAGCTTTTAGGCTGCTCTGAGCAATGATGGGTGACAGGATGGTGCAGGGACAAGGAACTACGAACATCATTGAACACCACAGTGGCCGCCCAGTACCACACATGTAGCATTCACAGGCTGAGGAGGTCCATAGCAGGACCTTGGGCTGCATCACAGAAAAATATTTTCAACCTTTGCTTAACTCTGGATGACAAATTAGATGTTCTAAATTGTGATGGTAGCCCCATTCCTTGGTGTAACATTTGCAAAACTGTGACATGCTGCCAGGTGATAGTCTACTTATCCAAAATGTCCACTAAAGATAGAACTTGACATAGATAGCAAACTAATATATATCATCAACAATATTTGCTGAGAAATACCTTTAGCTTGTCAGCAAAAATGCAGCATTTAGGACATTACACTTTTCAGTCACTTTACAAGCACTAGAGGATACAGAGCAATAAATATTACACTCATAATTGTACAGATATAGAAACAAAGAGGAAAATCTTTCTTCCAAGTGCTCAGGCAAGCAAGGGCCAAAGGAAAATTCTGGAGTAGTGCAGGACCAGAAGCACGTGGTTGTAAAATGGATGAACGTCATCCAGCACAACAGACATGCTTCATTTGCTCTCCCAGAGGCGGGAGGCAAAGGATGGCTCCTGGAGAAAATAATTGCACCTTCCTCACCTCAAGCGGCTCGGCAGCACTGGCTCTGAGGGGCCGAGTGAGGGGAGAGATGGATGCGCAGAAGGAGGGGGAGCTGGGCTGGAGGAGCTGGGCACTTCTGCAAGCTTCCCTCATTCTCCTGGAACCTTTAACAGCACATCTAAAAATGCTTGGGATTTTCTTTAGGAATTGAGAATTTGCCCAGAGGCTGAGAAACAGGATGACGTGCCTTGGGCTTCAGGAGCCCATGTCAGAAACTGGTTAGAGCACAAGCATTTCTGCGTCCCACTCCTCTGCTCAGATGAGCAACCCACGCCTCTATAAATCATCCAGGAGGCACTGGTGTTACTGGGGCTTTATGTGCGTGAGTAAATCACAGCGGCTGTCGTGGGGGAGGACTCATCTGCCTCTGGCTGCCGGGGCATCCGGGCACTGCTGGCTCTGGCAGCGGTGGCTGAGTTGCCACATGCCCTTACTTTATTTTTAAATAGGGCACAGAATCTCCTGGTGCAAAAAAGGGTTGCTTCTTCCTCATCTGTTCTTAAACATGCATTCTAGCTATCATTCAATCTGTTATGAAACACTTGTCTCAGTATAAGATCACTGAGAAGCTGCGGCAAGACAACCCTGACAATTTCTGGATGCTGCAGATCTTCTTGGCACTTATCTCTGATTACACTCCTGAATATGCAATAGAAACTACATTTTCCCACTCCTCTATAGTTACAGCACTTTCCTTGATGAGTGTTCCCAGCCCCTGAAACTCCTGTCTCCTTCATTATCAACCTTATTCCGAGGTGCTGCTGACTGCTCTGTTCTTTATCTTCCCTGTCCCAGTCCCTTTGCAGGGCCACAGCAGACTGTACCCAGAAACAGATTACTGTTGCTTTATAAGACATTGCAAATCTCTTTGATCCCCTCGGTTCTCCACAGGGCAGTCAGGTGAGACTTGGCTTGGGGTGGCTTCAGCAAGGGGCAAGACCCCATTTCTGGCATAACGCTGTTTGTGCGAATCATGTCCATCTGTTTCTTGGGTGAAGCATCTCACAAGAAATTGACCCCACTGTTTTCACTTAAATTGGAACAGAGAACATTGGGTTTGTTCTCTGTAACCACAAATGCTTTGGGACTTGCCTAACTGAGACACTGTATCTCCTCTTTTGCAGGGATTTCAGCAGCAGAAATCAACACAGGCGATCTTGACTTAAAGCAGGCATATTGTCCTGTCTCCACTTTGGAAATTACTTTGTCCAAAAGGGCCGAGATTTGTTGGCTTTCAGTGAACCCATGAGCAGTGAGAGAGGTCTCGGTGAGAGAGCGAGGCATTTGCTTGTGTTGTTACTGTGATTGTGTGGCTGGATTTTCATTAGATGCAATGGCTCTTCATAGAACAGCGTGTGAATCGTACGGGACAAGAATGCTTCCAGGGGGGCTGGAGAGCCACTTTTATGGCCATCTTAAAATTATAATAAACATAAATAGTTAATCTGTTACTTTTATTTTTCTGCTAAAAAAGCAAGAATGGGATAAAATATTGAAGCAGAAAAAGTGGGTTTTTTAAGATGGACTGATAACCTGTTAAAAAGGCATGCATGTATGTTGTTGTTGCTGCTTTTGCTGGTTTAAACAAGAGGCTATATTTTGTTCTTAATTAAGAATGAAAGGATTTCTATGCACATGTCTACAGTGGAGACCCCCAAGTGATTCCGAGATGAGGGTAAACTGGAGGTTTTTTTCAGCTAGTTACATTGAAATGGCTTACCACTTGAATAGCATCTGCAACAGTGTAAGGCACAGAAGCAATTTTTCTTTTGTAAGAAGATGAAATAAAAACGGAGTCAAAGAGTAAGCAGGCTGAATGGGCCATTAGCACCAAACTCTAAAGATGTAGAAGTCAAATGGGATAGAAAGGCCCCATAAATTTTTACAACTCCTTGGAGAAAAACACTGTGATTATTAAAACATGAAACCTTGCTTTTCTAAAATGCTTAAAAGATTAATATAGAAATGTCATACTGTGGCTGCTGGAGGGATTATCCTTAATGGGAATGTTAGAAGTTATTTTAATGTAAAGCAAACATAGCCACCGAAGAAAGATCAAAAGTGGAACAAATTCAGGGCTCTTAGTTTCAGGAAAATTAAGTTTGTCAAGAAACTATTTCTACTCTGTTAATTAGAATGAGCAAATTCTCCATAAATACTGTACATATATGACATAGAAAGTGATGACCTCATCTAATTAGTCATTACCTAATCCAATCATTCGCACAAAAGCAAGGCTTAGGTCTTTTTTATGAAAAATTTTGTTCGCTTTTTGGCTTGAGAAAAAGTATATTTTTGCTATCGCACATTTTTGTGAGGTCATGTGCGTGTATCCAAATAGTTTTGACGATAATCCACCGTCCACGGGCAGGGGGAGGTCAGTCACATGGCGCGGTGGCAAATGCTCCCAGAGTTTGTGGTCTTTTCCATGCAGGAGCAAATTCTGTGACTTTTTGTTTTCTTTTCAATCTAGCATTGTTACTTTTTTAAATGTAAGCTGACCACAGAGCGACTGCTTTGGTCTCTGTGTAAGCCTTTGAAGTCTAAATAAAATCTTCAGTGTTGCTAATTTAGAGCAAGAAATGTAGCATTTTCTTTGCTGTTCAGGATGACACTTAATTTCCTGCCTGTCCTTGCTGGGGCAGCGCTGCCCTCAGACACCTGATTCCGTCAGACCCCTGCCCGGCAGCGCCGGACTATCGGTTCCAGAAGCTGTAATTGCTTTACAAATTGTACTGCTGTCAACTTGTTTTTTCCGCCAACGTGAGGCACAAAACCACACTATGCCATGTAGCGGTCCTCACACATTGCTGTCCTTGTTTCCCTATGAAAGGGTTGGACTTACAGAACACAGGTTCTTTTAACGTCTATTTCTAAAAAGATCCATCATGCCAGTACTCAGCCTGAGTCTGCTGGTTTTGCTAAAAAACTTTCCCAGAAAGTAAGAAAGTGTTAAATCATTCTAGCCAGAGTGAAAATTCACTTATTCAAATGTTTAGTGCCATATATGACAGCAAGATACTACTGGGTAATAAGAATATTTTTCTTGAAAATAATTGCAAATATTTATAGGGGAGTTTTGTTCAGCTGTTCAAATCTGCTGCTTCTTTCCCTTGTCTTGTCCTGGACATAGAAATAAACTTTGAAATTAATGTCATTTTTTACTTGCTCGCAGCCCTGAAGCAGCCAGCTCTCACTTTCAGTTCAGACAAGGTACCATCTCCATGTAGTTACCAGTCACCAGAAATTTTGCTTCCAGCTGGAATCCATTTTTTACAAGCCCTGCAAGCAGAAAGCGATCCTGACGACCAAGTGCTGCAGTGCCTGAGACCTGCAGCGCAATGTGCTGAGGACCTGGCCCAGTGGAAGGAAGGTCTTAGCTGAAATAGAGGAATTTAGTTAATTGTCAGGATTATTAAGACTTACTCTTGCTCCCTTGGGTCTGTAAAAAAATATAAATTTACCAAACTCCAAGCAGTTTTTGTTGGAAGAAGCTAAAATGTATCCCAGAATATAACCTGTAGACCTGGTGAACTGGGGGTCAGTATTTAGATTAAAATACTTCATTTATAACAGAAAACAAAGTCACATTAGATTATGCTCCAGAATTGTACCTAGGAATCCCTGTTAGCATTATTTTACTTTCTTACGATTCTGTTTAAAATATAAGAGAATGTTAGTTGGGATCTCACAGCTTTTCTCCATATATTCTGTGAAATGCACTGATAAGAAAAAAGGAAAGTGCCATAATTTCCTGATGTGCGCTTACTCTAAAATGCCAAACACATTAGTATTTTCCTCACTAGTCTGGTCTCACAATGCTGAAACCAGTGCCACCCATTTGCTTGTTACGAGCCATGGGCTACAACGCAAATCCCACCAGTGACGTGGCTGTGACAAAGCAGCCAGGCTGCAGGGTAAGCAAGCATGCACCATCCCAAAAACAGAGAGGGGGCTGAAATTCTTACTCCCCTGGTGTTCCTTTAATTTGCAGTAATGTAGAATAACACAAGAAAAAGAATCTGCATGCTCTATTCCCTCATTAAAATATAATTATTTGATTATGATATCAAGCACAGGCTAAGAGCCATTACTGATACCTGAAGCAGACTTTATATATTCCATAAGTGGCTAAACGGTAGGGAATGTTCTTTTAGAGAAGAAATGTAGCTATTTTGGTAACCATCCCAAATTTCAAGGACTTAGTAAGATAAGAAAGGATGTATGTGGCCTTGAGAATATGGCAGCCTAAAACAAGGATGTAATAAATATGGACATTGTCTGACAAACAGGTGGTAGCAGGAAGATCATTAGTTTCAATGATCAATTAAGCAGTTAGAATGTTTTGCCAGCATGAAAAGTGAGCCAAAGGACAGGTGAAGAAGATGAAGATTGAGGAAGAAACGACCCTCACTCAAAAGGAGGACCACCAGAAGGCCCGACTACACATGCCCCAAAGCTCATTATAATATGTAAATGCATTCTAGGAAATGTAATGAATATGCTAATGTTTTCTTGGGGTTACATTGAATATGTATACCTGTTGTGTATAAATTTGGCTTGACAACAGCACTCAGGGCGCAAAATAGGAGGAGCGATCCCCTGTGCACCTGGTGCCGCAATAAAGCATGCCTGTTTCTGAAACTCCAAACTGAGCCTTAGAAAGTTTTATCTGCTGGTTTGGGGTGACATTACAGCTCAGAGTTTGCAGCCTTGTCCTGCAGAGCTTGTACTCACACGCTGGAGCTCAGCCCAGAACTGTCGCAGCAGCAGGGCTCCATCAGTCCGTCCCACAGATACCGGCTACAGACCAGACTGGATTGGAACAAATATTTTACGGTGCCATTTCTCAGCAATCATGCGCACCCTGAATCACACCTGCTGGACCTGACCCAGGTGGAAGAGCCGTTGGTGCCTCAGAACTGTGCAGGACCGTGCTCTGGCTGCTTGACCTACAAAAACTGGCACGGGGTGGACTTTGAGTGTGGGAAGAGGATTTATTGCACCAGCAGGTTCCTGCAGGATTTGTATATAACACATAGTTAGTGTCTGGCCGTTGGAGCCTTCACGAGAGGGTGCAGGCAGCGAGAACATCCCTTATAAACATCCCTTTATGTTAGAGGTATTACACAATGTGTTTGGATGCAAGCCCGGGCATGGTTCTGTGTGAGACCTTCTTTACCCTTTTATCATGAGTGTTCTCGCAAACTGCTGTTTTCTCACATATGACTAGTTTTCAGTTTTACACCAGGGGACTGTAAGGCAGGTTTCTGAACACAAGGAGGTGAATCAGTGACCTCAGAGTGTGCTGTAACTGCCAAGGACCCTGTGGAGAATACAAACACAATTAACAGATAAAGTGAGATATAACAGAGGAAGCTGCACATAGATATACAGCAAGGGAGGTAGCAAGCTGAAAAATAGGGACTTGGGAAAAGCTACCAAAAGGGGGAGAATTCTTCCTTTTCTTGCTCACACCTTTTCCAAGAAACGGAGGGGCACGGGAAGGAGGCAGGACAGCAGAGCGGAGAAGAGAGCCAGCCTGAAAAACAGTGCCAGGAGGTTCCAGGCTGCTCCCAGGCCCCAGTGCTGAAAGCCCTGACAGCGCATCATCATCACCAGCAGCAGCAGTAGCAGCAGAGGAGCAGCAGAGGAGCAGGAGCAGCAGCAGCAGAGAACCAGGAGCAGC